>JAGFBZ010000718.1:0-253837 GCA_018398805.1 Hirundichthys speculiger
TACACTGAAAGGTGACGCTTTCAAGACCAAGATTTCCACTCAAGTTCAAGGACTTTAACCAGTGAAAAAGATATGATCTTTGTGCTCTCAGGTATCCCTTTTGCAAAATGGCTTGGATCTGAATTGTTTGAACATAAACACTATCCATTGCACTGTTGAACTTTTCCTCTACAAGTAAACCTTGCATCTGAGATTCACAAATGACCACAACATGCCGGGTGCCTGGAAAGTTGAAAACTTTAGCAGCTAGGGACTCATCAAATGGTGGCAGGATGACAAATGTATCCACTAGACTGACATCTACAAATGGGTCATTGCACTGTCTACCAACAATCACATTCCAACCTGATTTTAAAGAGGTAAGTCTCAAGACCTTTACCAGAGAAGAGTCAGGTGTAGAGCTAACAATTCCTAAATTATGTTTAACTCTGGGTAAGCCTCGATGCAGGATCTCCCATGCCAGCACAAAGTATGAAACACAGGGTGTTTCCTGGAGAAAAGAGAACTTCTTGGTGCTGTAGCATACGTCCTCTGGAACTCTAAGCCTACTGGCAGCCACAACAGGATGGCAAGAAGCAACTTGGTCTCCAACTTTCAGTTTCTTTACATCTTTTCCAACTGCAGTAATTGTACCACTGAAGTCAAGAGCAAGCAGCTTGTGCTTCTGAGATGAGTGTTTTTGTTCCAGTACAGTGTCTGGCCAAATTTCAGATGTGATTCACTGACAGGGAAGTAGTCAGATGAATGAACACATATCTTACTAGGTCGAATTTCAACTGACGTTTCGTTAATTGGATCCGGTTCCTTACTAAACTGAATGGCACTTATTTGAGTCATCTTATGTGCATCAGCTGTCTGAAAGACACATGGTTCAGATGCTGCAGGGGTGTAATATTCATCTGTATCATCAATGATTTCTTGATGATACAGAGGAGGTGGGGTGTGGACAATGGAAGGTTTCAAGATGAGCCCATCTTTCACCACCAACTCTGGGTACTTGCTGCAAGGATATGATCTCAGCACCTCAAACAGAGCTGAAATGTCCTTTTCAGAGATAGTGCTTATGTCAATCAGCTGAAAAGAAAGATCTGGTATCTCTGCAGCGAATGATCTTGTCAAACCAGCAAGAGCAAAACCTGGACTTATGTGATCCACAGTTATGTCAGATGAACGGTAGGTTACTACTCTGATTGAGTTGGGGAAGTAAATCTGCTTCAGCTCCACAACAATTTGGCGGAAAATCTCACAGCAGTTCACCAGATTCTGCATGACGACTTTCAGCTGCCAGTAATGTGAGATTTCCTTTGCCCCACAAAAATAACACCTCGTCAAAGTTCTCCTCAATATCTGTGATATTGAGATTTGCCAAAAGAGAAGAAAATCCATTACTTAAGATGTCGTTGCCATGTGTGAAGGAAACATATCTAGTTTTTGGGTCCAAATACTGTCGCAGATGTTTTGAGATCCCTAAACAGTCAGAGAAGACCAGAGCCTTTGGAGGAGGCGAAGAACTGATCTCTTCATGAATGACATTAAAAGCATTGTGGTAGAAGTACTCCTCAACCACAAAAGAGTGACTTCCAAGGTATTTCATGATCACATGCTTCACCTCTACCAACACTCTGCCTTCTTTATCTGTAAAACAGCCACAAACCTCAATGTGATCTACACCCACATCAGTTGCTCTCAGGTAGACAATCATCTCATTTTGCAAGGGTTCAAACACTGTCATGCTTCCTATTTTCGCAGGAAATCCTGGCCTGCCGGTAAAGATGTGCTCTACTGTAACAGGGAGAAGCTGCATCAGATAATCCAACACAACTGGATGAATGCAGTAGTCATGTAAATGTGGCCGCAGCTCTTCTGGCACTGAGACAGCTGCAAAAGCCTCCTTCAGTTCCTCCCCATAGTGGATATCTGATTTATTCTGAAAGACATCTCCATACTGAAAGCCTCCTTGAGATAGATATCCATAAAATTCCTGAAAGCTTACAACAGAGGTGCATCGTTTATAGATGGAACTTAGTGAGATGCGTTGCTCCTCAATCTGCCTCTCTTTGTTTGAAATAACTGTACCTGATGCAAACACTGCAGATGAGGAGAGCACCGTGAAACTGGTTTCTTTCTCTTTTTGTTCAAGTTTCACTTTCATCTCAGATGAGTTCTTTGTGAAAACAAATGGACTGTGAAAACTGACACTAACCTGGAGCAAGTTAAGAGGTACTTTTGGTTTGGCATTGGACTGGAACGCAGCTAAACCCAACTCTGCATAAAAGGCACCAGGGATGATGGGGATATTATTGTGCTTGTGCTCTTTCAGGTAGGATGTAGAGTCAGACATGAGAGCACAGCTGAAAATGTTACTCTCACTTCCTGTCTGACAGAGCACAGGGTGGCTACTTGCTTTGTTATTCTGTGCCGCTCCAATGATAATATCTCGATCAGAGCAATCAAACTGGTATCTTGGGAAGGGCAATGGCATGGTCTCATCACCCACCTCTGTAAAAGGTATCCCAGTCTACCTGAATGCCCAGTTCGAACAGTTGAGACACAACAGACATGACTGACTCATGGTCTTTCTTTCTGTGGCTCCACTGAGGCAATTACAGCTGTGCTGTTTCCAAGGGTTTCAATGATGTTTCTCTGTAGCGCCCTTCTTGGCCCTATCTCTACAAAGATTGTGCTCTTCTGTTCTTTAGCTGCAGACCTTACTGCCTGCTCAAAAGACACCGGCTCACGGATATTTCTTGCCCAGTATTCACCTGTGCAGAAATCTCCTTGCTGGACTTCCTTGCCCGTTACTGTTGAGAACAATTCTGTGTCAAGTTTGTTTTCTGTTAAGGTGCCAATTGTCTCTTCAATTTCTAGCAAGATTGGATCCATCATGTGGCTGTGGTAAGCAGCTGGGGACATCCAACATTCGTAAGAACAGATTCTGACTGTTAATGGAGTCACTTAACTCCTTATGCAGGCTATTAATTGCATTTGCATCACCTGAGAGGGTGCAAGACTGCGGGCTGTTGGAAGCAGCAAGACAAATTCTTCCAGAGTATGGAGGGAGTAGAGAAGTGACCTCTGATACTGCCATGTTGCTGATCACAAGCATCTTACCGCCAGTAACTTTACTCTGGAGAAGGCTGCGGAAGTATATGACTTTTACAGCATCCTCAAAAGACACAAGGCCAGAACAGTGAGCAGCTGCAACTTCACCAACTGAATGTCCAAGCATGGCACTGGGCTTGACACCCCAGTGCCTGAGGAGGGTGGTAATCCCAACCTGGATGGCAAAGAGGAGTGGTTGGGCAACATCTGGGTTTTGGAAGTCACTACTTTCAAACTCACTTTCAAGTGTGTCCAGGATGTTCAAAGTGCTCAGATTCTGGAAAAGGCACGTAAACTCTTTGATCTTTTCTCTGAACACAGGCTCATTTTTCAGTAGCTGTTTGCACATGCCATGGTAATTGACGCCGTTTCCACAGAAAACAAACACCAATCTTGGATCTGAGAGGGCTGGCCTAACATTTTTGCCCGCTGTGGCTCTTAGCTTCTCCTTGAGATCAACCACAGATGATACCAAAATGGCTTTTCTGTACTTATGTTTTTGATGGCTTCTTCTGCAAGCTGATGTGTACAATAGTGAATCTAGATCAGCTTTGTCATCTGCCTCTAGGTGTTTGATGGTGTCTTCCATGGTCATAGTCAGAGATTTTGGTGAAGTTGCTGACATGACAAAATATTTAACTTGCCTCTCATTGTGTTTTTGAAGAACAGATGACTGTTTGTGCTGTTTGACAATAGCATGTGCGTTTGTTCCCCCAAAGCCAAAGTTGTTTACCCCTGCAACTCTTGCACTGGAGGATTCCCATTTTACTGTTTTCTTTCGGTATTTTGATGTTAAGGGCTTTGGCATCAACACTGGATGTTTCATCAGAGTAGAAAACTGAGGGAACAATGGTCTCATGTTTCATCATTAGCAGAACCTTAATGAGCCCGGCCACTCCAGCTGCAGACTCTGTGTGTCCAATGTTGCTCTTCACAGAGCCAATCCACAGTGTCCCTAAACCTGGAGGTCTGGCTTTACAGATGACGTTTGAGATGCTTCCTGCCTCAGTTGGGTCTCCGATTGGGGTCCCAGTCCCATGTGCTTCTACGTACTGGACATTCGCAATGTCAGAGTCTGAGTAGATTCTGCGCAGCAGCTCCTCTTGTTGTGTCATGGAGGGTTTTGTAATGGGAGTGACCGAGTGTCCATCTTGGTTGACTGCAGTTTTGCTGATGATACCCCAGATGTGGTCATGATCTTGAAGAGCCTGTAAATTAACAGCAAAACTGCAATGAAACAGCGATGAGAGTTAAACTATGTCAAAGAAATATCACCATCCCCCACATTTGCACTTTTATGGTTCTAAATAGGGACAAATGAGCAATGAGAACCCATGACCTGGTTATCACCAGTGCAAATATTATCAAATAGCTGAGAATTTTAAGTGCCTGGGATACAGCTTCACTATTATTTAAAATGGAGTTTCCATGTAGACTATCTGTGTGGGAAGTTAGCTCAAATGCAGCACTTCTTATGCAAAATTAGACTGCTAAATGTGAGTACTGATGTCATGTCTTCTTTTAACCATAATTAGATATATAATGGCAGTGTGGTTTGGCGCTCTCATAGTTCAACATCTGTCAAGACTTAAAAATATGCTAAACATGGGTATAAATCTTATTGAAGGACTATCCTCCTGCCCTGCGATGGACTGGCGACCTGTCCAGGGTGGACCCCTGCCTTTCGCTTGAAGAGAGCTGGGATAGGCTCCAGCAGATCCCTGTGACCCTGCAGAGGGTTAAGCGGGTACGGATAATGGATGGATGGATGGATGGACTATCCTTCTCTCTAGACTGTATATCAGTCGTTAAAACTTTCAAGCAGGATACTATGTGGCCCATCATCCTCCGCCCTACATCCTTTTCTGGATTTGACAGATTACCAGGAAGATGCAACTGTCCAAGATCAATATTTTATATGAAAATACAGATTTGCTTTGTATTTTGTCATTGAAAACATACATAATTACTTTTTGAGACATCTAAAAAAATGAAATGATAGAGAAAAAGGAAGCAATGCATTGATCATTGTTCATACCTTGGCCAGGCATGAAAATAGATGCTGTATCTAGGATGTCAAGAAAATGTCCAGTGCCTGAAGACACCAAAGTAAAGGATTTACTAATTGGCTTAGTGGCCAAAGCTGATATGGACTTATGGAAGTCATCTGTAATCAAAGAAAGACCTGAGCTTGTGACTACCAAAGTATGCATCTTTGTATCAGATATGGTGAGCTGTATGAATGGCATGTGGGATCTGTGCATGAGTGTGGACCCTTGATGAAAAGGAAGCAGTCATGCAGTCCATCATGGCAGCTCCTAGTAGTTCCCTGATTACTTTGGTCTGTAAAGAAGTGAACACGCAGAGTGGGAGAAGCTATGGTATAATACTGCATACCACCTGAGAAACTGTTCAGCTCTCTGAGTAACCACCATGATGACCAATTTTAAAATATAGCCATATATGCCTTCTCAATTAGCTTTAAACACACAGGAGAGATGTTTATTTCTTATTGTGGTTATTTATTACCTGAATTGTTACTTTACTGAATCAGACATTTACAACTCCGTCCAACAATTCTCACATACTCATACTCTCATACAGAGCAAAAATCTGTACTGCAACTGATTATGTAACTAATATTTTTTTAAAAACACAATTTTAATTATCTCAAGCTACACATTTCATTGTATTTATAATGCATTCTATGTTTCTGAGTTTTTTTTTTTTTTAAAGTGAAAATGTGGAAAAAATGTGGGAAAGTCATGACATTCCCCGCATACCACCAGAGAGCGCTTGCTACCAGCGGTGGTATGCGTACCACAGTTTGCGCACCACTGGGTTAGGGTATCAAGTGACTAGAGTTTACAACTTCACCTTCAGCCTTCTCAGCCCTCGCGTGAATATCATCCTCACACGTCCCTGACATGGATTCACCAATTACAAAGATAGTAGAAAGAAGCCTGAGTTTCCTCTTTTATGTTAACGTTAACTACACAAGCTTGACGCAAACTTCTAGCAAACGGGAGATGTTTTTCACTGGAGCTTTGGCTAGCTCTGACAGTGTTCAACGTTAGCTGTAGCGAACGGCAGTAACTTTGTTATACCGCAAAGTTTGAAAACAATTGAAACCATAACTCACCAAATTCAATCCACTAGTAAATGCAGGTAGGAAATGTAAATGTACGCTCGTCTGCCTTGTCCCCGGCATGGACAGCACTACGTCCTGCTTCTTGTCCCGCTTAGCAATGCAACCTCCAAGTACTCCAAGTACACATGAATGAAGAATGTTCGTATGACTGCAATAATGGAACAATTTGGCGTATGATTGGTTCTGGGCGGGATTTACTGACCGTCCATGTGTCATTTAATAGGCAGATTTCTGAAGTCCTCAGTTTACTTATTAGGACTATTATATGATAATTAAAAAAAAAAAAAATCTCCTGACTTCGACACCCCCCCCCCCCCCCCCCCCCCAAAAAAAAAAAAAAAAAAAAAAAGAAAAGAAAGAAAAAGAAAACTTCTCGGATCTACACGATTCACGTAGGTCACCCTTTTTAACTTCAAAATGGAATTTTCGCTGAAAGGTGAGGGATTTTCATGCCTGGTAATAGATACTGTGGGAAACATAGCCTAACTTACCAAAAAAAAAATGCACAAAAGATGCCGTCACAAGTAAAAACTGAGAAAAAAAAAATCTCCATGCAGGTAAGGACAGCCAGGAGAGACAAAAAACATGTGGGCAAAAGGGAAAAAAAAAAACTCACCAACGCTGCTATCAGTGTAATAGCTAATTCAGAGGGGACTCTTGAGGATCACCTAGCGTGTCCTTCAGATGTATAATCCAGAGAAGTTTATTTTGTACTTCTGGACCAACAGCATGCTCTGCAGGCTGCAGAAATGTACTGCACACCCGACACTCATCCCATTCTCACGTCTGCTGTTTGAACACACCAGCAATACCACACAGTTTTTCCCGCTCTCTACTTCCCCTTCCATTTCAAAATAAAAGTCAATGTATGCAGTGATTTCAAAATAAAAGTTTCGGTACACTCTCAGTGTTTCACCTTCATGGGTAACGACTGCTTACAACTTCTTGCCAGTTAAGTCTAAAACTCTGCTGTTTTGTAGAATATGTTATGCTAGCAAAAAAGTCTGATTATGTAGAAGACTGTGTGGAAACATCATAATTTGTTGATTTATTTTGTGCTTGTGGTTTATGGATTACTACCTCTTTTGTGGTATTTTTAGTGATGTGGGCTTAGGAATTGCATAATATTATACAATAAAAGGTTCCTGGTTCAGATCCCGGCAGGGACCTTTCTGTGTGGAGTTTGCATGTTCTCCCTGTGCTTGTGTGGGTTTCCTCTGGGTACTCCGGCTTCCTCCCACAGCCCAAAGACATGCATGTTAGGTTAACTGGTGACTTTAAATTGCCCGTAGGAGTGATTTATTGTGTGTGTCTGTGTGTGGCCCAGGACTCCCTTGTAAAAGAGATCGCTGATCTTAATGGGACTAACCAGGTTAATCAAAAGTAAATAATAATTATGATCATTATTATCATTTTTATCTGTTCCCTTTTAACTCAACAGCACATGCAATAGTTAAATTGTTTTTTTCTGTGTTATTACTTTACTATTATCAGTTCTCTTTGCTAATTGTCTGTTTATTAGGTATGTCTCTCTGCATTATCATGTACCAAAGGTTTTCACAGCTGTATGTACTTATGCCCCCCCAACAAACATTTAGTTTTGTGGGACAATAATGTATATCTTGCCTTATCTGATAAAGTTATTTGAATGTGATCTAGGGCTGAACGATTTTGGAAAATAATCTAATTGCGATTTTTTTCCTCAAAATTGCGATTGCGATTTAATATGCGATTATTTTTAAGGTCCTCTTCTCATGTATTTTTCAAACACTGTCATAATAAACAATATCAGATTAATTTAAAGTGCAGATTGCAACAATAAAGCAAACAAATCTGTGGCTTTACCTCTTCAACATCTAACTTTTCACGTTTCATGAAACATGTGTAACATTTATGTAAACGTGTGGACTGCACTTCTTAAACACTGTCTGAGATTGACAGGACAGTGTATAAATAAATAAATAAAATATACAGATATAGAAAAAAATAAAGCTTACTGATCTCCAGTCAGTAACATCACACAGGAAAATAAAGAACAAATATCTGCTCTAACCAACTGGACATTTTCAAAAAAAAAACTTTTTGAACACTAATAGAAATATTATATTTACTCAGTAACAGCAGCACACAACATACTGAAGTGCAAAATGAGTATGGCACTGTTAGCCAGAAAGATTCTTCTGTATAGATCTCGGGAGCTCACAGATTTTTTGCAAGGAAAAGGTGGGGGGAGCTCGAGTTGTCTCGTGCGGCGGGCGGGGTGTTTGTGGCTGTGCACTGTGCCCGACAGAGAGAGAGAAGCGCGGTTCGCGAGGCGGCCTAAACCTAGCGGTTTGAGTGCGCTTGAGTCTCTAAATCACCAGAAAAAGTCGCTAGATTTGTTGCTAGTCGCTTTCTACAAATTAAGTCGCTAGAGGGGACTGGAAAGTCGCTAATTTGACAACACTGTTTGCTCTGCTCAGCTCGGCTGGGCTCACTCGCAAGTCACGTGACGTCGCCAGATCACGTGACAGTAATATCGCGGCCTTTGCGGTTAGAAAATCTCGTTTTATGATATTGCGAGATTATCGCAAATGCAATTAATCGTTCAGCCCTAATGTGATCTATTATTAATTTAAAATGTCACACAGGGACATTGTCCATATCAAAGTAAAACTATTTGTTTTTGTCATCAACAAGCTCAGATTATGGACCCCATGTACTGAGGCCACAGTCCACCAGCGGTTGCAGGTTTGATACCTGACTTGTGACACTTTGCTGCATTTGTTCCCTCATGCTGTCTACCCACAGTGAAATAAAGACCACAAGAGTCACAAAATCTAAAACAAACAAGCTCAGATTGTTTTGTGACCAGAGGTTATTACTGAAAGGAACAGACTTTAATGGCTATTTTGATAACTGCATTGGCTCCACTCAGAACAACCTTCCAGCTAACCTAATCACCTCTGTATTTATCATATCAAGGCTTTCCATGTAGTGGGTGTCATAACTGAGGAGGTAGCAGCAAATGGATACACTTGGAACTTTTCAAAATGCAAGAATTAGATGAAAAACTATGCAGAAATCACTTCATGATAGTTGAGTAGAAAGTTGACATCGACATACAGAGGTTGGTGAAGGATGGGAACATGGGATGGAGGTTTGAAATTACTTGTATTTTCCTCTTATTGCATTAAATAAATTTTGAAATCACTTGATAACAGATTACCATGATAACTACATATTAGATAGAGCTGCATTTTGGTGAAATAAAATATTTACAAAGAAAAGAGAAGTTATGACATTTTTATTATTCTCTGTATATTTTTACCTTTTTCAGCGGTTTCAGGAGAACTACCCCACAGCCCTCCCCTCTTCCGTAGCCGTCTGCTTTGTTGGAAAAAGGCTTGCTGGTCCCTTCAGGTGAGATCATCTTGGCCTTACTGAGGGCTACAAACACTCTTGGCTCGATGATGCAGTTGACTCCTCCACAAAGAGCCATGTCACAATCACCTGATGAGATAAAATACTTATAATCTCTTCATATTTTAATTCCATACTGTAAATAAATCCTTCAGTGTCACTGAGTTAATTCAGAAATGCTGTTACAGACCTTGTTTTATGGATTGGCAGGCAAGGTGAAGAGCCATAAGGGATGATGAGCAGGCACAGTCTATGGACAGCGAGGGTCCGGTGAAGTTGAAGATGTAGGAGATTCTGTTTGCTGCAATGCTCATAGCGAGTCCGGTGCCGGTCCAGTGGTTGATCACACTGGGGTGCACATGTGCAGCATTTGTTTCATAATCCCGGTTCATTATACCTACAGTGAAACAACATAAATCATGGAGGGAATTTAGTGAACAGTCAAAATACAACTGCAACTGGTTGTGTCGGGAAGGCGTAAAGCCAGCGGCGGAGCGTCAGGGGGGGACTGGGGGGGCGGTACTCCCCCGGCCCGGGCCCTGGGGGGCCCGGTGAAAGACGAAGAAACAGGCCCCTCCCTCAGTGTTGATTGCATATTGCACAACCATGGATTCAACAATTTCTGCGCGAAATGTTTCACGCTTCGGCTGAGGTAATATATAGGTTGCCCCAGCCAGAATGAATCATGGTTGGTCAAAAAATTTAAGACTGACTTTGGTCATGTAGGTTTATTCAACACAGTGAATTAAATGTTGTGCTGCATGGCTGGCTTCATGTTCACTCTCACAGTTAACTTTATGATGTGCAAAGTTACAAGATCTCCAAATGTATTATGGGTAAAATCGTCATCAACAGCCGTCCATCAGCGTCATCATCAATCACTTGTCAACAGAGTCAACGCGGTGGAGGCTGGTGGATCAAAGACTAATGTAATTATGAGTGGCAGTTCATATAAACATAAAAGTGGAGCGACAAAATGCAAAGAAAAGGAAAAAAGAGCGCAGGAGAAAACGAAACTTAAAAAGCTGGACACGTATTTTGTTCGTCCCAGTCCTGAAGCTGAACTGACGTTGTTGTTCAGCGCGGTCAGGGAGCCAGATTTACAGGTACAATTTCTCACAATCACTGATACTGAAAACAATATGTGAGTTAGTTGTAAACTGCTAATGTGGTTGTTATCGGAGAAGCTCGGCCGCCTAACGTTATTATTAGGGGCCAGGTAGCCTAACGTTATTATTAGGGACCAGGTAACCTAACGTTATTGTTAGGGGCCAGATAGCCTAATGTTTTTGTTCTCATGGTTTGTTAGACTTCATGTCCGTTTTGTCGGGTTACGTCAGCAAGCACAAGATGATGAGCTCGTCGTGTACCCTTTCAATAGTGGTGAGTAGTTCTGCTATTTTATATTGAATCTATGTTTGTACGTGAACGTGTGGGCCGCTGTGACAATTTTACAAAACGTTCCCACTATTGATACAGTAACTGTGCTCTTCTTAGTTGAAGTTGCTCGTTAAAGTGGGTGTCAGAATGATGATGTAGCTACCCGTGGTGCTGAACTGCTTTGACTTTGTGTTGTTATATTATTAGGGGCCAGGTAGCCTAATGTTTTTGTTGTTCTCTTGGTTTGTTAGACTTCATGACGGTTGATTAATTTCAAAATGACAAAATGACTTCGTGGTGTTTGATCTCTTCCTCAAATGCTTTAAGCTATGTGTCAAAAATGTAGTAATGCTTGTAAGTCCCGCTGTTGCGGGCATACGTATGTTGTAAAACGATGTAATCACAACCTTAATTTGGGTTTAAAGGGCCCGGTCATATGCCCCGCCCCCGGCCCGGCAGTGACATGTTCCGCTACTGCGTAAAGCCTATTCCAAACTATCCATGCGAATCATAAGACTTATTAAACCCATACCTGATTGTTCAATATCCAGGTTAACAACGATTGTCACCTGCCCTGTTGACCTACAGGGCACTAATGGAAAGTGGGCTACTGAGAGAGGAGGAAGGCGTGTCTGGAGGCAGAGAGAAAAGAGGAATTGCAAGAGCAGGCCCGTCGATAGGGGGGGACAAACGGGTCTGCTGTCCCGGGCCCAGGGAGAGGGGGGCCCACAACTGGGCCCTCATTAAATTGTAGAATTAAAAAAAAATGTCAGAATAGTCCTATTTGTGGAAAACTATTATTTCAATCAGTTTAATAAGTAATAAGTCAATAAGTTTTTTTTATTTGTATTCTTCTAGTTGTCCTTGAGAAATATTGATCATGAACCCTCCCACCCCACACAAAAATGGTTTGGTCTAGATCACACTCAGGGCCGTCGCGTGAAGGCAGGCAAACCAGGCAATTGCCTAGGGCCCCGAGCTGTCAGGGGGCCCCCAGACAACGACTGATTAAGAAGTTAATGCAATGACACATACGGTCTGCCTCGCTGTGGTGAAAGGAAAATGCAGCGACAGATCGCCCTCGGAGGCCCCCCTCAATGTGGGGCGGGGCCCCGCACTTGTGGTTCATCTCCCGACCAATCGGGGGGCCCCCAGACAACGACTGATTAGGAACCAAATGCAACAAAACACCGTCTGTCCCCATGTGGTGAAAGGTAAATGCGGCGACAGATCGCCCTCGGAGTACCCCCTCAACGCGGGGCGGGGCCCCGTCCCCTCAACCAATTTTGGCTTTGGACTTCTGCCAGCAAAAGTGTATTTAGCGGCGGAAAATTTAAAAGGAAAAAAAATGAAACAAAGTTATCCTTCCAGTTATGAAAAACGGAAGAAGAAAAAGGAATAGGAGGCAAAGAAAAAGCAAGACACCGGTAGGTGACAGTTCATTTGATAAATTAGGAGTTTGAGTCTTCAGTGTTGTACAAGTGCAGCTATTAGGCCAAAAGAAAAAAAAAGCTAGGCTATGCGTGAGGATGAAGTCTATTTTCACTAGCTCGCTGGCTGGCAAATGCTAACGAATGCGAACAGTTTCTCTCTCTGTGCATATATTACCTAACGTTATTACATCTGGAAACACCACTGTTAACAACAAAACATAGCTGTGTAGTAACAAATAGTGTTGCTGCTGGCTGCTGCCATGTTTTAACTAATGCAAAATATTCATTTAAACTGCATAAATGAAGCAGTGGTGTTTTAAAAACTCTTTTATTACTCTTGTTACTACTGAAAACACCTGTTTTTTACAACAAAACTCCACTTATGTGCTCTGGTTGTTCACTGTTTTTAAAGCATCAGCTGTCTAATTTTCAAGCAGAATGCTTAAATCTGTTGTCTGTTACAGACTACTCTATAGCTAGGCTAAATCAATGTACTAAACATACAAATCAGAAAACTAACCAGATCTTTTCTTACTCCTTCAAGGTTCTCTGCTTAAATTCATGGAACCTCTTCCTCCAAAGGATGCTCCCACTGCTGATGGTAAAGGGAATTTATCTCTCTGAGCTGTTTGTAGTGATCACTTTTAATCTCAGCAACATTGTTATATTTAAATACACCATCAACTTCTCATATTGAAGATGAAGACACGGGAAGAGACTCGGGAGAGACTTCAACATCAAGTGGTACCCTGGCTTCCACTCCCAGCACTTCATCAAGAGAAGGTAACACAAACTTTGCCCAGAATCTAGGTGATGGAACCAAAGACCACTAACTATTTATTTATTTTAACTTTTTTATTTTTTGCTTGATATTTTTTGCTTGATTGTGTTTTTGTCAAACTTTGCACATTTCAGTTGTGTTTGTTATGTTATATTGTATTTTAAGTGGTCTTAGATTATTGTGCACTTCTGTTATTTAAAATAAAAGATTTTTGGATTGAATGATTTTTCTTGGTGTTTTTGGGCCGGGAGGGCCGTGCGCGTGATGGCAAAATGAACGCCTTTTTCAGAGAGGGCTAAGGAATTGCCCTGTTTTGCCTCCCATGTTTGTTGTTCTCTTTTGAAGTAGAAAAAAGTCAACAAGCCCTAAATTCAAGAGATGGAGATGTTAATTTGGTTTTGAAGATATAAAACTGACAATTTAAGTTTTCATATAAAGTTTGATATACATGTTTATTTACTGTATTATCAGCTGACAAAGAGAAAATTCTTCAAATTAAAATGCCTAATTTATTCTTCCCTGGTCTATTTTTCCTGCATGTATAAGAATTAAAAAATGTGTATGCATAAATCTTAATAATATTAGCAGGTCCTTTCATATTTAACTAAAACTTCAGCTGCCATGGAAAGCTAAGATTTTCTCCTCGTATACAATACCTTATTTATTGCATTACACATCACAATATATCAAACATAACTGGTGATGTTTAGTGACAAAAAAAATGGCGGTGGTGTAGGGAGGGCCCATCCAACATTATCATGTCCCGGGTCCAGACAAGACTGTCAGCTGGCCTGTGCAAGAGACTAGGGTTTAGAGCAGGGACTTGACAGGAAAAGCTAGAGTTGGTTGACATGATGCAGAGGAAAAAGATTGATATTCTGTGTTCAAGAGACCAGGTGGAAATGCAGCAAAGCTAGCATTTAGATATATTACCATTTAGGTGATGGTTGAATCCTGACGTTGATATAGTGTCAGTGAATGGTTGAAACCTCAATGTTGATGAAGGGTAGAATTCCTTTGCGCTTTCTATACAATTTCAATGCCAAGTTTCAACGTAGAATCAATATCACTGCTGACACTCTTTAAACGTTGATTCAACCATATTTTGCTATCTGGATTGACCCTGATGACCTGAGGGATCTGGTGGGTTCATAACAAACCAGAAGATCCTATATGTATATTGGCCCTAAACCATTCTGTGTTTTGTAAACTAACAGCAGAATTTTGAAGTCAATTCTTTGACAAACAGGAAGCCAGTGTAAAGATCTGAGGACTGGAGTTATATGATCCAGTTTCCTGGTGTTAGTGAGGACTGGAGCAGCAATGTTCTGGACTAACTGCAGCTGACTGATGGTCTTTTTAGGGAGCCCTGTCAGGACAGCGTTACTAGTCTACTGAAAATAATTGGTGGACAAGTTTTTCTAGATCCTGCAGAGACATCAGTCCTTTAATCCTGGATATGTTCTTTAAGTGATAACAGGCCGACTTCACAACTGTCTTAATGTGACTACTGAAGTAGTGATTGGTCATGCTGGAAAAGACAACATAGGTGACGAGGAAGTGATGGGCAGGTTCGGTATTCAAGATAAAAATGGAAAATGGAAGAGTAGAACTGTTGTGGCCCAGGAGGTGGCAAAGATTAGAAAGGCTGAGGTGAGGAGGACATTGAAGAGGATTAAGAGTGGAAAGGCAGTTGAACCTGATGGATACCTGCAGAGGTATGAGGTGTCTTGGAGATGCAGCAGTAGAGTTTTTGACTAGAATATTCCAACAAGATCTTTGAGCAGGGTCTCAAACTCCAGTCCTCGAGGGATGCTGTCCTGCATGTCTTAGATGATCCCCTGCTTTAGCACACCTGATTCAAATGAATCGATCATTAACAGACCCGTGGAGACCTAAATGACAAGCTGATGGTGATCTATTCATCTGAATCAGGTGTGCTGAAGCAGGGACACATCTAAGACATGCAGGACAGAGGCCCTTGAAGACTGGACTTTGAGACCCCTTCTCATAGAGTCAGAGGACGGCTGAAGAATGGAGAAGTTTGCTGGTGTGGATTTTTCTTACCAACAAATACTCCTGTCCTGGTCCCACTGGCTTTCTCCATAGGAATTCCAGCATTTTCTAGCGCTCTATAGACACACTGAAGCAGCTGTTTTTGTTGAGGATCCATTTGTTCAACTTCGCTGTCACTGATGCCAAAAAACTTGTGGTCAAATTCGTTAAACCTGCAAACAGCCAGGACTGTTTAAGACTCTTCAAAGATTACTTGTAGAAGGTTATATACAAAATCAGAGGAGAGTATGTATGATATGATATATTAAATAGTTTATAATATGAACACTAGAACACTGTTCTACACAGAACATGTTCAAGATGGCTGAGTACAGGCAACATAAAAATACTGTCATTTAAAGATGTACAGGTGTGCATTTAGAACAATAATTCATCATGAACTGAAAAAAATACCAGGTTATATCTAGATGGCATACACATGTTAACAAAACATGAGGAAGTTTAAAGTCTGTACCCGTCAATGAGAGCGGCCTTGGCTGTGCGGGATTTACCCAGCTTGGTGTCATCAGGATCGTACCAGCTCGCTAAGTCAAATCTCTCTTTGGGAATTGGCACAGAACAGTTTCTCCCATCCACCAGAACCTTCCAGAAACTGTCAAGACCTTCCCCTGTTGGGAAAGTATCAGTGGTCAAAAAAGTATTCAGATCCTTTATGTAAAGTCCAACATGAACGAGAATAAACTGCTTGTCTGCACAGTTTATATTTTTTGGTGATATCAGGTGAATCTGAAAGATTCTGAGTTTAATATTGAAAGAAGGAAGCAGAATCCTCACAGTTTGTCCTTTTTCCTCAAATAAGGATTTTTAGTAATTTACTTAATATTATTGGAACAAATCAGGTTAAAGAAATTTAGGAAAAAAACACGTTTTTGGTGCAGCTGTTAGCAACACAGACGTGTAATGTCTTTTCAATGACAGTGATTGATAGGATCTGTGAACATATTTATCTTGTTAGACAGATTAATTGAAAATAAGTGTTTATTTTGCATGAACTGCATTAACTTTAGATTCACAGAACTCACCATTCTGCAGAACTGTGGTAATATGTCATGTGACCTGTTATGCTCTATATCTGGGGTTCCAACTCCAGTCCTTGAGGGCCCCTGTCCTGCGTGTCTTAGATGTCTCCCTGCATTAGCGCAACTGATTCATATGGATGGATCAAATCCAGGTCTGCACAAGTCTGTTTGCGCTGAAACAGGGAAACATAAGACCTACAGGACAGGGGCCCTCGAGGACTGGAGTTGGACTCCCCTGCTCTATTTAGTGGACTCAGTCCATCCAAAAATGGATCATGACTCGTACAACTGATGCTACATTTTCTCTGTATGACAGCAGTGACACAGTGAATAGCACCAACAAAAATAACACTTGTTGTGGCTAAAAATTCATTATGATGATGAGTTGATTTCACAACCAGAGCTTTTTGTTTGTCCTTTTTTAATTCTTCTATTTTTAAGATGCAAAATGATTCTGCATGGACGGGGCTACTAGTGTGATAACTCCACCCCCAAGATGAATAATCTCACTGAACTTTTCATGAAACTTTGCAGCCCCGCACATGTTGACATTTGTGTTTCCAGTAAGACTGGGCCATAAATCTATTTGACTAGTTAATTAGAATTTATAGTTTTGGATGATTTTTTTTGTTAAATTAGCACTCGCAACATAATTTTTCTGCAGTATTCCATATGATAAGAAAAAGATTTGGATGAAAAACATTCCACTTTAGTTAGTGTTTCACTGTAAAAATACAGAGGTCATTTACAGTCAAAGACCCAGAGTTCATAAAATGCTGAATAGATCAATCACAGACACAAAAGTGCTTCTGTAAAATTATTTACTTTAGAATGAATTAACTATTAAAAGGTATGGTCGCACTTTACATTTTCCAAAATTTAAATTAATCTTTAGTTAAGTTTATTCTTATAAGTTATACATATTCAATTCAATAAAATGTTATTAATCACTGATGGGAAATTAATAAATTAATTGGGTGTGATGTTAAAGGAAAATCTGATATTTTAATTTTAGCTTTGTTTTAGCCTCAAGCCAAGCCCTGGTTTGTGAACATATGGGCAAGTTTATAAAAGGTTTGGATTTCTTTAGAAATTCTGCCTCTGTTTTGAATCGAACAACTTTCTCTCTTCTGGAAGTCTGTTGTCAGAGAGATTCTTCGTGAGACTAAAGACACATTTTCCTCCATTTTGACAAAATCTTGAGGGCCATTTAGTGAAAACTCTGGCCTCGAGACGTGAGCAAGTCAAATAGCATGAACAATAAAATACTATAAAGGTCAACAGCACACAAAAACAGCACTTCTGAATTCTTACTACCTCCTGGAAAATTGCACCCGATCCCCACCACAGCAATGTCATCTTCAGCGTCTTCCATTCTGACAGAAAAGCACAGACAAAGAAGATGTACAGCATCAGTACAGCATCATGTCAGTAACACTTCCAGGCATCTTCACGCCAAAATGAAAATGCAAAGACACCGACCTCACCTCACTCGTGTCTCCTCTCTCCTCCAAACTGTGTAATTAGTCCAGTTTAGTGATGCACCAGTGCATCCTTACATCCATCCACTTGGTGTTTCCCGTAGTGATGATATCGCTACCAGACTTGCATCTGATTCTTATAGCCAGCTTCTCAACTTTATTAAACATTAATGGTTTATTGTATGCGTGGCCATGGAGATGAAAGACTTAAGTGTACACAATTTATAGCACAATGATTAGATCAAGTTCAATCAACATGTTATACCATAGGGCAGTGGTCCTCAACTGGTCTGGGTTTGGGACCCAACATCACCCCTTAAAACAAACCACAACCCAAAAGAAAAATGTTCAACTTTTAAAATTTATTCAATGTAAAGATAGTGCAGTTTAAACAGAATATCACAGTACCGCAAAATGAAAAACAAGTTTAATGATGAACCAAAACGAGCAACACATGACGATGAGAGAGAGGGAAATATTCCCTTTTAGTTTGTTAATTTTTGGACGGGCAAAGGCCTGTGACCCACTGAAAATGGGTCCATGACCCACCACCTTAGAGTCATTGCTTTAGGGTGACTGAAGATCTTACTTCATTGATCCGAATCATTATCATACCATATGTAATTATCTGATTTCAATTTCAATTAAAATTTATAATCACAATTATAAAGAGCACACAAATGACTGAATGAAATGACGACATAAACAGATGCAGTTAACAGCACTGAGGTGAGATGGTCAGAGGACTAGATCACCGGTCACCACGCCAGCCGCCACTCCGAACACATCTACACACACAGGTGGAGGTAAACGCTGGGATGGACAGAGGAGGGAACTGCAAGTCAGCATGCAACTCAGGAAACTCTGACCTGCAAACATACAGAAAGAAAAGAGAAAAAAGGAGGGCAAAACAGCACAACAAACTACAGGAAAGAAAATGGAGCACAGTTACAGTAACAAGGTGCTCCTAATTAACTATGGAATGAGCTGGAGGAGGAAGAGAAGAAGGGAGAAGGAAAGAGAAGGCAGGGGAGAAAAGCGGTAGCGCTCAGCAGACCATGTTGGCGTCCCCCTGCAGCGTAGGCCTATAGCAGCATAGCTATGATGAGCTACTCTAGTCTTAGCTCCTATGACTATTAGCCCCTACACACTATTGTTTAGACAAACTGTAGGCTTTACTGAACAGAAATGTTTTCAGTTTAGTTTTAAAAATGGAGGTGGTGTCAGCCTCCTTAACCCAAACTGGTAGATGGTTCCATAATAAAGGTGCCTGGTAGCAGAAGACCTGTCCTCCAAATCTACTTTTGAAGGCTGTCTCTTCTAATCACACCAGGCTTCCCCCAAAAAGTCTGCCAACTGTCAATAAAGTCCACGTCGTTTTCTGGACGCCACCACAACAGCCAGCAACGGAGCGATGACATGCGGCTAAACATATTATCAGTTAGGAATCGGACCAGAGAAAACTACGGATTCCGACATGCTCTTTGCATAGTTCTGTGCAAGCCACAAACTTTTGATGGTCAGAATCTCGGTCGTAAACTCTAAGTTACACCTTAGGTCATCAAGAACCTAAGGCAGCAGAAATTTGAAGATAAGAAAATGGGGACTCACACATAACAGAGAGCCAACATTCCTAAAGACCATAAAGTTGACTCTTAAACAGCTAAATGTACGCTAAAATCATTAAGCTAATTCAAATCCTGACGCTTTAAGGACCCTTTAGATGGACAAATGGAATTAAAAAAAAAAAATTCTCACCAGTCACCTCAGCATCTTCTCTCTGTCAGAGGAAACGTTCCTTTTCACTTTTGATTTTGTTTGTCAGCGTTCTCTAAACTTGGTGAGATCAAAATGATCCAGAAGACAAAATGTTCCCCCCTACTGTTCACAGTCAGCATCTACAACCAAACTAATAGGGTGGGGAGGATTAATTTAAGTGGTTTTCCACAGGAAAATAATTGGCCTTTTTTGTACCACCTGGTTACGTTGTCCCTAGATTAACCACTAATGTCCGCAGTGACGGAGCAGGTACTTCTAACCTCATTCAGAGCTTCGGGCCATAGTTTAGGGCCATAGTTTCTAAAAATGGATTTCGGTATCGGGGTTTAGATTTGCCTGCAATTTGGACTCCCAGTTTAGAGGTCCTGCCTTGGAGGAACACTTTGGAAGGAGATCTGAATATCAGTCTGCTGAAAAGACTGAGAAACTACTGATCAAGCAAAGAAACTTCCAAATCTTTCCCCTCAGAAGCACCTTTAAACCCAACGCCACCTGGTTCAAACTCACAGTTTAAAACAGCTGAACTTCTGGTGTGAACCTTCCAGCTTGGAACAAAGGAAATTTCCTAAATAATCACTTTGTCTTCTGGTTCTTCATCCAAGCTCGATATCTTCATCTCTACATCTCTGATGTCCTCAGGCTTACATGAGAGTTCCGTCATAGCTTTTGGCTTAACAATTACCACATGCTCTGATAGCCACCCTGTTTTCTTTCTTGAGGGGTCCTCCCTCTACAGGCTGCTCTGTGATAGTGGCCCCCAGTACGTCTCCAACCTGCTGCTCAGCTGCATTCAAAGCACCTTGAATTTTGTTGCGTTCTGGGGGTCTGTGTCTAAAATACACATACTGGCCTATGTCTACTGTTGGGCAATACATCTTGTCACTGTGAAAAGCAAAGTGTTCTGCAGCTTTCTGCTCTGCAAAATCTTTTTAAACATTTTTGATAACTGTCTGCAAATTTTTACACAATTTAATCCTGCAGCATATGTTAGTTTTCTTGTACGTAAATGTGAGTGATGGTGAGTGTCTCCTTTACCAGTCTTCTTTGACAGTCTAATCAAACATGCTTTATTAACTCCCAAAACCCTGATTTTGTCAGAGACGACTAAAATAGACATAGACAGTGGAGCAACAAAAGAACAGGACAGAGAAAGACACTAAACAAAGCCTGGGATCTTTTTCTTCTTTGACCATACATCTTGTATGTTGTCCTGCTGGAGTTTTTTCTGCAGCTTCTTCCCGTAAACCTCCTTGTTGTCTCTAAACTGGACTTTCAGTTCTTTTTTGACTGTCCTCAATAATTCACCGTCTACGCCCCTGAAGGCTCTTTTTTTCTAATCACATAGTCTATCCATCTTCTTTTTGTGTAACATTTATTAACAGAAATCCCTCAGTTCGGTACAAGCACACTTTTTTTTCTCTAGCCTGCATACAGCATGTCTTCGTGACTCCCCCTCTTAAAGTGACAGCGTTCCCTCTAAAGGGTACATACAACTTTTCTCTTCCTCACAGGAGGTAAGTATACAGATGAGCAATATTTTTAACATTTTTAATAATAAAAATATGAATTAACCAAGATCCTTATTTAACGGTTATGTTTTTAACTGGACACACTGATATAACATAGTTTCTAAAAATGGATTTGGGTTTCTGGGTTTAGATTTGCCTGCAATTTGGACTCCCAGTTCAGAGGTCCTGCCTTGGAGGAACACTTTGGAAGGAGATCTGAATATCAGTCTGCTGAAAAGACTGAGAAACATATTCATTGATGGTTTGTGACAAAATCTGGATTTTTACACAATTTAATCCTGCAGCAGATTTAGTTTTCTTGTACGTAAATGTGAGTGATAGTGAGTGTCTCCTTTACCAGTCCTCTTTGACAGTTTAATCAAACATGCTTTATTAACTCCCAAAACCCTGATTTTGTCAGAGACGACTAAAATCATAGACAGTGGAGCAACAAAAAAACAGGACAGAGAAAGACACTAAACAAAGCCTGGGATCTTTTTCTTCTTTGACCATACATCTTGTATGTTGTCCTGCTGGAGTTTGTCCTGGAGCTTCTTCCTGTAAACCTCCTTGTTGTCTCTAATCTGGACTTTCAGTTCTTTTTTGACTGTCCTCAGTAATTCCCTGTCTACTCCACCCACCCACTCCCCATTCCCAAAGGCTGTTTTTATCTTGCTGACTAGCTCTGTCAGGCATTTCTGTCGGGAAATGCAGTTTCAATCTTATGTGTAATCACATGGTCTGATTGATAATAACCTCCACTTTCACTTTGACTTGATCTAAACTGGCTATAAGAATGAGATGCAAGTCTGGTAGCGATACATCACTAAGGGAAATGCCAGGTGAATGGATGTAAGGATGCATTGGTGCATCACTAAACTGGACTAATTACACAGTTTGGAGGAGAGAGGAGACACGAGTGGGGTAAGACTAGTCTGTGCTTTTTGTAAAGATGCCTGGAAGTGTTACTGAAATAATGCTGCACTGAAGATCCATCATCTTCTTTGTGCTTTTCTGTCAGAATGGAAGACGCTGAAGATGACATTGCTCACCATTCTGCAGAACTGTGGTAATATGTCATATGACCTGTTATGCTCTATATCTTGGGTTCCAACTCCAGTCCTTGAGGGCCCCTGTCCTGCGTGTCTTAGATGTCTCCCTGCATTAGCGCAACTGATTCATATGGATGGATCAAATCCAGGTCTGCACAAGTCTGTTTGCGCTGAAACAGGGAAACATAAGACCTACAGGACAGGGGCCCTCGAGGACTGGAGTTGGACTCCCCTGCTCTATTTAGTGGACTCAGTCTATCCAATAATGGATCATGACTCGTACAACTGATGCTACATTTTCTCTGTATGACAGCAGTGACACAGTGAATAGCACCAACAAAAATAACACTTGTTGTGGCTAAAAATTCGTCATGATGATGAGTTGATTTTACAACCAGAGCTTTTTGTTTGTCCTTTTTTAATTCTTCTATTTTTAAGTTGCAAAATTATTCTGCATGGGCGGGGCTACCAATGTGATAACTCCACCCCCAAGATAAATAATCTCACTAAACTTTTCATGAAACTTTGCAGCCCCACACATGTTGACATTTGTGTTTCCAGTAAGACTGGGCCATAAATCTATTTGACTAGTTAATTAGAATTTATAGTTTTTTTTTGTTAAATTAGCACCCGCAGCATCATTTTTCTGCAGTATTCCATATGATAAGAAAAAGATTTAGATAAAAAACATTCCACTTTAGTTAGTGTTTCACTTTAAAAATACAGAGGTCATTTACAGTCAAAGACCCAGAGTTCATAAAATGCTGAATAAATCAATCACAGACACAAAAGTGCTTTTGTAAAATTATTTACTTTAGAATGAATTAAGTATTAAAAAGGTATGGTTGCACTTTACATTTTCCAAAATTTAAATTAATCTTTAGTTAAGTTTATTCTTATAAGTTATACATATTCAATTCAATAAAACGTTATTAATCACTGAAGGGAAATTAATAAATTAATTGGGTGTGGTGTTAAAGGAAAATCTGATATTTTAATTTTAGCTTTGTTTTAGCCTCAAACCAAGCCCTGGTTTGTGGACATATGGGCAAGTTTATAAAAGGTTTGGATTTCTTTAGAAATTCTGCCTCGGTTTTGAATCGAACAACTTTCTCTCTTCTGAAAGTCTGTTGTCAGAGAGATTCTTCGTGAGACTAAAGACACATTTTCCTCCATTTTGACAAAATCTTGAGGGCCATTTAATGAAAACTCTGGCCTCGAGACGTGAGCAAGTCAAATAGCATGAACATAAAGGTCAACAGCACACGAAAACAGCACTTCTGAATTCTTACTACCTCCTGGAAAATTGCACCCGATCCCCACCACAGCAATGTCATCTTCAGCGTCTTCCATTCTGACAGAAAAGCACAGACAAAGAAGATGTACAGCATCAGTACAGCATCATGTCAGTAACACTTCCAGGCATCTTCACGCCAAAATGAAAATGCAAAGACACCGATCTCACCTCACTCGTGTCTCTTCTCTCCTCCAAACTGTGTAATTAGTCCAGTTTAGTGATGCACCAGTGCATCCTTACATCCATCCACTTGGTGTTTCCCGTAGTGATGATATCGCTACCAGACTTGCATCTGATTCTTATAGCCAGCTTCTCAACTTTATTAAACATTAATGGTTTATTGTATGCGTGGCCATGGAGATGAAAGACTCAAGTGTACACAATTTATAGCACAATGATTAGATCAAGTTCAATCAACATGTTATACCATAGGGCAGTGGTCCTCAACTGGTCTGGGTTTGGGACACACCATCACCCCTTAAAACAAACCACAACCCAAAAGGAAAATGTTCAACTTTTAAAATGTATTCAATGTAAAGATAGTGCAGTTTAAACAGAATATCACAGTACTGCAAAACGAAAAACAAGTTTAATGATGAACCAACACGAGCAACACATGACGATGAGAGAGAGGGAAATATTCCTTTTTAGTCTCTTAAATGTATTTGTTTATTTTTGGACAGGCAAAGGCCTGTGACCCACTGAAAATGGGTCCATGACCCACCACCTGGGAGTCATTGCTTTAGGGTGACTGAAGATCTTACTTCATTGATCCGAATCATTATCATACCATATATAATTATCTGATTTCAATTTCAATTAAAATTTATAATCACAATTATAGAGAGCACACAAATGACTGAATGAAATGACCACATAAACAGATGCAGGTAACAGCACTAAAGTGAGATGGTCAGAGGACTAGATCACCGGTCACCACGCCAGCCGCCACTCTGAACACATCTACACACACAGGTGGAGGTAAACGCTGGGATGGACAGAGGAGGGAACTGCAAGTCAGCATGGAACTCAGGAAACTCTGACCTGAAAACACACAGAAAGAAAAGAGAAAAAAGGAGGGCAAAACAGCACAACAAACTACAGGAAAGAAAATGGAGCACAGTTACAGTAACAAGGTGTTCCTAATTAACTATGGAATGAGCTGGAGGAGGAAGAGAAGAAGAGAGAAGGAAAGAGAAGGCAGGGGAGAAAAGCGGTAGCGCTCAGCAGATCATGTTGGCGTCCCCCTGCAGCGTAGGCCTATAGCAGCATAGCTATGATGAGCTACTATAGTCTTAGCTCCTATAGCTATAGCTATAGCTATGACTATTAGCCCTACACACTATTGTTTAGACGAACTGTAGGCTTTACTGAACAGAAATGTTTTCAGTTTAGTTTTAAAAATGGAGGTGGTGTCAGCCTCCTTAACCCAAACTGGTAGATGGTTCCATAATAAAGGTGCCTGGTAGCAGAAAACCTGTCCTCCAAATCTACTTTTGAAGGCTCTCTCTTTTAATCACACCAGGCTTCCCCCAAAAAGTCTGCCAACTGTCAATAAAGTCCACGTCGTTTTCTGGACGCCACCACAACAGCCAGCAACGGAGCGATGACATGCGGCTAAACATATTATCACTGGTCGAGTTAGGAATCGGACCAGAGAAAACTACGGATTCCGACATGCTCTTTGCATAGTTCTGTGCAAGCCACAAACTTTTGATGGTCAGAATCTTGGTCGTAAACTCTAAGTTACACCTTAGGTCATCAAGAACCTAAGGCAGCAGGAATTTGAAGATAAGAAAATGGGGACTCACTCGTAAAAGACAGCCAACATTCCTAAAGACCATAAAGTTGACTCTTAAACAGCTAAATGTACACTAAAATCATTAAGCTAATTCAAATCCTGACGCTTTAAGGACCCTTTAGATGGACAAATGGAATAAAAAAAAAACATTCTCACCAGTCACCTCAGCATCTTCTCTCTGTCAGAGGAAACGTTCCTTTTCACTTTTGATTTTGTTCGTCAGCGTTCTCTAAACTTGGTGAGCTCAAAATGATCCAGAAGACAAAATGTTCCCCCCTACTGTTCACAGTCGGCATCTACAACCAAACTAATAGGGTGGGGAGGATTAATTTAAGTGGTTTTCCACAGGAAAATAATTGGCCTTTTTTGTACCACCTGGTTACGTTGTCCCTAGATTAACCACTAATGTCCGCAGTGACGGAGCAGGTACTTCTAACCTCATTCAGAGCTTCGGGCCATAGTTTAGGGCCATAGTTTCTAAAAATGGATTTCGGTATCGGGGTTTAGATTTGCCTGCAATTTGGACTCCCAGTTTAGAGGTCCTGCCTTGGAGGAACACTTTGGAAGGAGATCTGAATATCAGTCTGCTGAAAAGACTGAGAAACTACTGATCAAGCAAAGAAACTTCCAAATCTTTCCCCTCAGAAGCACCTTTAAACCCAACACCACCTGGTTCAAACTCACAGTTTCTAACAGCCGAACTTCTGGTGTGAACCTTCCAGCTTGGAACAAAGGAAATTTCCTAAATAATCACTTTGTCTTCTGGTTCTTCATCAAAGCTCGATATCTTCATCTCTACATCCCTGATGTCCTCAGGCTTACATGAGAGTTCCGTCATAGCTTTTGGCTTAACAATTACCACATGCTCTGATAGCCACCCTGTTTTCTTTATTGAGGGGTCCTCCCTCTACAGGCTGCTCTGTGATAGTGGCCCCCAGTACGTCTCCAACCTGCTGCTCAGCTGCATTCAAAGCACCTTGAATTTTGTTGCGTTCTGGGGGTCTGTGTCTAAAATACACATACTGGCCTATGTCTACTGTTGGGCAATACATCTTGTCACTGTGAAAAGCAAAGTGTTCTGCAGCTTTCTGCTCTGCAGAATCTTTTTAAACATTTTTGATAACTGTCTGCAAATTTTTACACAATTTAATCCTGCAGCAGATTTAGTTTTCTTGTACGTAAATGTGAGTGATGGTGAGTGTCTCCTTTACCAGTCTTCTTTGACAGTTTAATCAAACATGCTTTATTAACTCCCAAAACCCTGATTTTGTCAGAGACGACTAAAATAGACATAGACAGTGGAGCAACAAAAGAACAGGACAGAGAAAGACACTAAACAAAGCCTGGGATCTTTTTCTTCTTTGACCATACATCTTGTATGTTGTCCTGCTGGAGTTTGTCCTGGAGCTTCTTCCTGTAAACCTCCTTGTTGTCTCTAATCTGGACTTTCAGTTCTTTTTTGACTGTCCTCAGTAATTCCCTGTCTACTCCACCCACCCACTCCCCATTCCCAAAGGCTGTTATTATCTTGCTGATTAGCTCTGTCAGGCATTTCTGTCGGGAAATGCAGTTTCAATCTTATGTGTAATCACATGGTCTGATTTATAATAACCTCCACTTTCACTTTGACTTGGTCTAAACTGGCCACGCATACAATAAAACCATTAATGTTTAATAAAGTTGAGAAGCTGGCTATAAGAATCAGATGCAAGTCTGGTAGCGATACATCACTAAGGGAAATGCCAGGTGAATGGATGTAAGGATGCACTGGTGCATCACTAAACTGGACTAATTACACAGTTTGGAGGAGAGAGGAGACACGAGTGGGGTAAGACTAGTCTGTGCTTTTTGTAAAGATGCCTGGAAGTGTTACTGAAATAATGCTGCACTGAAGATCCATCATCTTCTTTGTGCTTTTCTGTCAGAATGGAAGATGCTGAAGATGACATTGCTGTGGTGGGGATCGGGTGCAACTTTCCAGGAGGTAGTAAGAATTCAGAAATGCTGTTTTTTTTTTATGATGTTGACCTTTATAGTATTTTATTGTTTATGGTAATAGACTTGCTAACGTCGTGAGGCCAGAGTTTTCACTAGATGGCCCAAAACGGAGGAAAAAATGTGTCTTCAGTCTCATGATAAATCTCTCTGACAACAACAGACTTCCAGAAGAGAGAAAGTTGTTCAATACAAATCAGAGCAGGATTTCCAAAGAAATCCATAATTTCATGAACTCGCCCATATGTTTACAATCCAGGGCTTGGTTTGAGGCTAAAACCAGGATAAAATTAAAATCTCAGATTTTCCTTTAACACCACACCCAATGTGTCCTCTGACCATCCCACCTCAGTGCTGTGTAATGGACAAGTGTTTATTTTTCTTGATTAATATTTATTCATTAATTTTCTATTTCATTATGCAAATTTCCTGTATTTAAGTTGCAAGAGGGACATTCAGTAGAATCATCATGGTACTCCCCTTTCGATTTGGTCTTGAATAATATGGAGCCCCGTTTGGGTCATAATTCAATGAATAAATGAGTCTATTATTATGAAATACAGGCGTTTATTATTATGAAATATGTATCCATTATTATGAAATGTTTCCCATTATTATGAAATACATGTTTATTATTATGAAATATTTCCCATTATTATGAAATACATGTGTATTATTATGAAATATTTCCAATTATTATGAAATATATGTGTATTATTATGAAATATATTTTTTATTATTATTTAATCTTAGTTTAATGCATAATAGTTTTTTCGGAATGGCTTTTTATTTAAGAATGAGTTTTTACATAATGGCTTTGTTTTTCATAAGAATGAGCTTTTACATAATAATGACATTTTGCCAGTGGGCGGGACCAGTGGTTGACCTGCATGCTCATTGGCTGATCCTTCTCCATTCTACTCTCTGACATTGACTAGTTGGTGGGGGACTCGCATCGAGCCTGTTGGCTACCTCTCGGAGTAAGTCACAAAAGGATCTTTCTCCTGTCGCCATGCCGTCAAAATCAAGTTTTCCCTACGTTTCGCATTACGTTTCTTACTCAATGCCAACTTTTAACCGTAAACTGAGGTGCATTCTGCCCCCTACTGCCCTGGAGTATATACATTGCACCTCTCACCCACTATCGATATTCACTGTTCTGTTGCTTATGCCTGAATGAAAGAGGAGCCAATCACATAAATGGCTCCGCCCTCTCTGCTGTGATTGACACACAAATCATTCTTATGAAAGACAAAGCCATTATTATGTGAAAGATCATTCTTATGAAAAACAAAACCGTTATCATAATAATGGGAAATATTTCATAATAATAAACGCCTGTATTCCATAATAATAGCTTCATTTATTCATTGAATTATAACCCAAACGGGGCTCCATAGAATAAAGTTCAGGAGGGAGACAATTAAAAAGTTAATCTGAGCAACTTTGGGCAGACGGAGACGTGGCAGCAGCACAATCTGGGACGTGCTCAGCACAGCCAGACCACTTGCGTTGCCTTCGATGCACCGACACTTTTTCGACAGTTTTTCATCCGCATTGGAATATACTTTTTGCACCTTTTTGGACTATTACAGTCACCGATGCCTGTGGAAATACCCCTGCTTGTTCGAAGGACATTTTTAGACTCTGAAAAGTCCGACGGTTGGGACAGTGAAACCTGCCTTCATGCGCTCACCTAACGCGAGGCACAGCGAGACCGAGAGATATCCATATTCTGTGTCCTTTACTGTTTGTGTTTAAAATATGTCTGAATTGTGAAGGGTTGTGTTTTTACGGGTGATGTTTTGTTTTATGACCTGGGTCTAGGGTTGGTATTTGTAACGTGTTGGGGGTTTTGTTTGACCACTCCTCGATTTTGATAAATGTCTCATATTGTCGATAACGGTTGTGTGTTGTGTGTGTTCGATAACCTCCCACGTAACAGCTGAGCTGAGTCAGGTCCTGCTCAAGGCTCAAGGCCTAGAGACAACTGGCATTGTAACAGATGCTATACAAATAAAATTGAATTGAATGTATTCATTTATTAATTTCCCTTCAGTGATTAATAACATTTTATTGAATTGAATATGTATAACTTATAAGATTTAACAACTAAAGATTAATTTGAATTAGGGAATATATAAAATGCGACCATATCTTTTAATAGTTAATTCATTCTAAAGTAAATAATTTTACAGAAGCACTTTTGTGTCTGTGGTTGATTTATTCAGCATTTTATGAACTCTTGATCTTTGACTGTAAATGATCTCTGTATTTTTGCAGTGAAACACTAACTAAAGTGGAATGTCTTTGATCAAAATCTTTTTCTTATCATATAGAATACTGCAGTAAAATGATGCTGTAAGTGCTAATTTTTTTAAATCGGCAAAAACAACAAATTCAAGATAACTAGTCAAATAGATTTATGGCCCAGTCCTACTGGAAACACAAATGTCAACATGTGCGGGGCTTTAGTGAGGCGGAAGATTGCATTAGCGGTGGTTCCTATACCCGTAATTTGCGGATAGTGGCTAGTGTTAACGGATAAGGGGAAGTGTATTATTGGGGCCAAACTGTGCAGACAAGCAGTTTATTCTCATTTATGTTGGACTTTACGTAAAGGATCTGAATACTTTTTTGACCACTGATACTTTCCCAACAGGTGAAGGTCTTGACAGTTTCTGGAAGGTTCTGGTGGATGGGAGAAACTGTTCTGTGCCAATTCCCAAAGAGAGATTTGACTTAGCGAAGCTGGTACGATCCTGATGACACCAAGCTGGGTAAATCCCGCACAGCCAAGGCCGCTCTCATTGACGGGTACGGACTTTGAACTTCATCATGTTTTGTTAACATGTGTATGCCATGTAGATATAACCTAGTATTTTTTTCAGTTCATGATGAATTATTGTTCTAAATGCACACCTGTCCATCTTAAAATGACAGTGAATATTTCTTTGTGGTCTTCAATTTAACAGATTATTCAAACATCAAAATTTCTTTTAATATTTTTATATTTCCCGTACTTAGCCATCTTTTTCTGTGCAGAACAGTGTTCTAGTGTTCATATTATAAACTATTTAATATATCATATCATACATTATATTTGAACTCTCTTCTGATATTGTATATAACCTTCTACAAGTAATCTTTGAAGAGACTTAAACAGTCCTGGCTGTTTGCAGGTTTAACGAATTTGACCACAAGTTTTTTGGCATCAGTGACAGCGAAGTTGAACAAATGGATCCTCAACAAAAACAGCTGCTTCAGTGTGTCTATAGAGCTCTAGAAAATGCTGGAATTCCTCTGGAGAAAGCCAGTGGGACCAGGACAGGAGTATTTGTTGGTAAGAAAAATCAGCACCAGCAAACTTCTCCATTCTTCAGCTGTCCTCTGACTCTATGAGAAGGGGTCTCAAAGTCCAGTCCTCAAGGGCCTCTGTCCTGTGTGTCTTAGATGTGTCCCTGCTTCAGCACACCTGATTCAGATGAATGGATCACCATCAGCTTGTCTCTGTTAATGATCGATTCATTTGAATCAGGTGTGCTGAAACAGGGGATCATCTAAGATATGCAGGACAGCATCCCTCGAGGACTGGAGTTTGAGACCCTGCTTGAAGATCCTGTTGAATGCCAAGACAATCTCCAAGACACTTCCACACCTCTGCCTTTCCACTCTTCATCCTCTTCAATGCCCTCCTCACTTCAACCTTTCTAATCTTTGCCACCTCCTGGTAGGGATGGGAATTGATAAGATTTTTCCGATTCCGATTCCATTATCGATACTGTTTAACGATTCGATTCTTTATCGATTCTCTTATCGATTCTAATTTGGGGAAAAAAGGAGAACAGACAGTTTTAGTAGCATCAATTTTTTTTTACTTAGAAGTCACAACCTTACAAACTCAACAGCGAGGTCAAAAGAGGCCCAAAGATAACGTGTTAACTGTTGTAATATGTATTTGTGCAAATACACAAGAATGTGTAACATTTTACTAACAGATTTTTCCTAATAGAAATGTAAAAAAAATCTCCCTTTTAAAAGGATATATGAGCTCACTAAGCACTCAAAAATAATAATAAAGAAAGATAAATACTATCAAATACAATGGAACAGTGCATAGTACAAATCTGCAAATACTATGAAGAATTAACAATTCTTTTGAGGAAAAATAAGCATGTCTTCCAGCCTCTGAGCCAGCCAGACTCTCTGGTCACGGTCATCTTCTAAATGTAATGCAGAAGGCAATTGTTCAATAGCATAGGATTAATGTTATAGCGTGTTTTACAAAGAAGCACATAGGCAGTGGGATAGCTACTTACCAGAGTTGCCAGAGGTGATCATAGCTTGGCTACTGCTGCTGGATTGAGATCCATCAGTCCAAAGCACGTCAAAACACGACACTCGTTATCACATGTTGTGTGCGCAAATGTTTCTGCATGTTAGCCGTTTTCCCTCCCGACGCTGTTATCTCCACTTTTCAATGACTGCAAGTTGCCTTGTTGCCATGTTTCTTTGGTGAAGTGAAGCCAAACTTTGAAGAGTTTGAACTGGTGGGCGCCATTGTTGTTTACAACTGCAATGCGCGTGCTAAACCGACGTAACTTAATCACGTAAGTGCTTTCTGGAACTGACTGTGCGTAACTGTGTAAATTACATGAGATTCGTGCTGGTTGGAATCGATAAGAGAATCGCTAGATAAACTGCCAAACGATTCCATGGAATCGAAACACACGGAACCGGTTTTCTACAGGTACCGGTTCTCGATTCCCAACTCTACCTCCTGGTCCACAACACTTCTACTCTTCTACTCCTATTTTGCTCATTCATCAACTCTTTGAAGTACTATTTCCATCTTCCTGTTACACCCCTAGCATCTGTCAATACATTTCCATCTTTATCCTTAATCATTGTAGCTTGTTGCACATCCTTCCCACCTCTATCTCTCTGCCTCACCAACCCATATAAGTCAGTCTCTCCTTCCTTACTGTCCAACCCATCATACAAGTCATTATACGCCCTTTGTTTGCCCTTTGCCACTTGTATCTTCACCTTACGCTGCATCTCCCTGTACTCCTGTCTACTTCAGTCCTCTCAGTGTCCCAGTTCTTCTAAGCTAACCTCTTTCTCTGTACATACTCCTGTATTTCTTCATTCCACCACCAAGTCTCCTTGTCTCCTTTTCCTACCAGATGGACCACACCAAGTATTCTCTTACCTGTCCAGTCATCTGGAAGCACTTTCTGATCCTGTACCCAGAGCCTCTCCACCAGAGTCATCCTACACGTTGCCATCCTATGCTGTCTGGCTGCACTCTCACCAACCACTTCTTTGCAGTCACTGATCTCCTTCAGGTTACATCGTCTACACAAAATGGAGTCATCCCATGTTCCTGACTCACTTAGAAGGGAGTATTTACTAAAGGCCTTTTCCATCCTTTTGCAAAGTCTACCACCATCTGACCTGCATTTCTATCTCAAATACCAAACCTGCCCATCACTTCCTCATTACCTCCGTTGCCTTCTCCAACATGACCAATCACTACTCTTTCATCTCTGGGGATACTCTCCATCACTTTATCTACTTTAGTCCAGAATTTCTCCTTCTCTTCTAACTCACATCCTAACTGTGGACAAACCACTAACTAAAATGAACATCACTCCTTCAGTCTCTAGCGTCAGACTCATCACTCATCTTACACTCTTTCCACCTCCAGAACATTCCTAACAACCTCTTCCTTCAAGATAACTCCAACTCCCTTTCTCTTTCCATCTACACCATGATAAAACAGTTTGAAACCTGCTCCTTATCTTCTAGCTTTGCTATTTCCACCTGGTCTCTTAAACACAGAATATCCATCTTTTTCTCCTATATCATGTCAACCAACTCTCTATCTTTTTCTGTCACATTCAAAGTCCCTACTCTTAATTCTAGTCTCTTGCCTTTCCTCTTTTCTCGCTGCCTTCCACCTCTCCTTCAACCAACAGTAGCCCACTTTCCATCAGTGCCCTGTAGGTCAACAGCTCCGATGACAGTCGTTGTTTACCTTGGTCTTGACCAATCTGGTATGGGTTTCATAAGTCTTGTGATTTGCATTGGTTAATTTGGAATAGGTTTTACATCAGATGGCATTCCTGACACAACCTACTGCATTTATCCAGGCTTGGGATCCGCTCAAAAGGACTCTTGTGACCCCCAGAGGCTCCTTTGCAGTTGTAGTTTGACTGTTCACTAAATTCCCTCCATGATTTATGTTGTTTCACTGTAGGTATAATGAACCGGGATTATGAAACAAATGCTGGGCATCTGCATCCTAGTGTGATCAACCACTGGACCGGCACCGGACTCGCTATGAGCATTGCAGCAAACAGAGTCTCCTACATCTTCAACTTCACCGGACCCTCGCTGTCCATAGACTGTGCCTGCTCATCATCCCTTATGGCTCTTCACCTTGCCTGCCAATCCATAAAACAAGGTCTGTAACAGCATTTCTGATTGAACTCAGTAACACTGAAAAGTTTATTTGCAGTACAGAATTAAAATATGAAGAGATTTTAAGTATTTTATCTCATCAGGTGATTGTGACATGGCTCTTTGTGGAGGAGTCAACTACATGATGGAGCCAAGAGTGTTTGTAATCCTCAGTAAGGCCAAGATGATCTCACCTGAAGGGACCAGCAAGCCTTTTTCCAACAAAGCAGATGGCTATGGAAGAGGGGAGGGCTGTGGGGTAGTTCTCCTGAAACCGCTGAAAAAGGTAAAAATATACAGAGAATAATAAAAATGTCATCACTTCTCTTTTTCTGTAGATATTCTTTTCACCAATATGTAGCTCTATCTAATATGTGATTATCATGGTTGTCTGTTATATGATTTAGAAACTTTTTTAATCCAGTAAGAGGAAAATACAAGTAATTCCAAACCTCCTAACCATGTTCCCATCCTTCACCAACCTCTGTATGTTGATATCCAACTTTCTACAAAACAATCTGAGCTTGTTTGTTTTAGATTTTGTGACTCTTGTGGTCTTTATTTCACTGTGGGTAGACAGCATGAGGGAACACATGCAGCAAAGTGTCACAGGTCGGGAATCAAACCATCAACTGCTGGAGAGTTGTAGCCAGATTATAAAATAGGTTTTAAATCTTGTGAGGAAGCAGTTTACAAGTCAGTGTCTGTCAGGCATCTGTCTTTTAGGACGCATGACTGCTTGATGGTCACTGTTTGTTATTGTTCAGTCATTGATATCAAATTAGTTAACATTAAAGAAAGAATTGAACCAGTGATCTACACAAATTAGGGGTAGGAAATTGGAGTCATAAAGAGTTTATGATACAGTTGTTACAGAGTTAATCATAAAGTCCACATAACTCCCTGCTTCAGCACTCATTCATGCATTTCGTCACAACAAGGACACATGCAGGATTTGGAAAAAGATAAAACATAGAAAAATAAGATTATATCACATACATAATAAATAGCCAAGAGAACTGATAATGGTAAAATTATAATTCAGGAAAAAAATCCACACAAATAATCTAAACAAAAATCCAGGAGTCAAATGGAAAAACACTCACAGGACACATGAGGTAAAACCAGCAGAAAAACTAACATGGACGCAAGAAAACAGACCAGCACAGAAAGCGGAGATGACAAGATTTCAATAGACAGAGGGACAAACGAGAGGCAGGTACAGATGATCAGAATAACAAGAGGGAGGAAGCAAAGCAGAAAATAATGAGGACAAGACAGACCTTTCAAAATAAAACAGGAACCACTGAAGACAGGGAGAAATGCCAATTTGACATACACATACACAGACTGCCATGGCTGACCTAAACCATGAAAGTACCCCCTATCAAAGGACCGGCTCTCAGATGGTCCAAAACTAGTCCACCAAAAACAAAAGATGGAGCAGAACAGGGAGGGTGGAGGGGGCCGGAAGGCAGGAAACAAAAAACAAACCAACAGTCACTCAGCACCGTGGAAATGGCAGAGACAGTTCAGGCGGATGGCCTCGGCGCCGGGCAGACGGCAGAGACAGTTCAGGCGGATGGCCTCGGCGCCGGGCAGAAGGAGCAGGTACTGGTGAGGTGGTGGGTGCTCTGGCAAAGGCTGAGAAGGCGGAGGCTGAGGCGCCGGTGGGCGCTCCGGTGGGTGCTCCGGCGGCGAAGGCTGAGGCAGCTGAGGCGGCTGAGGCGGCTGAGGCGGCTGAGGCGGCGGCGGCCACTCTGGCGAAGGCCAAGGTGGCTCAGGCGGTGACTAAGGCGGCTGCAGCGGATCAGGTGGCGACTCAGGCGGCTGCCGCTCCTGCTGCAGCAGCTCAGGCGCCAACTTAGGCAGCTGCATCTCCTGCTGCAATGGCGAGGGTGGAGACAGCAGCAGCTCAGATAGAGACTCGGGAAGCTGTAACTCCTGCTGCAGTGGTGAAGTCAGAGGATCAGGCGGCTGCAGCTCCTGTAGCAGTGGCGCAGGCTGGGCCTTGGCTGGCTGCAGAGCCATGAATGGATCTCAGATTACTGCAGTTCCTGCTGCAGCGGCCATGGATGGGACTTGGGCGAGCATGCGTCGACCACCTCGGAGATGGGATTAGGCGAGCGTGCGTCGACTGCCTCGGAGATGGGATCAGGCAAGCGTGCGTCGACTGTCTTGGAGACGAGGAAAGGGAAAGGCGCGTCGATCACTTCGGAGATGGGATCGGGCAAGCATGTGTCGACCGCCTTGGAGACGGGATCAGGCGAGCATGCGTCAACCGCCTCAGAGACGAGGAAAGGTGTGTCGACTGCCTCGGAGACTGGGAGTGCGCGTCAACCGCCTCGGGAACAAGAGACAGGGATGCCGTAGGGCCGGGTGCATGGATTGAGAACAGGGGGGTCCGTCTGCTCTTTCCTAAACTGGATCAGGTCCGTGGACAGGGTGACGATAGCGGGGAAAGAGAGAAGTTAGGGCTTGGTGGCCAAGGTCCTTAATAAAATGTCCAGCAAAAAGAGCCACCGCTTCTCATTCCTTGTCCCCGCCATAGATGCCATGAGTCTGCTGTACAGGTCCAGGAAGGCCTCCAACTCACCCCTGTGGACTGTAGGGCCTTCCCCATGGCCCTGGGGACGGGCGGTGAATGCGCTGCCATCATTTTGTTTCAGATAAAAATTACACCTGGGATTTTTTAAAATGTGAATTCCGAAATGAAATGGTGAAGAATATGGTAGTTATTTACTAGGGCTGTCAGTCGATTAAATTTTTTAATCGCGATTAATCGAAAGACTTTCATAGTTAACTCATGATTAATTGCACATTAATCGCATTTTTTTAATGTTCTGTTTATCCATCCATCATCTACTGTATACCCATTTTGTCCTATATATGGTCACGGGGATCTGCTTTATTTTTTTTAAGCCTTTAGTTTGAAAATCAGAAGTCCACCAATGCTGCTGTACTTTTTGGGGCTTAATTCATCAGCTTCTTAGAGTATTTTGTTGGGGCTGCTGCTTGACCGCAGTAATTTGCTGACGGTCCCTAAACTCCCTGGCAGCAGCAAGGTACTCGGAAGGACATTCAGCGCTGTTCCTTAGAGTTTTTGTCACACTCACTGAGCTTGGAGGGTTCATGACACTTGTGAAATGTCTGGCATACTTATATCTACAAAATGTTACCAACCTGGATGAAATCGGTGCCATTTTCACGATGCTATTAAAGTTTAAAGAGGAAAAAACAAGCAAATGTTGGATGTGAAACTTACTTTACCGCGCCCTGCATTGGTAACTCAATTCACAGCGACAGCAGATATCAAAATGACCTTTTTCTTGTCAATCGACCCATCTGGCAGCACCTTAATGCTAAACTTGCTGTGCATAAGACCCTTTTCTGTCGCCATGTCTGTCCCACACATTGACTCTAAATACACTTATTGGCCGAGGGTCATATTTACAGAAACGTGTGTGCGTTAATCTTGCGTTAAAAAAAATAGCGACATTAAACAGAATTTGTGTTAACACGTTATTAATGCGTTAACTTTGACAGCCCTACTATTTATTAAATCAATGAAAAGACTGGCATTGGTAACTGGAACAATAGAGGCTACCCAAGGACTGCGGATTATATTGTGTAAGGAGAAGGCACTCACACTCTTCTGTAGCTTTGTAGATCAGTGGCTTTTCACTCTTCCCCACACTGGTGGCTTCTTCCTGTAAGTCCAGGCAAAATAAACAGGATCACCACTCATGTAGCCATCAGTGCTGATCTGTTACTCTTCAAAATGATTTAACATAGCCTGGAATTTTCTATGAGATTCAGAAGTCAGTCCCTTCCATCTTCTCTGCACACAGAGATCTTTCAGCCACTTTTTTTGACACTTGTGAAGGGATAGATGTGTAGCTTCTTTGCTTTGGATCTATGTGATGTCGATTATGGTGGTTCATCATAGTTGTTTGAAGGTAGGAGATGATGTCAAATGAATAGTGTGCATTGCTTATTTTGGCTTTGTCGTTTTCTTATCTGGAAGTGGTCGTGTCCACAATAAGCCCCAAATGAAAGGCCTTATTGCTGCCTAGCTGATAAAAATAGCACCATACTCTGCGCCTCTATTTTCATGCAGATTTATGAACAATGATCAATGCATGCTTCCCTTTTCTCTGTTATATCATTTTGTAGATGTTTTTGTAGAAAAATAATTTAGCATTTTTTAAATGACAAAATAGAAAGCACTTCTGTATTTTCGTACAAAATATTGGTCTTGGACTGTCACATCTTCCCCGTAATCTGTCAAACCAAGAAAAGGATGTATGATGGGTTGCAAGTTTTAATCATTGATATACAATCTAATGGGAATAGTCCTTCTTGCTAATAACATTTATAGCCATTTTTACCATGTTCTTAAGTCTTTATTTATGTTAAACTATGAGAGCGCCAAACCACCCTGCCATTACATATCTAATTATGCAAAAAGAAGAGGTAGTACTCACACTGAGCAGTCTGATTATGCATATGAAATGCTGCCTTTAAGCTACTTCCCACACAGATAGTCTACACGGGCACTCCATTTTAAATAATAGTCAAGTTGTATCCCAGGCACTTAAAAGTTCTCAGCTATTTCATAATATTTGCACTGATGATGACCAGGTCATGGGTTCTCATCGTTCATTTGTCCCTATTTAGAAACATAAAGGTAGGAATTTGAGGAATGGTGATATCCTTTGACATAGTTTAACTCTCCTTGCTGTTTCATTGCAGTTTTGCTGTTAATTTACAGGCTCTTCAAGATCATGACCACATCTGGGGTATCATCAGCAAAACTGCAGTCAACCAAGATGGACACTCGGTCACTCCCATTACAAAACCCTCCATGACACAACAAGAAGAGTTGCTGCGCAGAATCTACTCAGACTCTGACATTGCAAATGTCCAGTACATTGAAGCACATGGCACTGGGACCCCAATAGGAGACCCAACTGAGGCAGGAAGCATCTCAAACGTCATCTCTAGAGCCAGACCTCCAGGTTCAGGGACACTGTGGATTGGCTCTGTGAAGAGCAACATTGGACACACAGAGTCTGCAGCTGGAGTGGCCGGGCTCATTAAGGTTCTGCTAATGATGAAACATGAGACCATTGTTCCCTCAGTTTTCTACTCTGATGAAACGTCCAGTGTTGATGCCAAAGCCCTGAACATCAAAATACCGAAGAAAACAGAAAAATGGGAATCCTCCAGTGCAAGAGTTGCAGGGGTAAACAACTTTGGCTTTGGGGGAACAAATGCACATGCTATTGTCAAACAGCACATACAGGCATCTGTTCTTCAAAAACACAAATGGGAGGCAAGTTAAATATTTTGTCATGTCAGCAACTTCACCAAAATCTCTGACTATGACCATGGAAGACACCATCAAACACCTAGAGGCAGATGACAAAGCTGATCTAGATTCACTGTTGTACACGTCAGCTTGCAGAAGAAGCCATCAAAAACATAAGTACAGAAAAGCCATTTTGGTATCATCTGTGGTTGATCTCAAGGAGAAGCTAAGAGCCACAGTGAGCAAAAATGTTAGGCCAGCCCTCTCAGATCCAAGATTGGTGTTTGTCTTCTGTGGAAATGGCATCAATTACCATGGAATGTGTAAACAGCTACTGAAAAATGAGCCTGTGTTCAGAGAAAAGATCAAAGAGATTACCTGCCTTTTCCAGAATCTGAGCACTTTGAACATCCTGGACACACTTGAAAGTGAGTTTGAAAGTAGTGACTTCCAAAACCCAGATGTTGTCCAACCACTCCTCTTTGCCATCCAGGTTGGGATTACCACCCTCCTCAGACACTGGGGTGTCAAGCCCAATGCCATGCTTGGACATTCAGTTGGTGAAGTTGCAGCTGCTCACTGTTCTGGCCTTGTGTCTCTTGAGGATGCTGTGAAAGTCATATACTTCCGCAGCCTTCTCCAGAGTAAAGTTACTGGGGGTAAGATGCTTGTGATCAGCAACATGGCAGTATCAGAGGTCACTTCTCTACTCCCTCCATACTCTGGAAGAATTTGCCTTGCTGCTTCCAACAGCCCGCAGTCTTGCACCCTCTCAGGTGATGCAAATGCAATTGAGAGCCTGCATAAGGAGTTAAGTGACTCCATTAACAGTCAGAATCTGTTCTTACGAATGCTGAATGTCCCAGCTGCTTACCACAGCCACATGATGGATCCAATCTTGCTAGAAATTGAAGAGACAATTGGCACCTTTACAGAAAACAAACTTGACACAGAATTGTTCTCAACAGTAACGGGCAAGGAAGTCCAGCAAGGAGATTTTTGCACAGGTGAATACTGGTCAAGAAATATCCGTGAGCCAGTGTCTTTTGAGCAGGCAGTAAAGTCTGCAGTTAAAGAACAGAAGAGCACAATCTTTGTAGAGATAGGACCAAGAAGGGCGCTACAGAGAAACATCATTGAAACCCTTGGAAACAGCACAGCTGTAATTTCCTCAGTGGAGCCACAGAAAGACCATGAGTCAGTCATGTCTGTTGTGTCTCAACTGTTCGAACTGGGGATTCAGGTAGATTGGAATACCTTTTACAGAGGTGATGAGACCACGCCATTGCCCTTCCCAAGATACCAGTTTGATTGCTCTGATCGAGATATTATCATCGGAGCGGCACAGAATAACAAAGCAAGTAGCCATCCTGTGCTCTGTCAGACAGGAAGTGAGAGTAACATTTTCAGCTGTGCTCTCATGTCTGACTCTACATCCTACCTGAAAGAGCACAAGCACAATAATATCCCCATCATCCCTGGTGCCTTTTATGCAGAGTTGGGTTTAGCTGCGTTCCTGTCCAATGCCAAACCAAAAGTGCCTCTTAACTTGCTGCAGGTTAGTGTCAGTTTTCATAATCCATTTGTTTTCACAAAGAACTCACCTGAGATGAAGGTGAAACTTGAACAAAAAGAGAAAGAAACCAGTTTTACGATGCTCTCCTCATCTGCAGTGTTTGCATCAGGTACAGTTATTTCAAACAAAGAGAGGCAGATTGAGGAGCAATGCATCTCACTAAGTTCCATCGATAAACGATGCACATCTGTAGTAAGCTTTCAGGAATTTTATGGATATCTCTCTCAAGGAGGCTTTCAGTATGGAGATGTCTTTCAGAATAAATCAGATGTCCACTATGGGGAGGAACTGAAGGAGGCTTTTGCAGCTGTCTCAGTGCCAGAAGAGCTGCGGCCACATTTACATGACTACTGCATTCATCCAGTTGTGTTGGATTATCTGATGCAGCTTCTCCCTGTTACAGCAGGGCACATCTTTGATGGGAGGCCAGGATTTCCTGCTAAAATAGGAAGCATGACAGTGTTTGAACCTCTGCAAAATGAGATGATTGTCTACCTGAGAGCAACTGATGTGGGTGTAGATCACACTGAGGTTTGTGGCTGTTTTGCAGATAAGGAGGGCAGAGTGTTGGTAGAGGTGAAGCATGTGATAATCAAATATCTTAGAAGTCACTCTTTTGTGGTTGAGGAGTATTTCTACCACAATGCTTTTAATGTCATTCATGAAGAGATCAGTTCTTCTCCTCCTCCAAAGGCTTTGGTCTTCTCTGATTGTTTAGGGATCTCAAAAAATCTGCGACAGTATTTGGACCCAAAAACTAGATATATGTCCTTCACACATGCCAACGAGATCTTAAGCAATGGATTTTCTTCTCTCTTGGCATATCTCAATATCACAGGTATTGAGCAGAACTTTGATGAGGTGTTATTTTTGTGGGGCAAAGGAAACCTCACATCAAGGGCAGCTGAAGTTGTCATGCAGAATCTGGTGAACTGCTGTGAGATTTTCCGCCAGATTGTTGTGGAGCTGAAGCAGATTCACTTCCCCAACTCAATCAGAGTAGTAACCTACCGTTCATCTGACATGACTGTGGATCACATAAATCCAGGTTTTGCTCTTGACAAGATCATTTGATGCAGAGGTACCAGATCTTTCTTTTCAGCTGATTGACATAAGCACTATCTCTGAAAAGGACATTTCAGCTCTGTTTGAGGTGCTGCGATCATATCCTTGCAGCAAGTACCCAGAGTTGGTGGTGAAAGATGGGCTCATCTTGAAACCTTCCATTGTCCACACCCCACCCCCTCTGTATCATCAAGAAATCATTGATGATACAGAGGGATGTTACACCTTTGCAGCATCTGAACCATGTGTCTTTCAGACAGATGATGCACATAAGTTTACTCAAATAAGTGCCATTAAGTTTAGTGAGGAACCGGATCCAATCAAGGAAACATCCATTGAAATTCAGGCTAGTAAGATATGTGTTCATTCATCCGACTACTTCCCTGTTAGTGAATCACATCTGAAATTTGGCCAGACACTGTACTGGAACAAACACTCATCTCAGAAGCACAAGCTGCTTGCTCTTGACTTCAGTGGTACAATTACTGCAGTTGGAAAAGATGTAAAGAAACTGAAAGTTGGAGACGAAGTTGCTTCTTGCTATCCTGTTGTGGCTGCCAGTCGGCTTAGAGTTCCAGAGGACGTATGCTACAGCACAGAGAAGTTATCTTTTCTCCAGGAAACACCCTGTGTTTCATACTTTGTGCTCGCATGGGAGATTCTGCATCAAGTCTTGCCCAGGCCGAACATGAATTTAAGAATTGTTAGCTCTACACCTGACTCCTGTCTGGTAAAAGTCTTGACACTTACCTCTTTAAAATCAGGTTGGAATGTGATTGTTGGTAGACAGTATTCATTTGTAGATCTCAGTCTAGTGGATACATTTATCCTCCTGCCACCATTTGATGAGTCCCTAACTGCTCAAGTTTTCAACTTTCCAGGCACCCGGCATGTTGTGATCATTTGTGAATCTCAGATGCAAGGTTTACCTGTAGAGGAAAAGTTCAACAGTGCAGTGGATAGTGTTTACGTTCAAACAATTCAGATGCAAGCCATTTTGCAAAAGGGATACCTGACAGCACAAAGACCATACATCTTTCAATGGCTAAAGTCCTTGAACTTGAGTGGAAATCTTAGTCTTGAAAACGTCACCTTTCAATGTATGAAATCCCCAAAATTGAGCCCTCAATCAGCAGAGCAACGGTCATATTTCGGCTCAAAGAAAGTGGCTGTCATAGCTCTGGATAAAGATGCTTGTGGGGGATCTTCCTACATTCCACTTCTGCCAACAATGAAACAGCTGTTCAAAAAGAGAGCAGTATACATTGTGGCAGGTGGTCTTTCTGGTTTGGGCTTTGAAACAGTCAAGTTCATCTCCCAAAGAGGCGGAGAGTTCATTGTCATGTTCTCTCCCGGAGCAAGCCCACACTAGAAGTGCAGCAAGAAATACAGAGTGTAGAGAAACTGTATGGAAATAGCATCACCACCATGGAATGTGACATATCTGTCTTTGAGCGTGTGCACAAGGTTATCGCTGTCATTGAGCAGACGTTTGCTGGTTGCCCAATCAGAGGAGTTTTTCACAGTGCGGTTGTCTTGCATGATGGGCTGATTGAAACCCTGAACAGATCACTTTATGAGAAGGTCTTCAGACCCAAAGTTAATGGTGTGTTGAATCTGCACAATGCAACAAGGCACCATCAGTTAGACTACTTTGTGTGTTACTCCTCCATCTCATCTTTCCTTGGAAATGCATCACAATCAAACTACGCAGCAGCCAACTCATTCCTAGATATGTTTTGTCAGTACAGGCGCAAACTTGGACTGCCTGGACAGTCCATCAACTGGGGAGCTCTGAACCTCGGTCTGCTCTTGAATAAAGAGCATGTCCATCGCTTTCTGGAGGCACAGGGATTAATGTTGTTAGATGTAGCTGAGGTTCATAAAAGCTTGGAGCAGTGCCTTGTGCTCAACCGACCCCAACAAGCTGTTTGCAGGTTTCACTTCCGGAACATCAGATACAACATCCTTTCTCAGAATAAAGCCTTAGTCATGCGCCTGTCCGCACTAGTCGAGGAAGCATTCCAGAAATATAGAGAGGCAGATTCTCCTTCAAAACAAATAAACTCTGTCTCGCCAAAAGAATATGTCGTCTCTCTGCTCAGGGAGACCATCAGCATGGACGAAAGTGAGCTGAGTGATGAGTCTCCTCTTTCCTCTTTTGGCATCGACTCCATGCAGGCCATGACTCTGCAGAATTTGATCTTTCAGGACAGAGGTGTGAATGTGCCTTTGGTGAAACTGTTGGATCCTGCTGCCACATTATCAACAGTGGTAGCTATATTAAGTGAAGGAGCAGAGGGGGAAGATTCCAGCAAGGAGTCTTTTCCTGTTGAAGAAATGGAAGATGTTTCTCCCAGACTTTAAAAACTGAAATAGAATGAGTTTTGAAGTCATTTTATAAGTGGCCTGATTAAAACCTTTGTCACCCATTGTGACACAACAGAGCTTGAGTGTCAAAGCCACTTGTTTATGATGTACAAAGAACTCTTTCTGAATAAGTTTTGATATAAATGTTCAGCTTTTGGGTGGTATTTTGTATATCAGTCTTGGCAAACATGTATCTTGCTGTTGTACTTCTTTTGCAGGACTAAAATTGTAATATTAAATATTCAAAGATGTATTGCAACAACACATCATCAGTAGGGTAAAACTAACCTGTCTCACGACGGTCTAATTGCCACTGTTCGGCTTAAAGGTTTTCTCCCAGTGGGGGAGTATTTCCTTACCACTGTTTCTTAACATTAATTGTTGCTTGGTGGTCATGTTCTGGGTCTCTGAAAAGCACCTACTGGTCATTTTTAATGTAATAGACACTATACAAAGAAAGTTGAATTGAACTGAATTCAATTACGCTGAAATTATTCAATTCAATTGAGAAAAAAGTTATTTCCTTTTTGTCTATAAGAACTATTTTTGAGTTTTTGAAGTCAATGTACTTTTATCTACTAGTTTTACATTTAATGATCTCTTTCAGGTCATGGTCAGTTGTTATCACAGTGATGATAATGTCATACAGTATTATGGTATGTCCCAAAAAGGTTACAGTGATGACAATTGTCAAGCCTTCTCTAGTGAGCCTTCTGCTGCTTCTGATAGCATAAAGTAGTCAAAGCCATGCTTACATAAAATATTTGTCATATTAAGGGTTTGTAGAAACAGATACAGAACTGTGATACAGTAAAATTTTTATTTGCAAATAGTGCCACAATCATGTAAAATAAAAGTCTCAGTAAAGATCTGGTTTGAATGGTAGACTATTCATCTTTTTTAACTATTATTGTTTAGGAGGGGAGTATTCAGAGCTAGCTCGTTCAGGTTATACAGTCAACAAGATGACGTGTCGGTCAGGACACGGAGGGAGACAGGAGACGAGGTAATCCACAGCAGGTCAGATGACAGGTCAGATTTATTCCATGCTCAGTGTTGTTACAGTTCCGAAATAATAATGATAAACCACACTGTCATCCCAATACACAATAAAGATTTCCAAATAAACAAACACACACATTCCTCTTCCTGTACAAACAAACAACAGCTGAATAATCCACAAATACATATAACAGCATTAAGTGGTTAGCTGCATCATAACACTCCCCACTGGCTAAACCGTGTATTACATACATAATAGCAGGTGACACATGCCGGTCCCCCTGCATAGTAACATTAATTAACGGTCCAAAGTGCAACAAGTTATGGCTGTTGGCTCACTGGACATTCAAAGCAATCAGAACACAAAGCATTCACCACAAATTTGTGCACAATGTTACACAACAGACCTCCATTACCGAACGGCAGCAACACAGCAGTGAGAGTTAGCTAGGTGCACTGAATTTAACACAGAGAACTATACTCACTTTGTGCATCCACTTAACACTCGGAGCAGCAAATAATCATTCAAACATAGGATCAGGCTCAGGAGAAAACACCCCAAAACGCTCCACAGGTAAACGGAGGTGATGAATGGAAAGCAGGGAAAGTTAATTTTCTACACACACTTCTCTCTCACTCGCGGTTCACCACGCTACAGGCGATTACGTCACTTCCATCCAAACCGTGCCTTCAAAGTAAAAGCCTTTGAGACAGCCGCCCTCAAATGTGCATGGTACATTTGCATAAAATAAAAGGCTCAATCAGTCTTAGAGGGTATGGAGATCGGAGGAGGATCTTCTTCTCCAGGTGGAAGAACTGGTAACATCACCAGGCGGGCCACCGGCCAGGTAAAGATGTGTCCCTTTATGTTGACATCAGCTGATCTGACACAACCATCATCACTGTGGTGGACTCTGACCACACGCCCAACTGGCCACTGAGCCCGTGGCAATTGCGGCTCCACCAACATGACGACTGCCTCATCTTGCAGATCAGGTGAAGAGGACTGCCATTTCTGGCACGTCTGAAGACCAGGTAGGTATTCTCGTATGAATTTGGTCCAGAATTGATCCGCCAGGATCTGGGAATGTCGCCAGCGCCGACGGCTCAGGATTTCAGTCTCAGGATACAGCACCTGTCGGAGCGAACCATCGGGCTGCCCATGAGCAAACTGTTGGGTGTCACAGGATCCACGTCCGCGATGAATCCTGTGACCAATTTCAACAAAGTATCTCCTGTCTCTGAGATAGGACCTGAACCGGTTTAAAGCATTTTCAGAGATTCCCACCCAGTCTTCAAATCTCTGTAATAAGATTGTGTTCAGTCTTTTGTCACCTTGATCTCATAATGAATCTTGATACAAAAAACAAAGTGACAAAGAATGATAACAGATTTGGGGTTTTTCTGTTGAAAAGATAATAATCTTCTATAAAATGCTTCTACAAGCTTGCTGATGCTGATCAGCACCAGCAATATTCAGGATTTATCCCAGACAATGAGTATTTAAAAATGTTGATTTGCAATGCCAGTTTCTCAGATGGACACATTTGGGCCTAATCTGAGTAGCTTTTGGCACTTACAGCATGTGGGCTAGATGTGTCCCAAGGTTCCTGAATTGGCCAAAACCTGGGTTTAGGCATGTATTATAGAAGATAGCTGTGGCCCAGATTTCATGAGCGAGTTTTGACATGGGACACTACAAGTGCTGTTCAGGGCCAGACATGGCCAAAAAGCTCAAAGAAAGTAGTCCATGTTTGGTGGATCTGTGGCTGAGTTTAGAGAGTTTAGAGAAAAAACTCCAGATATGGGCCAAGTTTACTATCCGAGCTTCTTTTAATTCCTAAATGTTATAAGCGTATCATAGCAAATCTGTCAGGTGTTGTACATTAGCAGCATTGTCTCGTTTTCTGATAACTATTGTCTTATTTATTAATTGGAGTGCATTTCTTTAGTTTGTAGTTGGTTTAGGAAAAAAAAGCTGTGTGTTTCCTGAGTCATTTTAACCATGAGCTAATAGAGTCAACCATACCATCTTCATTGTGTTTGCACATTGGAGCTAAGACAGTGCGACCGTGTTGGGCCATGCTAGCTTCCATCATATGAGCTGAGGGCATCACAGTCACCTGAAAACAAGAGCCATGTTCCTTCGTGTATGTCAGAAACCCATAAAATACAAATACACACAAACAATATACATCAAAATAACCCTACAGAAAACCATTTGTTGAAAGTCTGATGTTTGCCACAAAACCTAATCTGCATATATAGTGTAAAAGTGTGAATATTGATTGATAGTCCATTATAATATGTGCATCTGTGTTGCAGACAAGTTCTTTGTACAACAGAAGTCCTGTAACTGCTATCATTAAATGATTATATAAATAACTGTTTAGACTGCATGTAGTTTTATGGAAAAATGTGCTCTATCATGTTGTAGATCACCTCATATTTTAAGTACTGGTAATTCATTCCCTCTTTCAATCTGTTCTGATAAATAAACAACAACAAAAAAAAGCTTGCTGTATCTGTATAATCTTTTATTGTATTTCTGGTCAAAGGCAGATTTACCTTGTGCTGTGTTTTCACATGAAGAACTCCATTGCTGTGGTATCAGTGTTACGTAACTTGAAGCGTACAGAGCAACCAGCCAGTGACGAACACACAATGAGTGCTGAGTTAACGCTGATATGCAACAGGATGGTTTCAGTGTGTTAGGATTTAGAATTCTTAGTTAGAACAGTAGAGCTAAACTTTATTGCCTGGGGATTGGCTGTATGAGGGTGATTTCTCAGAGTTACTGCTTGACCTCCTGACCTGTTGTCTTCAAAGGACTATGCGATGTCATAGGTCAACATATTTAGTTACACCCCCTTTCCTGGAGCAAACACACCACCTTTGTTTGGACTGGACCATCTGGATTTTCGGAGACAAAGGATCATACAACCCGGGAGAGTAGGACCCGCCTTCTTGGGATCCTTAAAGGAGGGACCGAATTTGATTCTGTGTGCATTTCCTGACATTTTTCGTGGTGTGAGGAGGTGTACCATATACATGATTGTATTAAATTCTTGATTGATCTTTGCTTCTAGATTTGTCATTTAGGCACCAGATAAAAGAACACGGAGATACAGATTTTACAAGTGTTAGGTAAAAATTCCTTGGCCTTTACTTGACATTTTATTTGTGCTTCTTGTTATTCCGATATGTATTTTTTTTAACTCAGTAGCTGCCATTGACGTCAATTCCAATCCAAACACTCTTTGACAGTGTGTCAATGGCAACCAATAACTTAAATATGCAAGTGGAAAGCAAAGGGGAAAACACTGACACACTGAGTCTGTTGTACTTTGGATATATTTCGTTTGAAGGAACAGATAATTTTACAGAAACACTCATCTTTATCTGTTACAAGGAAGTAAAAATTCAAGTTAAAGGTTATCATGATGACACTGGGAATTTCTTTGTATCACATTTTTCAAATTACAATGATTAACAATTCAAAGGCAGCTGCAACACCAAATACTAATGACTTATGATAATAGTTAAAAAAGATGAATAGTCTACCATTCAAACCAGATCTTTACTGAGTCCTTTTTGCAAATAAAAATGTCTGCACATATTTAACAGACTATCATACTGTATCACAGTTTTGTATCCATTTCTACAAACCCTTAATATGAGTAATTTGTTATGTAAGCATGGCCTTGACTGCTTTATGCTATCAGCAGCAGCAAAAGGCTCAATAATCACAATTGTCATCATTGGAACATTTATAAGACATACCATAGTATCATATGACATTATCCTTCCACAGCACAAAGATGGTAATCTATCAGAATAAAGAACTTGACTGTTATAAGAACTGACCATGACCTGAAACAGATGGTTGAATGCAAAACTAGTAAATAAAAGTACAATCACTCATTGTTACATACATACATTGTTCTGAGACAAAAGAAAAGTTTTTTCTCAATTTAACTGAAAATTTTCAACATAATTTAGTTACGTTCAATTCAACTTTATTTGTACAGCGTCTATTACAATAAAAATTATCTGTAGGTGCCTTTCAGAGACCCACAACATGACCCCCGATCAAAAATGATTGGTCAAAATCAGTGGCGAGTAAAACTTCACCCACTGGGAGAAAACCTTTCAGCCAAAGAGGCAATGCAGCCCATTGTCACCTTTGAATTTTTAATATTACAATTTTAGTCCCTACAAAAGAAGTAAAACAGCAAGATACATGTTTGTCAAGACTGATGTACAAAATACCACCCAAAAGTTGAGCATTTATATAGAAACTTATTCAGAAAGAGTTATTTGTACCTCATAAACTGCTCTCTGACAAGGGTAGAAGCGCCGTTATGGCTGCTGCCCCAAGCACCATTGACTCCTGTCCATATGTTGTTGTTTCTGTGTGTTTCTCTTGGACGGTGTACTGGGAAGATAAATTTCACTGTGTTGGGACGCTGGCTCAGTGATGATAATAAATCTGATTCTGATTCTAAACAAGTGGCTTTGACACTAGAGCTCTGTTGTGTTACAATGGGCTACAAAGGTTTTAATCAGGCCACTTATAAAATGTCTTCAAAACTCATTCTGTTTCAGTTTTTACAGTCTGGTAGAAAGATCCTCCATTTCTCCAACAGGAAGAGACTCCTTACTGAAATCTTTCCCCTCTGCTCCTTCACTTAATATAGCTACTAATGTGGATAATGTGGCAGCAGGATCCAACAGTTTCACCAAAGGCACATTCACACCTCTGTCCTGAAAGATCAGATTCTGCAGAGTCATTGCCTGCATGGAGTCGATGCCTAAAGAGGAAAGAGAGGACTTATCACTCAGCTCACTTTCTTCCATGCTGAGGGTCTGCCTGAGCAGAGAGATGACATATTCTTTTGGTGAGAGAGAGTTGACTTGTTTTGAAGGAGAATCTGCCTCATTGTATTTCTGGAATGCCTCCTCGGCTAATGCGGACAGGCGCATGGCTAAGGCTGTATTCTGAGAAAGGATGTTGTGTCTGATGTTCCTCAAATGAAACTTGATAACAGCTTGTTGAGGTCGGTTGAGCACAAGGCACTGCTCCAAGCTTTTAAGAATCTCTGCAACATTTAACAACATTAATCCCTTTCCCTCTAGCAAGCGATGGAAATGCTCTTTATTCAAGAGCAGACCGAGGTTCAGAGCTCCCCAGTTGATGGACTGTCCAGACAGTCCAAGTGTGCGCCTGTACTGACAAAACATATCTAGGAATGAGTTGGCTGCTGCGTAGTTTGATTGTGATGCATTTCCAATGAAAGATGAGACGGAGGAGTAACACACAAAGTAGTCTAACTGATGGTGCCTTGTTGCATGGTGCAAGTTCAACACACCATTTACTTTGGGTCTGAAGACCTTCTCATAAAGTGATCTGTTCAGGGTCTCAATCAGCCCATCGTGCAAGACAACTGCACTGTGAAAAACTCCACTGATTGGGCAACCAGCAAACTTCTGCTCAATGACAGCGATAACCTTGTGCACACGCTCAGAGACAGATATGTCACATTCCATGGTGGTGATGCTATTTCCATACAGTTTCTCTACACTCTGTATTTCTTGCTGCACTTCTAGTGTGGGCTTGCTTCTGGAAGAGAACAACAATAAACTCTCCGCCTTTTTGTGAGATGAACTTGACTGTTTCAAAGCCCAAACCAGAAAGACCGCCTGCCACAATATATACTGCTCTCTTTTTGAACATCTCGTTTTTTGTTGCCAGAAGTGGAATGTGGGAAGATCCCCCACAAGCATCTTTATCCAGAGCTAAGACAGCCACTTCCTTTGAGCAGAAAAATGATGGTTGTTCTGCTGATCGAAGGCTCATATTTTTGGATTTCATACACTGAAAGGTGACACTTTCAAGACCAAGCTTTCCACTCAACTTCAAGGACTTTAGCCACAGATAGACATATGGTCTTCGTGCTCTCAGGTATCCCTTTTGCAAAATGGCTTGCATCTGAATTGTTTCAATATGAACACTATCCACTGCACTGTTGAACACTTCCTCTACAAGAAAACGTTGCATCTGAGATTCACAAATGACCACAACATGACGGGTGCCTGGAAAGTTCGAAACTTTAGCAGCTAGGGACTCATCAAATGGTGGCAGGATGACAAATGTATCCAATAAACTGACATCTACAAATGAGTCATTGCACTGTCTACCAACAGTCACATTCCAACCTGATTTTGAAGAAGTAAGCCTCAAGACTTTAACCAGAGAAGAGTCAGGTGTAGAGCTAATGATTCCTAAATTCTGTTTAACTCTGGGCAAGGCTCGATGCAGGATCTCCCATGCGAGCATAAAGTATGAAACACAGGGTGTTTTCTTGAGAAAAGATAACTTCTTGGTGCTGTAGCATACGTCCTCTGGAACTCTAAGCCTACTGGCAGCCACAACAGGATAGCAAGAAGCAACTTGGTCTCCAACTTTCAGTTTCTTTACATCTTTTCCAACTGCAGTAATTGTACCACTGAAGTCAAGAGCAAGCAGCTTGTGCTTCTGAGATGAGTGTTTGTTCCAGTACAGTGTCTGGCCAAATTTCAGATGTGATTCACTGACAGGGAAGTAGTCAGATGAATGAACACATATCTTACTAGCTTGGATTTCAACGGACATTTCATTGATTGGATTGGGTTTCTCACTATATTGAATGGCACTTATTTGAGTCAACTTATGTGCATCAGCTGTCTGAAAGACACATGGTTCAGATGCTGCAGGGGTGTAGTATTCATCTGTATCATCAATGATTTCTTGTGGGGTGTGGAACAATGGAAAGATTCAAGATGAGCCCATCTTTCACCACCAACTCTGGGTACTTGCTGCAAGGATATGATCTCAGCACCTCAAACAGAGCTGAAATGTCCTTTTCAGAGACAGTGCTTATGTCAATCAGCTGAAAAGAAAGATCTGGTATCTCTGCAGCGAATGATCTCGTCATACCAGCAAGAGCAAAACCTGAACTTATGTGATCCACAGTTAGGTCAGATGAACGGTAGGTTACTACTCGGACTGAGTTGGGGAAGTGAATCTGCCTCAGCTCCACAACAATCTGGCGGAAAATCTCACAGCAGTTCACCAGATTCTGCATGACAATTTCGGTTGTCAGTGATGTGAGATCTTCATTGCCCCACAAAAATAACACCTCATCAAAGTTCCGCTCAATAGATCTGCTCAAAGATCTCAATATCTGTGATATTGAGATCTGCCAAGAGAGAAGAAAATCCATTACTTAAGATGTCTTTGACATGTGTGAAGGAAACATATCTAGTTTTTGGGTCCAAATACTGTTGCAGATGTTTTGAGATCCCTAAACAGTCAGAGAAGACCAAAGCCTTTGGAGTAGGAGAAGAACTGATCTCTTCATGAATGACATTGAAAGCATTGTGGTAGAAGTACTCCTCAACCACAGAAGAGTGACTTCCAAGATATTTGATTATCACATGCTTCACCTCTACTAACACTCTGCCTTCTTTATCAGCAAAACAGCCACAAACCTCAAGGTGATCTACACCCACATCAGTTGCTCTCAAGTAGACAATCATCTCATTTTGCAGAGGTTCAAACACTGTCATGCTTCCTATTTTAGCAGGAAATCCTGGCCTCCCGTCAAAGACGTGCTCTGATGTAACAGAGAGAAGCTGCATCAAGATAATCCAACACAACTGGATGAATGCAGTAGTCATGTAAATGTGGCCGCAACTGTTCTGGCACTGAGACAGCTGCAAAAACCTCCTTCAGTTCCTGCCCATAGTGGACATCTGATTTATTCTGAAAGACATCTCCATACTGAAAGCCTTCTTGAGAGAGATATCCGTAAAACTCCTGAAAGCCTACCACAGATGTGCATCGTTTATAGATGGAACTTAGTGAAATGCCTTGCTCCTCAATCTGCCTCTCTTTGTTTGAAATAACTGTACCTGATGCAAACACTGCAGATGAGGAGAGCACCGTGAAACTGGTTTCTTCTCTCTTTTTGTTCAAGTTTCACCTTCATCTCAGGTGAGTTCTGTGTGAAAGTAAATGGACTGTGAAAATTGACACTAACCTGCAGCAAGTTAAGAGGTACTTTTGGTTTGGCATTGGATAGGAACGCAGCTAAACCCAACTCTACATAAAAGGCACCAGGGATGATGGGGATATTATTGTGCTTGTGCTCTTTCAGGTAGGATGTAGAGTCAGACATGAGAGCACAGCTGAAAATGTTACTCTCACTTCCTGTCTGACAGAGAACAGGGTGGCTACTTGCTTTGTTATTCTGTGACGCTTGAATGATCATATCTCGATCAGAGCAATCAAACTGGTATCTTGGGAAGGACAATGGCGTGGTCTCATCACCTCTGTAAAAGGTATCCCAGTCTACCTGAATCCCCAGTTCGAACAGTTGAGACACAACAGACATGACTGACTCATGGTCTTTCTGTGGCTCCACTGAGGCAATTACAGCTGTGCTGTTTCCAAGGGTTTCAATGATGTTTCTCTGTAGCGCCCTTCTTGGCCCTATCTCTACAAAGATTGTGCTCTTCTGTTCTTTAGCTGCAGACCTTACTGCCTGCTCAAAAGATACCGGCTCACGGATATTTCTTGACCAGTATTCACCTGTGCAGAAATCTCCTTGCTGGACTTCCTTGCCCGTTACTGTTGAGAACAATTCTGTGTCAAGTTTGTTTTCTGTTAAGGTGCCAATATTCTCATTGATTTCTGGCAAGATTGGATCCATCATGTGGCTGTGGTAAGCAGCTGGGACATCCAGCATTCGTAAAAACAGATTCTGACTGTTAATGGAGTTACTCAACGCCTTATACAGGCTCTCAATTGCATTTGCATCACCTGAGAGGGTGCAAGACTGCGGGCTGTTGGAAGCAGCGAGGCAAATTCTTCCAGAGTATGGAGGGAGTAGAGATCTGACCTCTGATACTGCCATGTTGCTGATCACAAGCATCTTACCCCCAGTAACTTTACTCTGGAGAAGGCTGCGGAAGTATATGACTTTCACAGCATCCTCAAGAGACACAAGGCCAGAACAGTGAGCGGCTGCAACTTCACCAACTGAATGTCCAAGCATGGCATTGGGCTTGACACCCCAGTGCCTGAGGAGGGTGGTAATCCCAACCTGGATGGCAAAGAGAAGTGGTTGGACAACATCTGGGTTTTTGAAGTCACTCCTTTCAAACTCACTTTCAAGTGTGTTCAGGATGTTCAAAGTGCTCAGATTCTGGAAAAGGCACGTAATCTCTTTGATCTTTTCTCTGAACACAGGCTCATTTTTCAGTAGCTGTTTGCACATGCCATGGTAATTGACGCCATTTCCACAGAAGACAAACACCAATCTTGGATCTGAGAAGGCTGTCTTAACATTTTTGCTCGCTGTGGCTCTTAGCTTCTCCTTGAGATCAACCACAGATGACACCAAAATGGCTTTTCTGTACTTATGTTTTTGATGGCTTCTTCTGCAAGCTGATGTGTACAACAGTGAATCTAGATCAGCTTTGTCATCTGCCTCTAGGTGTTTGATGGTGTCTTCCATGGTCATGGTCAGAGATTTTGGTGAAATTGCTGACATGACAAAATATTTAACTTGCCTCCCATTTTGTTTTTGAATAACAGATGCCTGTATGTGCTGTTTGACAATAGCATGTGCGTTTGTTCCCCCAAAGCCAAAGTTGTTTACCCCTGCAACTCTTGCACTGGAGGATTCCCATTTTTCTGTCTTCTTTGGTATTTTGATGTTAAGGGCTTTGGCATCAACACTGGATGTTTCATCGGAGTAGAAAACTGAGGGAACAATGGTCTCATGTTTCATCATTAGCAGAACCTTAATGAGTCCGGCCACTCCAGCTGCAGACTCTGTGTGTCCAATGTTGCTCTTCACAGAGCCAATCCACAGTGTCCCTGAACCTGGAGGTCTGGCTTTACAGATGACGTTTGAGATGCTTCCTGCCTCAGTTGGGTCTCCTATTGGGGTCCCGGTCCCATGTGCTTCTACGTACTGGACTTTTGCAATGTCAGAGTCTGAGTAGATTCTGCGAAGCAGCTCTTCTTGTTGTGTCATGGAGGGTTTTGTAATGGGAGTGACCGAGTGTCCATCTTGGTTGACTGCAGTTTTGCTGATGATACCCCAGATGTGGTCATGATCTTGAAGAGCCTGTAAATTAACAGCAAAACTGCAATGAAACAGCAAGGAAAGTTAAATTATGCCAAAAAAACATCACCATTTCTCAATTTCCCACCTTTATGGCTCTAAATAGGGACAAATGAGAGATTAAAATCCCTGAACTGGTCACCATCAGTGTGAATATTATTAAATCTATAGCTGAATATCTGCAGTTGAAACTTGCAAGCAGGATACTAAATGGCCTGTCATACATCCTTTTCTGGATTTGGTAGATTACCTGAAAGATATGGCAGTCCAAGATCAACCATCTGAAGATCAATATTTTGTATGAAAATACAGAAGTGCTGTGTATTTTGTCATTTAAAAAATACTAAATTATTTTCTGAGACACCTACAATATGATATAACAGACAAAAAAGAAGCATATATTGATCATTGTTCATAACTCGGCCAGGCATGAAAATAGAGGCTAACCGAGTACAGCAGAATGGTGCTATTTTTATCTGCTAGGCAGCAGTAACACGTTGCATTCAGGGCTTATTGCAGACATGACCACTTCTGGCAACAAGCCAAAACAAGCAATAAACATAATTTTACATAATTTCTTCCCTACAAACAACCATGATCAACTACTTTAATGCTTCGGAATGGACATCACATGGATCCAAAGCAAAGAAGCTACACATTTATCCCTTCATGTGTGATGTGTGTAAAGTGGCCAAAAGATCTCTGTGTGCAGAGAAGATGGAAGGTACTGACTTAGTATGAGAGGAAGGACAAAATGGGGAAGAATTGACGTGCTGAATTTCACAGAAAATTCCAAGCTATGTTCCATCATTTTGACAAGTAACAGATCAGCACTGATGGCTGCATAAGTGGTGATCCTGTTTATTTTGCCTGGACTTACAGGAGGAAGCCACTAGTGTGGGGAAGAGTAAAAAGCCACTGATCTGCAAAGCTCCAGATAAGCGTGAGTGCTTTCCCCTTACACATTATAATCCACAGTCTTTGGGGAGCCTCTATTGTTCCACTTACCAATGCCAGTCTTTTCACTGATTTAGTAAATGGCTACCATATTTTTCACTATTTAATTTAGGTATTCACATTTTATAAAAACCCAGGCATATTTTTTTATCTGAAATAAAATGTTTTAATGCAAGCTAGATATTAACATTCAGGCTAAAATTTTACCTTGATGCGTCCAGCCAAACCAAAAAAAAAAAAAAAAAGTGTTTCATAGCTGTTTTGACATCACTGTACCATGAGATCATTACCAGGTTAAACACAGAAATGCACTATGCCAGTGGTGCACAAACTGTGGTATGCGTACCACTGGTGATACACGAGATAACATTTTTATTATTCTCTGTATATCTTTACCCTTTTCAGCGGTTTCAGGAGAACTACCCCACAGCCCTCCCCTCTTCCGTAGCCGTCTGCTTTGTTGGAAAAAGGCTTGCTGGTCCCTTCAGGTGAGATCATCTTGGCCTTACTGAGGGCTACAAACACTCTTGGCTCGATGATGAAGTTGACTCCTCCACAAAGAGCCATGTCACAATCACCTGATGAGATAAAAGACCATACTATAAATAAACCCTTCAGTGTCACTGAGTTCATTCAGAAATGCTGTTACAGACCTTGTTTTATGGATTGGCAGGCAAGGTGAAGAGCCATAAGGGATGATGAGCAGGCACAGTCTATGGACAGCGAGGGTCCGGTGAAGTTGAAGATGTAGGAGACTCTGTTTGATGCAATGCTCATAGCGAGTCCGGTGCCGCTCCAGTGGCTGATCATATTGGGGTGCGCATGTGCAGCATTTGTTTCATAATCCCGGTTCATTATACCTACAGTGGAACAAGTCACAAGATTAATGAAACCCATACCAGATCGGTCAAGACCAGGGTTAACAACGACCGCCATCTGCGCTGTTGAGATACAGGCAAAGTGGGCTACTGTTGGTTCAAGGAGAGGAGGAAGGTGTGTCCGTAGCCAGAGAGAAAAGAGGAAGAGCAAGAGACTAGGGTTAAGAGTAGGGACTTTGAATGTTGGGACTATGACAGGAAAGGCCAGAGTTGGTTGACATGATGCAAGGGGAAAAGGTGGATATTTTGTGTTCAAGAAACTAGGTGAAAATGTAGCAAAGCTAGAAGCTAAGGAGCAGGTTTCATGCTGTTTTATCATGGTGTAGATAGAAAGAGAAAGGGAGCAGGAGTTATCTTGAAGGAAGAGGTTGTTAGGAATGTTCTGGAGGTGAAAAGAGTGCAAGATAGAGTGATGAGTCTGAAGCTAGAGGTTGAAGGAGTGATGTTCATATTAATTAGTGGTTACGCCCACAGTTACGATGTGAGTTAGAAGAGAAGGAGAAATTCTGGACTGAGCTGGATGCATTAATAGAGTGTATCCCTAGAGATGAAAGAGTAGTGATTGGTTATGCTGGAGAAGGCAACAGACATGATGAGGAAGTGATGGGCAGGTTGGGTATTCAAGATAAAAATACAGAAGGTCAGATGGTGGTCAAGTTTGCAAAGAGGATGGAAATGGCTGTTTGTATGATAGGTTGGACAGTGAGGAGGGAGAGACTGATTTATACAGGTCATGAGGCAGAGATATAGAGATTTGAAGGATGGGCAACGGGTTTGGGTAATTAAGGATAGAGATGGAAATGTATTGACAGATGCTAGGAGTGTGACAGGAAGGTGGAAAGAGTACCTCGCAGAAGTGTCTTGGAGATGTGGCAGTAGAGTTTTTGATAAAGACATTCAACATGATTTTAGAGTGAGAGGATGCCAGAGGAATGGAAGAGTGTCAGGATGAGAGTTGTATGGAGGACCCAAACGCAGGAGTCCAGTAAATGTGATTTATTTACAGAAACAAAGCAAAATCCAAACTTAACTTAGAAGAACAGACAGACAAGAGAGACATGGAAGGGAAAATTGCAGAGACATCTGGGTAGACGAATAGGTATGCAAACAGGTATCCACACAGAGAACCAACTCAGGAAAAACAAGCAGACAGACCAGCCAACAGAAAGGGAATGACAAGACTTATACACACAGAGGGACAAACGAGAGGCAGGTGCAAACAATCAGCATGATGGGGGGAGGAAGAAAAGCAGAACACTATGAAGACAAGACAGACCTTCAAAGTAAAACAGGAAACAGGTTACACTAAAGCGGGGAGAGTGACGCCAACTTAACACAAAACAAAGACTGTCTGCCATGGCTGACCTAGACCATGACAGAGGAGCGGTTTGGTGGTGCTGGTTTTTCTTACCAAAAAATACTCCTGTCCTGGTCCCACTGGCTTTCTCCATAGGAATTCCAGCATTTTCTAGCGCTCTATAGACACACTGAAGCAGCTGTTTTTGTTGAGGATCCATTTGTTCAACTTCGCTGTCACTGATGCCAAAAAACTTGTGGTCAAATTCGTTAAACCTGCAAATAGCCAGGACTGTTTAAGACTCTTCAAAGATTCATTGTAGAAGGTTTTATACAAAATCAGTGGACAGTTCAAATATAATGTGTGATATGATATATTAAATAGTTTATGAACAACAAAATATGAACACTCGCTATAAGTGTTCTGGACAGAACATGTTCAAGATGGCTAAGTACGGGCGACATAAAAATATTTAAAAAATTTAGATGTTGGAATAATCTATGTGTAATCGGCCTGATAGGTACGGTGTGTATACACACTGGACCAGAGTTCTCTAGGTTTGTAGGGAGGAGTAATGAGAATAATTTAGACACCCCAATTAGTAACAGGAACACACCAGTAATTTTAAGCAAGACCACTGAAATGAACACATATAGAAAAATAACCAGTTTACAGATATTGCTGGCTTTCACTTTTTTAGATGTCTTTTAAACTGGGTGCACCCATAAAATAAAATATTCTTTTCCCCCCTGAAAAAAAAGAATTGTTCACTTCTACTATCCTTGGAAGCGCTTCCTTGCAGTCATACCATGCTGACGAGATGAAGGTAAAATCCAATGGTTCACATAGGTAGCTCACCATCTCCTCATCACGGAGAGAATCCAACTCCAGAATTCAGGGTATCAAAAAAACCCAGCCAAAACAAACTACCATCAAAGTAAGTGTACCCAGGTCGCTTCTCCGTGGTTCACAGGACACTTGTCCGCTTAGCAGTTCCTCCATTTAACAATATACACAATACCAAGTGGGTTTCTTTTAAGTTTCACCACTCCAAAACTCCCACATCTCTGGTGGGAGTTGTCTTCCTATTGCTCTGGTCTATTTCTCATAATGGTGTGTCTACCTAACCTTTGCAAAGGAGGCGAGACATACGCTAGTTTGGACCATTAGCGGTTCAGCTACAACATTAAAGACCAATGATTTTTTTTTTTTGTTTCACTTCACAGAACTGCTTGCTGAAGCAAAATTAAACCTCTAAAATAAAATGAATCGATAAATCGATTTTCAGAATGAAAAAATGTGGTGATGAACTAATTAAAAATAATTCTCAATAAAATAAAGACATTTTACATGTGGTAACACTTTTCTTTTTCTTCTCCACAAGTTACACATCTAATAGCAATTGGAACTTTTCTTTCCAACAGGTTACATATGTTAAATTGAAGACCGCAAAGAAACATTCACTCTGTCATTTAAAGACATACAGGTGTGCATTTAGGTACGATAATGTATCACAAACAGAAAAAAAATATCAGGTTAACATGATGAAGTTCAAAGTTCGTACCTGTCAATGAGAGCAGCCTTGGCTGTGCGGGATTTACCCAGCTTGGTGTCATCAGGATCGTACCAGCTCGCTAAGTCAAATCTCTCTTTGGGAATTGGCACAGAACAGTTTCTCCCATCCACCAGAACCTTCCAGAAACTGTCAAGACCTTCCCCTGTTGGGAAAGTATCAGTGGTCAAAAAAGTATTCAGATCCTTTACGTAAAGTCCAACATGAACGAGAATGAACTGCTTTTATTTATAGATATAGTAGTTTCTATTTTATAGGGATATCAGGTGAATCTGAAAGATTCCGAGATTAATATTGAAGAAAGGAAGCAGAATCCTTTTACACAAATCATCTGTTGTAATAGTCTTTACTTTTTCCTTAAATAAGATTTTTTTTGTAATTTACTTATTATTGGAACTAATCAGGTTCAAGAAATCTAGAGAAAAAAACAGGTTTTTGGTGCAGCTGTTACCGAACACAGATATCTGTAGGGTCTTTAGAATCGCACTGATTGATAGGATCTGTGAACATATTCATCTTGTTATACAGATTAATTTAAAATAAATGTTTATTTTGCACGAACTGCATTCATTTTAGATTTCACAGATTTCACACAAAAGTGTTTCTATAAAAGGATTTACTCTAGAATGAATTAAGTATTAAAGGTGTGGTTGCATGTTATATATTCTAAAAATTAAATTAATCTTAAGTCAAGTTTAACCCTATAAGTTTTACATATTCAACTCAATAAAACATTATTAATCACTGAAGGGAAATGTAATCAAATAATACATTGGGTGTGGCGTTAAAAGAAAATCTGAGATTTTAGTTTTTGGCCACATTGCCCAGCCCTGGTTTGTGAACATATGGGCAAGTTCATAAAAGTTTTGGATTTCTTTGGAACTCCTGCTCTGGTTTGTATTAAGCAACTTCCTCCCTTTTGCAAATCTGTTGCCAGAGAGATTTATCATGAGACTGAAGACACATTTTCTTCTGTTTTGACGAAAACTTGAGGGCCATCTAGACAAGAGTAATTATGTAATTATTATTATTATTATTATTAGTAATTATTATTTTTTACTTTTTCTGTCCTACATCCTCTTTCTGTCCTCCATCTTCTCTCTGTCCTCCATCCTCTCTCTGTCCTGTCTCCCCCTCTTTCTTTCTCTATCTCCCTAACCGGCTGGCCTTCGGCAGGAAGGTCCCCCCATATGAGCCAGGTCCTGCTCAAGGTTTCTTCCTCTTAAAGTGGAGTTTTTCCTTGCCACTGTTTGGTATAAAGGTTTTTGTTCTCCCTACGTGGGAGTTTTTTACCTGCCATTATCATTGATTGGATTTAATTATATAATCTTAGTTGATGATATTTGCTCGGGGGTCATGCTCTGGGTCTCTGTAAAGCGCCTAGAGACAATTGTCATTGTAACAGACGCTATATAAATAAAACTGAATTGAATTGAAAAGAGCAAGTCAAATAGCATAAACAATAAAATACTATAAAAGTTCAACATCCTACAAAAACAGCACTTCTGAATTCTTACTACCTCCTGGAAAATTGCACCCGATCCCCACCACAGCAATGTCATCTTCAGCGTCTTCCATTCTGACAGAAAAGCACAGAGAAAGGAGATGATGGATCTTCAGTACAGCATTATGGCCCCGATCGTACACTTACCACTAACCGCTACCCGCAAATTGCAGATTTAAGAACCTCCGCTAACCGCTAATGCAATCTTCCGCTCCCTAAAGCTGCTACCCATTATACCGACTCCCTTACTCACATTGTAGGCAATGGGCGTGTCTTTTGCCCTTTCCACAAACTCAGCATCTTGCGATTGCGGATTGCGGACTAGTCGTAATTATATTATGACGAGTAAGAACGAGTAAGAATTTTCATTAAAGATATCTGTAACTTTATTCTTTAAACTTTAAAAGTACATTTAGAGGTATCTGTTTTGACTAGTCAAAACTGAATTACAGAAATCCAAAATGACGTCACTTAATCTGACACTCGATTCGTCACAAATCCTAAATGACAATTACAGATAGCGCTATAGTATTAAGCAATTCTTAAGACCACATGACTAAAAATGCCCCAAATGAGGTAGTCACCCATAAAACCACAAGCACAAAAAAAACAAAAACCAAAGATATGATGTTTCCACACAGTCTTCTACATAGTCAGATGTTTTTGCTAGCATAACATATTCTACAAAACAGCAGCTTGTGTACACAGTTTTAGACTTAATTGGTGAGAAGTTGTTAGCAGTTGTTAGCTAGAATACAGCTAAAGCCAGTGATGTAGGTTAAATGTAGTCTACACCTGCTTCTTCAGTCCAGCATCATGTCAGTAACACTTCACAAATCTTCACAAAAAGCACAGACACCGGTCTCACCCCACTCGTGCTTCCACTCTCCTTTAAACTGTGTGATTAGTCCAGTTTAGTAATGCAGCAGTGCATCCTTTCATCCATCCACTTGGCGTTTCCTTAGTGATGGTATCGCTACCAGACGTGCATCTGATTCTTATAAGCAGTTTCTTAACTTTATTAAAGATTAATGATTGATTGTATGCACGAGATGAAGGACTCAAGTGTATATATTTTATGGTGCCTTGCAAATGATTAGTCCAAGTTCAAAGTCAAAGTGAAAGTAAACTTTCTTGTTATTCAGACCATGTGATAATGATGACACAGAAGATCGAAATTGCGTTTCCCCACTCTCCAAATGTGCAAGTAAATTTAACTCACAACATAATCCCGAGGCCCGCTGTCCTGCAAGTCTTAGATGTTTTCATGCTTCAGCACACCTGATTCAGACAAATGGGTCGTTAACCGACTTGTATAGACCTGAATGACAAGCTGATGATGATTCATTCATTAGAATCAGGTGTGTTGAGTCAGGGAAAGACGTGCAGAAAAGCAGCCCTCAAGGACCGAGTTTGGACACCCCTGAGAGGTATACTACGAAGCGAGATTAGAGGGTTAGCGAGGTATGTTGAGTCTAAAACCAGGATTTCCGGTACCACGAAGGTGGCTCTCTTTCAACCTGGCTAGATCACTATGGTAACTTACTCTGCAAACTTATCCTGGTCCGGAGCAGGTTATGTGCAGAGTTTAGGCTCAAATCGGCTATAAAAAGCACCGCCCTTTCACTTTCACCCAATCCTGTTGACTTTAGCGCCAGGATTGTGCGAGGATAGGAAGAGAGTATTCAGAGACCGGACTGATCCGCTGGCTTCCCATGACCATATTCTCTATGAACGCTATAGATTTCCAGCTGAGGGAATACGTTACATTTGTAATCTGCTAGAGCCATATATTGGCAGCGCCACCAAACGCAGCCGTGCGCTCACAGTAGCTCAAACGGTGTGCGTTTCTTTGCGTTTCTTTGCCACGGGAACCTACATGTATTCAGTTGGTGATGCAGAAAATCTGAGCCAGAATACTGGAATACTGTACTTGCTCTTACTAAACTGCTGAATATGTTTGTAGTATTCCCTGGCCATCTGCCCACGCTTCAAATAAAAGAAGCGTTTTACTAAATCAGGTAACATAAATTAATAGTCCATTATATTGATAATCAGTGTGACGTGGAATTTCATATGAAATGTTGTAATATAATTCATTCATAAGTTCCCCAGGGTGATAGGGTACCTATTAAAGTGGCCGGTGAGTGTGTATAACAGATAATATTAAATCTTAAATTAATTTCACATAGATTTAGCAAAAAACTAAAGTGATTTTCATTTATCATTCATAATGGGACAGTCAGACCTACATAATGTTTAAATCTGCTGCATTAAGTTTAAAGTTTAAGCGCTCTAAAAGAGGGAGAGAGATTAATTAAGGTTGTGAAATAAACATAGTGGTGAAATAAATATAATTTACGAATTACACGATCTGCAATTTTTTGCCAGCACTCCTCTCTGGCTTTATTCGCACCAACAGTATTGCTTTTGGCCGTAAAGATTTCTTTGAAATCCTCATAGCCCTGCATTATTAAAACCTGCTCCTCCTGACTGAAATATACGGACCGCCATCTATCCATTTTATCCGGAAGAGGCGTCAAATGACGCGTCAAACGCCCCCTTTTATGTGAACGCGCACAGAGCAGAAAGCCGCGGTTAACAAAGATAGTTGATAACCACCGTCGTGGTACCGGTTATCTCTGATCGCATGTTTCAGGTTTGTTAAGCCAGCTCACCCAAAGAAAGCCTGGCTGTGTTGAACTTGCTTCGTAGTATACCCCTCTGGTCTTCACCTTCATATAGCACAACATTATTAGTGTTATGATAGCATAGTGCATTTCTGTCTTTAACATGTAACTATCTCATAGTCCACTGTACACTTACACTTACTAACGGGCTTATCCGTAAATTCGAGGACCCGGCTCTCGCTGCAGACTTTGTAGAGAAAAACATTAAAAATGTGGTGGATCCGGCCACAGTTTGATTCGGAAAGGGCTGATGTCCACACAATGATGGGATGACATTATGCTTAAGCACTATAATACTATTAATATGCAATATTCAATTTATTGTTTTGGATTTTTTTGATAGCCTTTTGAGAAATTTATAGATATACAGTGGATGTTATTCCAAGTGAGAACTTTTTTTTTCAACTTGTAATTTTGTTGATACAAGCCAGTTAGCCTTCATGTGCCTTATTGAATATTAGTTTTTTCCTATTTTATAAGGTGCTCATATTTGGTATGTAGATATTTTCTACGTGAGTTGATTCTCTCTCTTTTTGAAAAAAAAAAAATCAATTCAGGGTGATTTCACTAGTTTGTTCGCTCTCTGGCTGTCTGTTTCTTATGTTTTTTTCTTTACAAAATCTTTTGTTCTACAGGTGGTGCATTTTGTATGTGTATGTATATGTGTGTATGTATGTGTATATATATATATATGTGTGTATATATATATATATATATATATTCAATTTTCTTTGTATATTTGTATAGTGTCTGTTACAATGTTAATTGTCTCTAGGCGCTTTACAGAGACCCAGAGCATGACCCCCGAGCAAATATCATTAACTAAAATTATAATATTAAATGCAAATCAAGGATAATGGCAAGTAAAAAACTCTCACAGAGGGAGAAAAAAACCTTTAGGCCAAACAGTAGCAAGGAAAAACTCCACTTTAAGGGGAAGAAACCTTGAGCAGGACCTGGCTCATATGGGGGGACCTTCCTGCCGAAGGCCAGCCGGGTAAGGAAAGAAAAGAGGGGAGACAGGACAGAGAGAGGGTGTCGGACAGAGAGAGGAGAGCATACAAATGACTAAATATAATGACCATATAAACATAAACAAACAGATGGAGGTAGCAGCACTGAGGTGAGATGGTCAGAGGACTAGGTCGCCGGAAAGGGGGAAAGGGGGGAAAGAGCAGTAGAGACACCACTCAGCAGATCATGTTGGCGTGCCCCTACAGCATAGGCCTATAGCAGCATAACTATGATGAAGCTGTGATTAAGACGAGCTTACTCTAGTCTTAGCTCCTACAAATATGGCTATAACTATTAGCCCCTACACACTATAGTTTAGACTGTAGGCTTTACTAAACAGAAATGTTTTCAGTTTAGCTTTAAGGATGGAGATGGTATCAGCCTCCTTAACCCAAAATGGTAGCTGGTTCCATAAAAAAGGTGCCTGGTAGCAGAAGGCCCGTCCTCCAAACCTACTTTTGGATTTTCTAGGAACAACAAGTAATCCTTCACTGTGAGAGCGGAGAGCTCTATTAGGCGCATAGCGCGCTATCAAGTCTTGTAAATAGCACAGAGCTAGGCCATTAAGGGCCTTATATGCAAGAAGCAGAATTTTAAACTCAATTCGAAATTTCACGGGGAGCCAATGGAGGGAGGCTAACACGGGAGAGACGTGATCTTGCTTACGGATTCCTGTCAGCACCCTCGCTGCTGCATTCAGCAAGCAAGCTTTTCGGACATCCTGCTAACAACGCATTGCAATAATCCAGTCTAGAACTGACAAACGCGTGGATTAATTTTTCAGCATCACCTTGGGAGAGGATGCTCCTAATCTTGGCAATAGATGAAAAAAGACTGTCTTGCAAACCTGATTAATGTGCTGCTTAAATGACATATCCTGATCAAAAATGACTCCAAGGTTTTTCACAGCTGTGCTGGAAGCCAGCGTAAACCCACTTAATCCATTCCTCGGGTGTTTGGGACCAAAGACAATAACCTCTGTTTTATCCGAGTGTAGAAGCAAAAAGTTAGAGGACATCCAGGACTCAATGTCATTAAGACACCCTTGAAATTTAGCCAATGGTTTTGTTTCCTCTGATTTCATAGATAAGTACAGCTGCATATCATCAGCGTAGCAATGAAAGTTTATGCCATGGCTCTGGATAATTTTTCCCAAGGGCAGCATGTATAAAGTGAAAAGGATTGGTCCCAGAACTGAACCCTGTGGGACGCCATAGCAGACCCTAGTCCGTGTAGAAGAAATATTTATAACATGGACGAACTGGAACCTGTCAGATAGTGTAGTGGCAATCTTTCCTTCTACCCCCGGTAGTCCACTTTTACCACCACTATTAAGCAGTCCCTTCGCAATAAGCTTGACCTTGAAGAATCTTCTGAGGCAGTAACTCTGTTCCAAAAAACTTTACTTACAACAAAAGCAAAAAACAAAGTTACACATTCTCCTTTTGGCTCGACTAGGCTCACGTCAAAAAACTGTCTTGCTCCTTAGGCTGCTTAACCTGATCTGAAAGTTACAAGGCTGTGAGGTCACCAGCAGCATCCTTAAAGGGTGCAGTAGCAACCTTTGATATGGCTCGTACAGATAGGTATGACTTAAATCCGCCTAATGGTGTCGCTTTAATTCCAACAGTGTGCTCTAATCTATGCAGCAAAAGACTGTGATCAATGGTATCAAAAGCAGCACTGAGGTCCAGCAGAACAAGGACAGAGACTAATCCATTGTCTGAGGCCATGAGGAGGTCGTTGGAGACTCTAATCAGTGCAGTTTCTGCACTATGATGAGTTCTAAAACCTGACATAAAGACCTCAAATAGATCATTTCTATGCAGATGTTCTCCTAACTGGCTAGCAACTATTTTTTCCAGAATTTTAGAAATAAATGGAAGGTTGGATATTGGTCTATAGTTTGCCAAGATATCCGGATCAAGAGATGGTTTCTTGAGCAAAGGTTTTATAACCGCAACTTTAAAAACTTGTGGTACATATCCTAATTGTAGAGATAGGTTAATCTAATCCAAAATTGATATACCAATAGAGGACATAACATCTTTGAGCAGCCGAGTTGGGATGGGATCCAACAGGCATGTAGATGATTTAGCTTTACTGATAGTTGAGGTCAACTCAGACAGGAGAAAAACAGTCCAGAGTTAAATCAGAAACAGAAGAAATCAGTGAAGTTGCAGGGACATCCACAGCCACCAACAGTTGGGCCTGGCCAATCTCATCTCTAATTTTGATTATTTTCCTGCAAATAAAGCTCATGAAGTCTTCACTACTGAGAGTAGCAGGAATGCATGGACCAACAGAGTTGTGACTCTTTGTCAGCCTGGCCACAGTGCTGAACAGAAAACATGGGTTATCTTTGTTCTCTTCTATTAATGACGAATAATAAGATGTTCTAGCTCTGCGTAGGGCTCTTTTGTAGACTATTAAACTATCTTTCCAGGCACGATGGGAGTCCGCAGATTTACAGGAGTACCACCTCCTTTCCATTTTACGTGCATTCTGCTTCAGCATGCAAATATGTGAATTATACCAGGGAACTGAGCTCCTAAGGTAAGAAACCCTCTTCCTCAGAGGAGCAACCGCATCCAGGGCTGAATGTAACATATCGGCAGTATTGTTAACGAGGTAATCAATATCTGCTGGAGTAAAATTCAGGTCGTTGCCCTCAGCTATTCTCTCATATTCCACCATAGGGAGATGAGAGAATGACCTCCATAGAATTATTCACAGCATCTTCAGAAAGACATCTGCTGTAATTTCTGTTTTAATGCCACAAATGCTGAACTCGAATGTAATTAAATAGTGGTCTGAGAGAAGAGAATTCAGCGGCGACACTAACAAGTGATGAGTATCTATACCATAGGTGAGAACCAGATCCAGGATATGATTAAAGCAGTAAAGCAGCAACCACAATGGAGACAGCAAGGGAGTTCTGGAATTTTAAGAGTTTAATTCTCTCAGAAGTAAAAAAGGAGGATTTGAGGGTTGACAGCCAAACCAACAATCCAGGGGATGATGAAGGCAAGGAGGTGGCCCTGCGAATGGCTGGATCAGGCGTTTCTATGGGAAGATCTGGCGATGAGTCTGGTTGAATGATGACTGAATAGGTACAGGTGTGCAGTGCCACACCTGGGCTGCTCGTCAGATGGGAAGGGGAAACACAGGTGGATCTGAGTGTCTATGTAGAGGATAGAAGGTGGCACAGTGGGTTGTGCTTAGGGGCCCCAGAGGTGGAAGGTTGTGGGCAGAGTGCAAATTATACAATGACAATTGGGGGGGGGTCAACATTTTCATGAGATGACAAAAATGACAATTTGTCCCATCTTTAGGGGGGTTGAAGATGACAAAAATGACAATTTGTCCCTTATTTAGGGGGGTCGAAGTTGTAATTGGGGGGGTCAAACCCCCCCGTAATTCGCACTATGGTTGTGGGTTCAAGGCCCAGTTTGAGACCATAACATGCACTCAATGGGGCCGGAAATTTTGTTTCTCAACATCTCCGTTAATTATTACCCACAACTCATGAAATTTCACTCAGGTATTGACAATGAAAACCTCTATAAAATTTCAGAGGCTGATCCGGATCTGATCCAGAAGGCGGATTTTATCGCAATCTGTAAATCGCTATATGGGAGAACTATTGTGCTTGGCAGAGGTCTGCGCTCTACAAGTGCTTTTCTAGTTAAGAAATGCTTTCCTGGAAATTCCCTAGCTCTATTTGTTTCTGAGAAGTTTGTCGAAACGTCTTGGAGTACAAAAGAAATGATTAAATCATTTGCTCCACATTAGTTAGAGCTAATTATGTATATATCAGTGCTGAGGAGGAGGAGGAAAAAAGAGGAGGAAGCTCTGCAGCAGAGTCTCAGACGAGCTGCCCATGAGAGCTGCTCCGATCTGGGTGAAAAGACACTCCATAGCAGTTTGCAGGTACCGCAACCTGCTCTTAAAGGCAATGGCTACTGACGCACTGATTGGTTAAACAGGTGGAACGCCCTAACCACTCCCATGCATAATGTGTGCATAATATAGTGATTGGCGCAGGTAATATCACAGGTTTCAGGAGGTGGAAGATTGCGTTCTTTGTGGGGGAACGCCCCTCCTGCTACCCGCTATCCCTTAGTAGCAGCTTTAGGAGGTTTGGTGCAAGATCGGGCCCCAATTGTCTGACAGTTTTTATTTTTATCAGATTATTTTGGTTAACGCCACTATTACATCGTGCTAAGTAGACTTTTGGAGGACGGGGAATTGACACCAAATCTATGTTTTTGATCGCCAGCATGTTAACATTAGCAGCTACATGGTTGATTTCTCTATTTTTAGTGGTCGGGGGCAGTCCTCGAGAAGCAGCATAGAAGCGTGCTTGCATCCTGGCCTCCACCCTGGATTGTCAGGGAGAGTGTCTAAGAGAATCGGCCAAATTCCTAGAAATAAGAGCTACACTATCCCGGGTGGGATGAATGCCGTCTCTTCTAATCAGACCAGGCTTTCCCCAAAAATCCGGCCAATTGTCAATAAAGGCCATGCCGTTTGCTGGACACAACCACGACAACCAGCGATGGCGCAATGACATGTGGCTAAACATATTATCACTGGTCAAATTAGGAAGGGGACCAGAGAAAACTAAGGAGTCCAACATGCTCTTTGCAACATTACACACTGACTCAATATCAACTCTAGTGACCTCCGACTGGCATAGCCGGGTGTCATTAGTGTCGACATGTATAATAACTTTACTGCACTTACGGTTACTCTTTGCCAGCAGCTTAAAATTTGCCTCGATGTCGTCCGCTCTGGCTCCCGGGATACACCTGACACCTGACCCGGCCTCACATACCAGACTATAGAGTCAGCAATCAGCAAGGTGGGTTTCTCAGCCGATGTGTCACTGAGTGGGGAAAAACGGTTTGATATATGAAGCGAGTGATGGTGATCCACGTGCCATTGTTTTGGGCTACACTTCCTTCAAACTGTCACCCAGCCGCCCTGACTGGCTGGCTGCTCGGGTGCTGCAGGGGAACTGCTAACTAAAGCTACTCTAGGCCGCTCCGCCACTAAAGGAGGCAGAGGAATAACTGAACATATATATATATATATATATATATATATATATATATATATATATATATATATAATATGTATGTACTTAAATTTATATCACATTCACAGGAGAGTATGTCAGTAGTTGAGACTGCTCTCTTAGCCCCAAGTAGGCTAGACTTTGCGTTTTTTCTTTGACTGGGTTTCGCGCAACCCATTTGGGGGGATGTCTCTGCGAAAGGATTGGTTTATAGAAGGGGTTAAGGTACAATTTTGCATTTGTTGTCTTGTCTATGACTTTTCGTATTTGTATTTTTTTTTCTTTCAGGTGACCAGGGTGATTTTCGTTTACACTTTTTGCTTTACTCTGACCGATGGTTGCTCCTTACTCAACCCCAAGTAGAGCAGTTGGACAAGAAATCTGTTTCACCAGCTTTAACTGTAAGGGACTCATCAATCCCATAAAGCGTAGTAAGGTGCTTCATCACATGCAACGATTGAGGGCACATATAGTTTTTCTGCAAGAGACACATCTGAGGAACGGGGACTACTTGAAGCTAAAGCGCAACTGGGTCAGTCAGGTTTATCACTCATCCTTTAACAGTAAATCTAGAGGAGTGGCTATTCTTTTCAGTAAATCTGTCCCTTACGTACACTCTCAAACCATATCTGACCCTTGTGGTAGATATGTTGTCATTACTGGTACCATTGGCAATATCCCAGTGGCATTCGCCAATATATATGCTCCCAACTTTGACAACAAACACTTTTTTAAATGTATTTTCCAGCTACTCCCGGATGTGTCCACATATCATTTAGTACTAGGAGAAGATTTCAATTGCTGGCTTGATCCTCAGATGGATTGCTCTTCAACGACTACACCCACATCTTCATGCTCATCCAAACTTATCAACTCCTTTATATCACAGCACCTTCCAGCACCTTGAATTGTCTTGTACACGAAATGTGCTATACAAATAAACTTGCCTTGCCTTGCCTTGGCTTTATGTCTGAATTTGATATCCATGATGCCTGGCGTTTCCTCCACCCTTCTCAGGAGGTCTACTCATTTTTTTCCCCAGTCCACCACACCTTTATGCTTATTGATTTTTTTCTTGATTGATAACAGATTGCTATCCTCTCTTACTGGGTGCAAATATGATGCCATTGTTCTATCAGATCATGCTCCAGTTTATATGACTATAAGATTTGACTCATATTCTATTGGGAGGCCACGGTGGAGGCTAAGCACCCACTTGCTATCAAATGAAAAATGTATTTATTTTGTGGCACAACAAATCAATTTTTTTTATAGATAATAATAGAAGACCTGAGGTATGGGCTTCAACACTCTGGGAGACGCTTAAAGCCTACATTAGAGGGGAAATTATTTCCTATTTGCATTATGAGAATAAATTGTGAATGGAGAAAGTTAGTACCTTAGCACGCTGCGTTTCTCAAATTTATAGTTTATATGCAATATTGCCTTCTCCCACTTTGTATAGGGATCGCCTTATGTTCCAAGCTGAGTTTGATGTGCTTATGACACAACGTACTACTGAGCTGCTATCTCAGTCTGGTGCCCAGTTGTATGAATATGGAGATAAGGCCAGTAAATTATTGGCTCACCAAATCCGGCGGGTATCAACTTCTCATCACATCTCCCAGATCCAAACTACTAATGGTGTAACAACTAACCAAGTTGAAATTAATCTGGCCTTCAAGGATTTCTACATGTCGTTATACTCCTCGGAATGTGCCCCTTCTACAACCAATTTTGATAACTTTTTTTTAACAATCTGGAGATCAGTCAGGACGTAGCTGACAACCTTGAGAAACCTATTGTCATTTCTGAACTCACTGAGTCGGTCAAATCACTGCAGGGGGGGGGCAAATGTCCAGGCCCGCACCCTTGTGAGTGTTATAGAATATTTTAGGATAAACTTCCTCCACTGCTTCTAGAGGTATGGAATGAATCGTTGACTTCTGGGCACCTATCTCAGACACCTATCTCAGTTATTACTTTACTCGCTAAAAAGGGCATCCTCAGCTCTGCTCTTCTTATCGCCTGATAACTTTACTTAATGTTGACTTCAAATTGTTAGCCAAAACGATAGCACTAGGTCTAGAGACAGCATTTCCCACTGTGGTTGGGACAGATCCGACTGGCTTTGTGCGAAACAGGCACTCCTTTTCTAACATAAGGCGTCTTTTTAACGTAATATACAGTCCATCCGCTGTCAATCCATGTTTTTCTTACCTATTTCAGTGCATCCCTCACTTTCTATCACTGTCTTTTTTTTAAAATCAATCTAGAAAGTATTATTATCAAGTTTCTCTGGAATGGAAAATTCCCTCTCATACAAACCCAACTTTTATAAAGACCTAAACAGCTTGGGGGGTGGCTTTGCCAAATTTTAGATTCTGTTATTGGGCTTCGAACATGGGCGAGGCTAGCCCTTTTTTAGGGGTGCTTCACCTAAAAAGGTACTTCCTTTGCAGGGACTAAAATTGTAATATTAAAAATTCAAAGGTGACAATGGGCTGCATTGCCTCTTTGGCTGGAAGGTTTTCTCCCAGTGGGGGAAGTTTTACTCGCCACTGATTTTGACCAATAATTTTTGATCGGGGGTCATGTTCTGGGTCTCTGAAAGGCACCTACAGATAATTTGTATTGTAATAGATGCTGTACAAATAAAGTTGAATTGAACGTAATTAAATTATGTTGAAAATTTTCAATTAAATTGAGAGAAAACTTTTCTCTTGTCTCAGAGCAATGTATGTATGCAACAATGAATCAATGTACTTTTATCTACTAGTACTTTTAATTGTTTTAGGTCATGGTCAATTCTTATCACAGTCAAGTTGTTTATTCTGGTAGATTATCAACTTTGTGCTGACGATGTATATTGTCATATGGTATTCTGGCAAGCCTCATAAATGTTCAGACATGAAAATGGGTCAGCGGTTAAAAAGGTGAGAAGTGTGCACGTGCGTGGGGGGGGGTTGTTGCACACGGAGGGCTTTGAATATTTAGGCACTGGCTTCAGCCAGATGGCCCTTCTCCACCGGCATGGCTGGTTATGAAGGCCAACTCTGTGAAACCTGTGTCTCTGGCAGCCTTACTACATTCACCATTACAGTCCTCAACTAAACCTACTTCTAATACAGTAGTCGATGCATGCTTTAAGATATGGGTACAATTTCGACGTAATTTTGGTTTACAATCCCTCCCTGTCCATTCTCCCATAGCGGCGAACCATGCTTTTCCACCTTCTCTCGCAGATGGTACATTTCTGTCATGGAAGAAAAGGCGAATCTCAAATTTTCATGACTTGTATATTGATAATGTGTTTGCCTTATTTCAGCAGGTTTCGGAGAAGTTTGGTCTTTTGCGCCATCAGTTTTTCAGATACTTGCAGGTGCGTAGTTTTGTCCGCTCTACTTTTCCAGGCTTTCCCAACCTTCCGGGGATTCACCTCTAGATATCTTTCTGAAACCGACAATCAAATTGAAAGGGGCTATTTCTTTTATGTATAAGCAAATTATGTTACCTCGTCCACAAACATTGAACTCCTTTAGATCACTCTGGGAGGAAGACCTCAGACAGACCATTTCAGAGGATCTTTGGAAAGATCTTCACTAGTGCATAAGTCTTCTTTTTGTGCCACACATAACCTAATTCAATGCAAACTTGTGCATCACACTTATTATGCTAAAGTACATCTGGTCAAGTTTTACACTAATGTTTCACCTGCCTGTGATAGATGTGAGCATTCTCCAGCTAATTTGATCCACACTATCTGGCTCTATCTTCTGCTCGTTAACTATTGGTCTAAGGTTTTTGCTCTTCTGTCTGATATTTTTGATAAGAAATTCGAGCCTAATCCTTTGACTGCTCTTTTTGGAGTTACGCCTCATCAGCCCATCCTGTCCTCTTTTCAGAAATCCTCCTTAGCTTTCTTGACTTTTTTGGCATGGAGAGTAATCATAATGACATGGAAATCTCCTCAACCCCCATCATATGTCCATTGGCTTCGAGATACATTTCGCTTCATTAAACTCATTGCTGGTTGTCCAATCAGAGGAGTTTTTCACAGTGCGGTTGTCTTGCATGATGGGCTGATTGAGACCCTGAACTTCATGAGAAGGTCTTCAGACCCAAAGTGAATGGTGCGTTGAATTTGCACCATGCAACAAGGCATCATCAGTTAGACTACTTTGTGTGTTACTCCTCCATCTCATCTTTCATTGGAAATGCATCACAAACAAACTACGCAGCAGCCAACTCATTCCTAGATGTGTTTTGTCAGTACAGACGCAAACTTGGATTGCCTGGACAGACGATCAACTGGGGAGCTCTGAACCTCCGTCTGCTCTTGAATAAAGAGCATGTCCATCGCTTTCTGGAGGCAAAGAGAATGATGGTTTTAGATGTAGCTGAGGTTCATAAAAGCTTGGAGCAGTGCCTTGTGCTCAACCGACCCCAACAAGCTGTTCGCAGGTTTCACTTCAGGAACATCAGATACAACATCCTCTCTCAGAATGCAGCATTCCAGAAAGACAGAGAGACAGATTCTCTTTCAAGTCAACTCTGTCTCACCAAAAGAATATGTCGTCTCTCTGCTCAGGGAGACCATCAGCATGGACGAAAGTGAGCTGAGTGATGTCTCCCCTCTTTTCTCTTTAGGCGTCGACTCCATGCAGGCAATGACTCTGCAGAATCTGTCTATCAGGACAGAGGTGTGAATGTGTCTTTGGTGAAACTGTTGGATCCTGCTGCCACATTATCAACAGTAGTATCTGCAGTCATGAAAAAAATTATTAGACCACCCTTGTTTTCTTCAGTTTCTTGTTCATTTTAATGCCTGGTACAACTAAAGGTACATTTGTTTGGACAAACATAACGATAACCACAAAGATTGCTCATAAGAGTTTTATTTAAGAGCTGATATCTTACTATTTTCCATGGTTGTCTTGATTATGACCTAAATCACTTAAGTTTTTACATCAATAGCTATGGCGTTGTACTGCCAAAAACACTGCTTTTATGCATTCAGTGTTTTCTTTTCTGTCTGTTTTAGTCACATGATGACGTTTAGTGGTACCAGGTATTAAAATGAACAAGAAAGTGAAGAAAGAATGGTGGTCTAATAATTTTTTTTCCATGACTGTATATTAAGTGAAGGAGCAGAGGGGGAAGATTCCAGTAAGGAGTCTCTTCCTGTTGAAGAAATGGAGGATCTTTCTACCAGACTGTAAAAACTAAAACAGAATGAGTTTTGAAGACATTTTATAAGTGGCCTGATTAAAACCTTTGTAGCCCATTGTAACACAACAGAGCTCCAGTGTCAAAGCCACTTGTTTATGAGGTAGAAATAACTCTTTCTGAATAAGTTTCTATATAAATGCTCAGCTTTTGGGTGATATTTTGTATATCAGTCTTGACAAACATGTATCTTGCTGTTTTACTTCTTTTGTAGGGACTAAAATTGTAATATTAAAAATTCAAAGGTGACAATGGGCTGCATTGCCTCTTTGGCTGGAAGGTTTTCTCCCAGTGGGTGAAGTTTTACTCGCCACTGATTTTGACCAATAATTTTTGATCGGGGGTCATGTTCTGGGTCTCTGAAAGACACCTACAGATAATTTGTATTGTAATAGATGCTGTACAAATAAAGTTGAATTGAACGTAATTAAATTATGTTGAAAATTTTCAATTAAATTGAGAGAAAACTTTTCTCTTGTCTCAGAGCAATGTATGTATGTAACAATGAATCAATGTACTTTTATCTACTAGTACTTTTAATTGTTTTAGGTCATGGTCAATTCTTATCACAGTCAAGTTGTTTATTCTGGTAGATTATCAACTTTGTGCTGACGATGTATAATGTCATATGATATTCTGGCATGTCTCATAAATGTTCAGACATGAAAATGGGTCAGTGGTTAAAAAGGTGAGAAGTGTGCACGTGCGGGGGGGTGATCTGCAGGAGGCACTAAACACCCACACGCACACATCATATACACTTTGTGCTGTCCATGTTTTATTTAGAAATGAAATGTGTCCTGTAATTGGGGCTGGGCAACGATTTAAATTTTTAATCGCAGTGTCAGCTAATGTACATAAACAGCAGGGTAACATGTACTTGCACATGTTCAGCATCTAGATTTGATACAGACACGGGCTGGTATAACATGATGAGTTTTTTTGGACCACCTTTGGGCTTATTTTATCACTTTGTAATGGCAGGTCTTACCTTCGCATAGACCCCATCTACTTCGCTTGAATCACGCCTCTTCCACCAGGACTTCTTCCGCGTCTTCTCGATTTATAGGTGTTTTGTATGCATGTCAATTAACGTGCATACAAAACACCTATTGTTGATTGTGTTGCTCTACTGCCTGCCTGTGTTGTGATGTGATGTGCGACTTGGAATTCGATTGCATCAGCCTATGCATTCATTCTATTCATGCATTCTGGTTGTTGTTGTTGTTGCTGCTCTCACTTATGGAAGTGAAGTTGCTGTGTGAAACGAATTTGTATCATTCTCGGACATAATAATAGGCCCACCACGAGTTCTTTTTCTGCGACTTATAAATTTATAGGTGGCGTCACAATGCATACTGCCACCCAATGCGCCAGAATTGAAACGATGCGCGACATTCACAAAGTAAACAGTCTGGAGGCTAGGGCGAGTCAAAAACAGGAACATTTATTCATGGCGGCTAAAATTAATTTGTTGCGGACCGCCACAAATAAATGAACGTGTGGGAAACACTGCACAGCAAGCCTTTCGTGACCCGCTCTTCCCTGTTATCTTCTCTCACATTAATGTCGCGCTGAAAAAAATATTGACACCCCGCCTGGTCAATGGATGGAGCCAGAACAGTAAACACAGATGGCTCAAAACCATTATGTTTTAATGAATCAATAAATAATACCAGCGGCTAAAAGGACTGTAAAAAAAAAAAAGACCAGGGTTCACAAAAGGCTTCAAGCACGTGCAAAAAGAGTTAGGGTATCAAGTGACTTGAGTTTACAACTCCACCGTCAGCCTTCTCAGCCCTCAGTGAATATCATCCTCACACGTCCTTGACATGGTTTCACCAATTACTGAGATATTAGAAATAAGCCTGTGTTTCTTCTTATTCTGTTACCGTTAACTACACAAGCTTGACGCGAACTTCTAGCAAACAGGAGCTGTTTCTCACCAGAGCTTTGGCTAGCTCTGACAGGGTTCAACGTTAGCTGTAGCGAACGGCAGTAACTTTTTTATACCGCAAATATGAAAACGATTGAAACCATAACTCAACAAATTCAATCCACTAGTAAATGCAGGTAGGAAATGTGAAGGTACGCTCGTCTGCCTTGTCCCCGGCGTGGTTAGCACTAGCTCCTGCTTCTCGTCCAAGCAATGTAAGCAATGTAACCTCCGAATACACATAAATAAAGAATGTTCGTATGACTGAAATAATGGAACAATCTGACCTCTGATTGGTTCTGGACATTTTTCTTCCTCCAGTATATTTTTTGCTTCAAATACCACTGATTTTAAGCACTTGAGTATCAAGTATCTGAAAAAAAGACAAAATAATGTAGCATAGGAGTCAGTTTACTGTTAGAAAATCATGCAAATCCTGTTAAATGTGGAACAAGACTGAAGTCGGGTCACTGAAAAGCTGTACTCTAAATTATAAAAATTGCATCAAAAACAATTAAAACGCTTTCATCAAAGCAGACAAAAAGCTAACTTTGTATCATGGCTTTTATTAGAAATACTGAGGATGTAAAACATACATGCACACATACAAATATACATACAAGAACTGTTAGAAGAATAGGTAATTGAAAGCACATGTACATTAAGACAATCGTTTTCTGGCAAGTAGTGTGAAATAAGACATGTTGCACCAGTTAAGAAAGCAACATCAGACTGTAAAATCTCTCTTTTCAGTCCATTCAGGCTTATTCCCATGATATGGAGAGCAAATGGCAGCTCAGCTCCCACAACTTCTGTGCCAAGTCGTCATCTTTTCCAGCAGCAGAGCAGTTGGCGGGAGCGCAGTCACTGTAAGCAGGGATGTGTTAGAAAAGCAAATTCATTTTCTCTCACTCATGCTGCAGGTACATATGCCATTTTATCTCTGCAAGTGACTGTTTAATGTGACAAAAAACACACAGAAGCCCCAGCATGTCCCAGCACAGTACCTGTAGTATCCACCACTGTCCTTCTCCAGTGACGGTTCCACTGCACAGTAGATTGTCGTCTGAGCTCCCTGGACAGAGTTTTTGGTGAAAGGACTGGCTATTTTCATGAAGAACTGCTCGATGACAGTCAGGTGGCGCCACAGGTCCGTCTGAACAACTCCAGGATGGAGAGAGTATGCCGTCACGCCCGTGCCTGGACGAAAATATCTCTGATTAGCAATACAGCTCCTCAGGACTGCGTCATAGAAAGCGTTGGTTCTTGTTGGGCAATTTCCTGTTCAACCAAAACTAAACAAAATGACACATGCCTTCTAGTCGTTTAGCAAGCGATCGGGTGAAGAGGACGTTTGCGAGCTTGCTCTGTGCGTAGGCTGTAGTCTTGTTGTAGCCCTTCTCGCTGTTGATGTCCTCCAGATTGATGGAGCCCCAGGCGTGAGCCATGGAAGACACGTTGATAATCCTGGCTGGGGCCGATCTTTTAATCAGGTCAAGCAACAAATACGTCAACAGGAAATGACCTGGAGAAGGAGGAAAGATGATCAAATTTAATTCTGGAGCGTCAGAACAAAAGCAACAGTCTTTCCTTTAATGTCCACAATTTACATCGCGTCAAACCAACAACAACAATGACAAAAATGACTATTTTACGATTAAAAAAAGATGTTTTCACTTCACAATAAAAGTGAAGAGTTTTAACAAATGCATATTAATTTTTGAAGATGGACAGCATTGGAAGATAACAAACTGAAGGAAAAACCAACATAATGTGTCTCGGTAAATCTCTGAGTCACCACAGAGACCAGTGTCGATGGTCCTCAGCATCAATCCTACACGTCTGCAGCAGAGACTGGACACCAGTCCAATCATGCCAGTGAATCTTTTTTACATTTTACTGACAGTGGTGACTAGGGATGTAACGATATGGGATATCTGATATCTCGATTATAGTGACATCATGGTTTACGATATTATCGTGGTATTCTTAATTGCTGTACAAATGTCCAAAAGACACAAACAAATAATTTAACAAAATCTTGTGATTTTCTTGTCATACTAAAACATTAGAAGCCAAAATCTAATCAAAATGAAACTTTCACATTAAAAGGGCAAACGACTGGCACAGAAAGAGGCTTTATTTTAAATGAACAAAATAAATTACAGGAACAAAGCTTATTTGTCTGGTGCAAATTTAAATGAACACTTTAACAACCATAGTAGGTCAAAATATGCATTTGAAGTGTTACTGCCTGTCGCAGCAACTTTTTTCTTGCATGCTCTGCAGACAGGATAATTGTCCTCCACCGGTTGTGCCTCTGCATTCTTGAGAGAAAATTTTCCCAGATCTCAGGTTTTGTTCTTTTAGTGGGTTGATAAATGTCCTGCGTGCTATCACCACTTTCCGCCACGCTCACTGTTATAGTGTGAGCAGTATAAAGACAGGAACTTGGATTTCCTATTTTCTTGTACAACACTTGAATGCCTCTCTGTATCTTCCTCCCACTGTTTCCCAGTACGCCTGGTCTGCTGTGTTAATGTACCGGCCTGTAAGAGTTGAACTGCAGTTGTTCCAGATAAAGTTTGTAAACCGACCGCAGGTCTTCTTGTGGTTTCTTCTTAAGGAGTTGAAGTTACAGCACTCACATTACGATGCTACAAGCAACATAGCCATGCGAGACACAGTTGCGAGTCGCTTGTGAGACTTTAATGAGGCTGATATCACATATCCCGGTAATCGACCGCGATAATGAGACGAAGTCAAACTTAAACGGTAATCGTTATCATGCAAAATTTTCACCGCGCTTCACCGTAATGTCTCCAGCAGGTGTTCAACTAGGCTCAGGTCAGATGACTGACCGCAGATATGCCTCAAGTCATTTTGGTCCAGCTCAGTGCCTTGTTGGACATGGTCACATGTCGCGTGGTCTCATCCAACAGGCCTTCAGTCAGATATCGTAAATCAATATTCTAACTCTAATGAACCGAAGCAGTGTTGTAAGGACTGGGTCCAACTTCTTCCACGACTAAGAGACTGATGATGTCATACAGAGAATATTTAGTTCAAGGTGGGTCAACAAGCTTTTGAATACTTAGTTTTTCTATGCAGTGTTCTGCACTTTGGCTCAATTTTCACAATCAAGTATATATATAAAATCAAGATATAATTTTCACAACTATATATGAAATATTGCTGTTCAGTAACCTGTAGGGCTGTTATGATGAGAAAAGTTGAGCTGAAGATGAACTGTTATCTACAGGATTGGGTTTTACAGTTCCTGATCATCTGTATGCTACTATCACAGTATACCGTAGTATCAACGTGCTCTCAGCTTCCAACAAGGAAGTCATTAAAACAAAAAGAGTGTTTGACAAACTTGCATGGAAAAATGTTCTCTTAGCTCTGTAATAAACTGTACTCTATCAAACCACAAGACCACATGAGTATATGAAGCCCTAATAATCAAAAGCTGGTGATGAACAGTAAGAGAGCATTGCTGCTAAATACAGAGCAATAAAGCATCAGTATGTGGAATTTAATTTCAAGTTAGTAATGTGGCACAAAACATCCCAAAAGGCCCGTTTGTTATCCAAGTATATGCATACACTAAAAGTGATTTAATTAGCAGCAGGTAGATTGAAGCTCCAACACAGACCAAAGAAATGGTCATTCTGCCTCCCTGTGGACGTTTGGGCGTTGCAACGGTTTTGAATTTCATTTAAAGGAACATCCTGGAGTTAAAACAACCCCAGGTCTAAACAACCTGAGTCGAAGCAGTTCTGAGCGAGAAAAGATTGTGTGTTTGCAACGAAATTTCATTTATAGTTAGCACTGGCAGTGATCAACCCACATCAAAAGTTCGTGGTGTTTGCTTCTACAGAACTGGATCAGTAGGCCTACGAATATTCAACAGTCTACTTTATGGACTATAACGAGGTGGCGGTGACTCAAAGGTTATCTTTATGTATGAAAAGTCCATTTATACATGTACAATATCAAAATGACCACACTTTGTCTGTAGGGACCCATCCACCCAATCACTCTAGTCAAATAACATTGTTGAGTCTCATCCAAGGGTTAAATTGTTTATTTTCAGGCAGGTCTATTGCCCCAGGTGCTAATATTAATTGCCAAGTTGCCACAAACTAATACTCTTTTCTCACTCAAAACTGCTTTGATTCATGTCATTTTCGTCTTGAAAAAAAAGTTACCATCCAATAATTGATCTAAAAGACAAACGGCAACGCTTGAAGCTCCTGAGATCTACCAGGATGTTGGCGTTTCAAGACAGAAAAGCCAAATAGTCAGCCACTAATGGTTCTGAACTAACTAGTATTTGCTGCAGTTGATTTTTCTGGGTAACAGGACAACAAGAGAAGAAAAGAAGACAAAAGAAAACCAAATGAGAAAAGCCAGACAGCCCATCTGTGATTGGCTGCATTTACCCATGTGATTGACGCCGATCTGCATCTCAAAACCATCTGCGGTCTTCCCGTAAGGACAAACCATTACACCAGCATTGTTGATGAGGATGTTGAGTCTTGGCTCGTCTGGAGCAGAAATAAAACCATGAAAAGTTAAAAAATAAATAAATAAATAAATACAAATCTTTTAGGCAACTTCATGTGTTTGGCTTTCTTAGCAACACAATTATTTTACTTTTAATGATGGCTTCAGCAAATTCTCTGATGGATTTGGTGTCTGCCAGGTCAAGCTTCATGCACACAACATTGTCGTTGCCGGAGCTTTCGATGATTTCTTTCAACGCCACTTCACCTTTATCCATGTCTCTGCATGCTATTATGACCTTAGCCCCTAAACAGAAAAAAAACCCAGTAATAATTAAATCTGGATGAGCAGATGTGTGCATACTAAGACATCAAACAGAGTTGGAGTCCAGGTTGTTGGAAAATGGATAAAGAGCTCCCTCTTGTGGCAAAAAAGTGTTCTGAACTTTATACTCAGAAAACAACAAAAAATACCTTTTTACAATTGTTGTGGCAAAACAAAACAAAAAATAGTATACTGGTATTATTTTAGACCAGTTAGGCGACCAAAATGTCTGAGCAAGACTGAAGGTAAAACTTATAATAACAAGACTAACAAGCCCTATACAAATGTGAAAGTTCTAAATTTTAACTATAATCTTCATTTTGAATATAGATTCTGCCAATTTTTGTGAAGCTACTGCATTGCAGTGTTAAAGGGAGCCACATTTTTAATAGCACAATATGAAATGATAACTGCAGCGTGCTAAAAGTCACACCGAAAGCCCCTGTTAAAAGTCGGGACAGGAGGATGTTCATTATTCTGTCGTTTCCCTTCTTTTAACACCAGTTTCCAGATGTCTGGGAACTGAGAAGACCAGTTTCTGGAGTTTTGGGAGAGGAATGATCTCCCGTCTGTGTCTGAGGCTTTTAGCTGCTCAACCATCCTGGTTCTTAGTTGTATTTTTCATATCATGATGCGCCAGATGTTTTCAGCTCTGGTGAAAGGTCCGGAGTAAGGGACAGGTCAGTCCAACACTTGGACTCTTCTACTCTGAAGCCATGCTTTTGTAAAGGATGGAATATGCAAGTAAGCATCGACTAGCAGAACGACCTTTCCTGAAAAAGAAATCATCTGGATGGGAGCATATGCTGCTCTATAATCTGTATTATGTTCAGTATTGATGTTTCCTTTGCAATTGTGCAAGATATCTATTCTACAGACACTAATGCAGCCATGTACCATCAGAGATTCAGGCTTTTGAACTAAGTGCGGTTAACAAACTAGATAGTCTTTCTCCTCTTCAGAATGAAGGATGTGGCATCCACAGTTTTCAAAAAGAACTTTAAATTTCTATATATCTGACCACAAGACAGTTGTCCTCTTCACTTCAGTCCATTTCAAATTAACTTTAGCCCAGAGAGGACAGCAGCATCCCTGAGTCATGTTCCTATGTGGCTTCTCCTTTCAGTCAGAAACTTAAGCTGAATTTCTGGAGGGCATGATAAACTGTTCTTAGACAGTGGTTTCTGGAAGAGGTCCTGACTGCCGTGCACTGTTTTCTGTTACAGAATCACGCCTGTGTACATCGCAGCTGGAGGGTCCAAAGATCATCGGCATCCAATCCGATTTTCATCCTTGTCCCGTGCGCCCAGAGATTTCTACAGATTCTCAGAAACCTTTTTGATAATATTATGCACTGTAGATGACGAGATAACCAAAGCCTCTGCAATTTCACACTAAGGAACAAACATTTTCCTGAAATTTCGTTCCTTCATGTTAATATACAGTTTATTGCACAGATTGGTGAACCTGCTCATCTTTACTTCTGAGACTCTGCCTCTCTAAGGTGCTCTTGACCTATGACCCGTAAACCAAACTAGTTGAAAGATGTTCCTTCAGCTGTTTTCATTTCGTACCACTTTTGACCTCTTCTTCTAATGCCTGCCTGTTTTGTCATAAATATTCGATCCAGTTCAATGAAAGTAGAGGCAGCAGTTGATCGGTACTCACCTTCTATGTTTTTTGACAAGGTGCCAGGGTTTTTTTTTTTTTTTACTTAAAGTCCTTTTTTGTACACATACAAAGTTAGAATTGCATCACATCAATTCCATTTGTATATTTTTTTGGCCACCGGTGAACGTTTTGCACTCCTTACCGTCTTATAATGGACCCTGTTTTAACTCTGGAATGTTCCTGAAAGCTCACTGAGTTTTCTTTCACACTCACCTATCGTCTGGAACGTCAGGCAGTCAGAGTGATTGATCAAAACCTGCTGCGCGGAAAGTCAGCAAGTAAACAGCAGGATATGACGTTTGTCGTTTATACGTGTCTGCTAAGCCACTGAAAACTCATAAATACATGGTAGATTAAAATCCAGCTCTGGAAGAGATTTATTGCTATTCACACGGCTACAAATGTCTCTCTTTCTTGTGGACTGTCAGGAGTGAGCAGAGCATATAAAAGCTGACTGCACCATGAACAGATTTTTTTTTTTTTTTAACTAAATAAAAGAAGGTCTTTGATATTAGAAATGTGATGCATTTTGGGCTTCTAAAGTCTTGCTTCTCATGCACAGTGGCTGAGGTGTCATCATGTGTTGCTGAACTAAACAGTTTTTTTTAAATATTTGCTTTACTTGTCACAGAAACTTAGAAAAGTTCCACTTTCCAAGCGGCAGCAAAATGCCTGGCTGATCCAGTCGCAGTGCAGTTTGAACATCTAGGTCTTGTCAAATGCAACAAGTACGTGTGTCCTGCCAGACAATTAGAAATAGAGGTGTTGTCAACAAACCGGCTGGCTTGAAGTGAGCGCTGACTAATCCACTTGAGGGGGGAAAAATTAAAAATAAAAATATTCAGTCTACATTTGTACTTCGGTTGTTATCTGTGGATTGAAAAGTAACAGTAAAATGACAGAAAAAAACTCAAAAAATGAATCACAGTTATGCAAGTCACAGTGACAAAGCAAAAAATTAAAAAAAATAAAAATAAAAATAAAGAGGAGTTCTGAAAAGTTCCCAAGTATAGCAGCTTAAGTTTTGATTGAAATGTACCTCTTTTTGCCAGGTCGATGGCCGCTTCCTTGCCGATGCCGGTGTTGGCGCCGGTAATGACCACAGTTTTGCCATCGAGCTTTACATCAGAGGACCAGGCAGCCCGGAAGAGATTTCTGCATTATTGAGAAACCTCAGCTGATGTCTTAATCTTCCACAATGAGCTTCATATGACTTAACACACTTACAAAATCCGTTACAGCTCGCTCTGAGCCCTACCACTGGTAAGAAAGACGTTTATCAACAAGCATTAGCGTCCAATTTACTGATTTAAGTTTTTGAACAAGCTTAAAATGTCTGTTTTTTAATTTTTTTTTTTTTTTTTTTTTAGGAACATAGGAATTCAACACAGCTCAGTAAGTGAAATATGTTTGAGTTAAAGTGTAATGGTCGTGAATATAAAAGTGTTCTCACCTTAAGGACTGCATATCAGCTTAACACACCCGGCAGGTCGATACTAAAAAACCTGAAATGCCCCAAAACCTGTTCAACCTGACAAACTCAAATTCAACACAGACAAACAGTGTTCGAGGATTGAAAAGTGGTGAAGCGGAACTGTCAAAAAGCAGTTAACTCTGACAGGCAGGTGTTTCAGCCAATGGGATGCAAGCTCGTCGGTCTTGGACAACGTTGATTGGCTAAGATTTTCTTTTGAGTGGACCCTTTAATATACGTGTGATTGATTGTGATTACCGGTTGCGCCGGTTGGGCGGGGAGTCCACGCTTAACTCTAACACGTTATCTGGAATAAAGAAGCAATAGTATTTGTTTATACAGCATACACTACTAATACTACCAATAGTAATAATAGGAATAATTTTGATAGTTTTCAGCATCCCAGCCCATACCTGTCAATTATCCCGTTTTGGCCGGGAAAGTCCCGTATTTTACTCTTCTCTCCCCCGCCGTCCTCTCGAATTGGTATTTTTCCCGTAAATTTCCCGTATTTTTAACCTGCGTTATTAAAAGATAATAATACCGCATCGGGCGGAGTAAAAAAAACAAACAAAAACATTTCCAATCTGAGATGTCACTTGCCTCGTACTGTAGGTGGTAGATGTCGCGAGATTAGTGTGTGACATCCGATGAGTGACAGCGCGCAAACAAAAAAGATTGCCGCAGAGAAGTTTTTTTTTTCTTCGCAGAGGTTTTTCCCATTTCAAATTGGGCTATGGTATTCTGAAGTTTGGGAATGGCTGCATTAAACCATCGCAAACACTTATAATTATCGTATATATCTACCGCAAAAAGTTAGCATTATGATTGAAGAGGAATTAAATGCAATGCATGGAGTTCCTTCCAGTGTCCACTAATTACTGAGTTACCTCTAGAAATGAATGATGGGGTGATTAATGGCTTGCTGTTTATGATAATGCTGAATCCCTGTCAAACTCATTCGTATTCCTCAAAACTTTAAATTTGAGCAGAAAGGAATTTTTTTCCTAATTTCTGTGCTCCAGACGATTTCTTTGGATGTCTAAAGTTACTGCCAACTCAAAACCCTCCAACACTTTGATTAAGGTTGTCTACGTCTAAGTCATTTATTGTACCTCTGAAGGAAGCTGTAACACTGAGGTACACCCTGTACAGGAAGAAAGTGAAATGAAATGAAAAATGAAATGAAAAATACTTTATTTATCCCATAGAGTGGGGTGGAGATGAGTGGCTGACCCTGGCTCCATAAAATTGTATTGTATGTCAGTGGTATTTTGACCAAAGAGTGTCACAAATGTTTCATGAGGACATTTGAAATATTTATTCAGCTTTTTATAAACTGTCATAATATGTCTCCTTTTAAATATCTTGGCGTTGACTACATGTTTTTCCAGGAAATGTGCAAAGATGACCCTGCAACATTTCTCATCCACCAGCAGATGGCACCAGGCTGCCAGGGACTTTTAAACTGTATTACATCATGGCCACTTCTCACATCAGAACAATTCAGCCATGTATGTTTGAACCAGAGAGGAATGTTCAACAAGATGAAGCTAAATTATATAGGTCACAACGAATATCATGGTTTTTATTTCTCCATACCCCAATATATAATAGCATTCAGTGAATATTTCCTCACCATCTCCGAATTGCCATTCTTGTGAGGACACTGTAAAAAATAAAATAAAAATCCTCATGCAGAGCCCTGGCTCTGTAAACTGGAAACAGAGTGAGGGCAGCCTGTCCCCAAACTATCAAAAAACAGTCCTCTTGTCACTCCCCAACAGGGGAATGGTCACACCTCATCACCTTGTGATGAGGTGTGACCATTCCCCTGTTGGGGAGGCGGCGGGATGACCTCAATCTCTGTGTTTCGATGTATTGTTCAAGTATTAACAGATATGAAATCACATCTGTTGATACATTCAATTGTGCAAAAATCTTGCAATCACTCCGCAGTAATGCCTGACTTTGTCCAGCAGGTGGCAGCAGGTGCCCATCTAATGCTTTGACTTGCGTTCCGCTTTTGCGCCAGTCCTGTGGCACTGTGTTGTGGCTATAGGCAGATTAACAGGTTGCTATTTGGGTAGGTCGTGTCCTTGCTTGAGATCTCAGTCTTCTGGCAAAGGATTTGCACAATTTTAATCATCCATAGTGCCTTTCCCAAAGATCCCCCAAACATCATGCATGCACTGTTCATTCATGAGCCACAGACGTTGCAGACTGGTCATTAAAACAGGAAACACTGTGCTGGTCATCAGCTGATTGTGCATAAGCAAACATTTCCTTCCCTTTTCCCTGTAAGATCCTTCAGCAAAGGAAATGATGAGTCTGCTATGTGTTTACGTAGGAATCACAGTGACTTTGTGGTCGACTTTGGACACAAACATGCATTCCTAACTGGACGAATTTCAGAATGAAAGTGTTGGATTAAGTTCCGGTCAGGATCAGGGAAGTAGTGGTTGGGGTTGGGTAACAGTCCAGGAACTCAGTGTAAATCTAGTGTCCGTGTGCAGACAGCGTATTTGCATTTTGATGATGAATTAAAATAATCATGTGAATTAAAGAAATAAAAGATCATGGGAAATGGATCCTCTCAGGGCAGACAACTCTCCAGAGTCTAAATTAACTTTATACATTTTCCTCCAACTCTACCCTCTCCATCACCCCTAGTTCACTTTCTGATCCATGTTTATTTCAGCAAACTGGGACTGCTTTGTGGTCGTTCGCTTTGGTATGAAGTACGTTATAAGACAAGCCAAGGACATTATCTTTTCTGTTATTAATTTCATTTTTTATTTGTGTTTTTTCTGTCAAATTAAAATACATGCACTCAGTAGTTGATTATTTTCTTGCCATTTTGCCCCTCGTGTTTGTCATTGTTGTTTACAGATGGTTTTGTCATTAGACATAACAGTTTACCTAAGCTATTACTGGCGCCACATTAGCAACTTCCCTGAAACCAAAGACAATAGAGAGGCACAAGGATGCACTGAATGAACTATGAGAACAATCCATTAGCTATAATGGGACTATTAACTTTACTCCGGCAGAGGATGTAGTTTTTATTTTTATGCACAGGACAGAAATGTATAAACAAACAACAGTTAACTACAGAAGAATAGTTTTGAGTGGTGGGGATGAACCAACAATGACATTATTATTTGGCCTATAAATAAATAAACATGTTGCTTTAAAAAAATGATTAAACACTTTTGCAAAAATAGCTGAGCCACAACAAATATATTAAGAATTAAACAAATAACAGTTTGTTAAGATCTTCATTAATATTCCACATGAACCCTGTTTAGCAGAGGTGGGTGATGCTGGGAATTTTGGTATCAATCCGATACCAAGTAAATACAGGGCCAGTATCGCTGATATCGATACAATATCGATACTTTTTCATATTAAGTTTGATCCGTCATGAAACTGCTGACCTTTTGGTGTTTTTGTGTGTTATTGTCTTTGGATTATTTTGTTAAAGCCTAGGACAGAATTTCGGCAAACTTCAATACTTCATTATCACAATTAACATTTTTGTGTAAATATTGTTCTGTTCATAATGTTTTTTTTCTAGTCCACCTCTTATGATATTATATCTTTCAATACTTGTGTAATTTTGTTTGCATTGTGTGCACTTTCCTTTTGCTTTAACTCTTTAAATGTCCCCATTGCAGGATAATTAAAAGGATTATCTGATGTTATTTTATCTTAGATAACACCTTTCAGTGGGATACATGACATGTACTGGTTATTTCAAGGTCAAAATTATATTTTTTTGAGTTGGCTTTGAAAGTTAATATGAATTGATGCTGAAGATGACCACTCGTATCTACCTGGATATTCTCTGTTCGACTGAAAGGCCTTTTTACAAACTACACAGCTTGCCGTTGTTTCGTTTTTGGGATTAAAATACACCCAAACCACGCTCTTTTGCCGTTCTGCCTTTCTTGATTCTTCTGCTTCATTATTGCTCTCCGTGATGTGTGTGTGTGTCGACAAGGGGGGGGATAGAGAGCTCTGAGTGGGCGGGGCCAGGGGGAGGGGCCAGGCTGAATCTACCTGCATGCTTGATTGGCTGATGCTGCTGAGCCACGTGATGGTGCAACGTCAAAAAACAGTGACAGTGTGTCAGAAACAGACTTCAATGGATTCGCACTTCACAACAGTCAGTGCTTGTGGGCGAAAAAAAAAAAAGCTTGAGTATCGATTTTTTTTACATGAGTATCGTTCAATATCAATATCACCATTGGTATTGATATTATCGATATTTGGCTCGATCCGCCCACCTCTACTGTTTAGGTGGTGCTGGTAATAGAGAAACACTGACAATGATGTGAGGCACAGGAGTTACTTTAAAACAATATGGTACATATTTGTTAACAGCATTGCTTTCCTTAGACTTTGATGGTGGCGTCCAACGTTGTCGAACTTAAATGTGAGTTCCCTGCGATGCACTGATAGTGTTGCTTTGGTCAAAAGTGAAGGACTTTTTTAACTTTCCATGCTTCAATGCAAGTGTCAGCCAATCAAAATGCTGCTACACAGATGGAGCTAGCCGATTAAATTGTACACAGGGGTGAGACTGCGTAGCAAGCAGGAAGAAATTTGATTGGTTGTTGCCACAGCCCTGTTGTGTGAATCCACCGTAAAAGCCAGCAAGATCAAAAACTAGCTCACACAGAGATAGCGAATTTACGCAGAGACATTGTCAATTCTTTTTGGGAAAATTTGACTGACTTGGCATTTCAAGAGAGGAGTTTCTCTTTTTGGACAAGAATTTATTTATACAAGGCAGACATATTGTGAGTTCCTTTCGTACTCAGAAGTGGGAACTTCCAAGTTCCTAGTCAGAAGGTTTACTGGAACGCCTTCTGAGGTCGGAATTCCAGCTGGGAAAATTGAGCTGTTTCACAGTTGCATGCTTGTCCGTACTGTTTCCACCCAAAGTCTGCATCTAGACAGGTAGCCTACAGTTGATGTGTTCTTGCTCCGCCCATTTTATCAACAAGCAGGAGTAGTGGGGCGGAGAACGGAGTAAAATAGGACATTGTAACTTTTCTGTTGTGGAGCAGAATGTAGTTTTAAGATGTTTACACGTGACCACATAGTTCTTCTTTCATAGATCCTGGTTAGTTACCAAGATAGAGCCTATTTGAAACTTCTTCCAACCTTTTTGGAGTTTTTTTTCTTTTGGTCTCCATTGAACTTTATTTATAACATGCCTGAAATGCAAAAGCATAAAACCCATGAGAAACTGCATCATATAAAGTATAAACTGTTAAAGATGCTTTAGCCAGAAGACTCCACGCTTATATTAAAGTCCAGTCGTTACATTTAGTTAAATCGTATAGATTTTTGAATATTTTAGCTTGCAAGACACACCTCTGATGTCATCATGTACACTGGCGTTCAAGTTGCAGAAAGACCGAATTGCTTCCTACTGACGTCCAGAGTACGTTCACCCAAGTTGTGGTGGCCAAGTATGAACTACCAAGTACGCAAATTCAAACTTGGCGTAGTTGAAATTGAGAAATGACTAAAGAGAAACTTCACCAGCACTGACTTCAGAATCCAAAATGGCTGATACTCACAACACTCAGCTAATTTTACTGTTTATAACAGTTGTGTCTGAATTTATTCACATTAAGTCAGACATATGCATAATACAGTTTACTTTTTATCCGTGGATGTGTTGCTATGCTGTTTGTATGTGCTAAATATTGCATACAGCATGAATTAGCGTTGCTAACAGCAGCGACGGTTAGTACAAACTTGAAAAGGTTTATGGAGAATGAGAGCCGGTCTTTTTTTTTCTGTTTTGCAACTGGAATGTGGCGAACAAGGGTGTGACATGAACCTTAGGTCCAACTTCTGACCTCCGAGGTAAATGGATCGCTGTAACATTTTAGAGTCTAGATGGTCCGACTGGCTCTAGAGTCCTAGTGGTCATCTGAGGTACTGCACTTCCTTTCAATAAAATTTAAGTGCATCTGAAAAAGTGACAAAACACAGTTATGAGCAGTAAAAATAAGTCTTTGTGAGATGTGTCTGGGAACGTGAGAGAAAGAAATCCAGTTAGTTAAAAAAAAAAAAAAAACAGGAAAATTTTCACCAAACATAGAGGAAACGTGGTCATCTATAAATTTACACTGACAATTTATAATACTCATTTCACATTTAGATTATCTACAAAAATATAAAATATAAAGAAATATATAAAGAAATATACAAGGACATAAAAAAAACTTTCATATTCCAATTCTTTCTTCCCACTCATTTATTTACATAAATTAATATGCATATTCAAAAGTTATCACACCCAATATGTGACATTTTTAAATCAAGACAGAAAGCAAAAAACTATTTTTCAGTGAAAGAGGACTTTAAATGTCTCATGAACTTAGTGCACCTTTCATTTTTTACAACTCCAGAAATGTCTTTGGATAAAAAGATTACTGTGGAAGATAAATACACAGAGTTACACTATAAACAGTATGAGCATAAATATTTTGAGCCTAACTTTAAACCAGAAGAAGAGAAAAGACAATTCATTGTCACAGTCTGTAAAAGAGATCAGAAGCTAAACTGGTGCAGCCACAGCCCATATGTTTACATCATAGCAATATCTGTCCAAGGTCACATCCTTCTGTCTCCACACACACACTCATGCAGGCGGCCAGCAGTCTGGCCTGAAAACCTCAAATGATCTGAAGCGGTGGGAGATGATAAACATCTCAAACTGTCCCCATCTGCTGCCACCAGCTTCAACATGCAAGCAGACCTTTACCGTTCTGATTACTTTTGGTCCGAAACGCCCCCGTGATCACCGTCAACACCACCAGGTCTCTGTTTTTGGTTTCTCACCCCCTCGGCCTCCCTCACCTCTCTGTTATATAACACATACAGTAAGTGCGATCATTCGCTGCCTGAGCTGTCCGTCTTTAATGATCCAATCTGCAACCTGTAATGACGTTGTTGACTGCTGCAGCACTGAGATACAAATCTCTGCCTCCATGATTATAGGCTTTTTTTTTTTAGACAGCCTTATTAAATACCAGATAACAGAGTCCTTCATCTCACCCCTGCACAGTTGACTGAAAGCGTTTAGCTCTGCCCCTTTGAGTCGGAGTCTTTCTCACCGGTTTTCATGTTCTCTGGAGAAATCAAGTTGTCAGGTCACTTAAAGGTTGCGCAGTCTTTAAAAGAATGAAAAAATGTTTCCTCTTTCATGGATCTAAGAGTTACAGCATATTTGTGAAGAAAAAAGAGAAACATACGTCTTGGGCCTGATGGACAGGTTGTGTTTGGAACTAAATCAAGGGGTTTCACACTAACACTCGCTTAGAAAACGGCTAGAAAACTGCATAAGAGTCTGTGGTCCAGATCCAGTGTTGTAAAGCAACTCAATATTGCTTCTTCTTCCTCATCTTGAGGCTTTTCCTCCTAGGTGTCGCCACATCGGGTCATTCGTTTCCATTTTTCCCTTCTTCAACCAACTTCTTCTTTCAACAGACCCAGAAATATTTTCTTTTATCTAACCTCTTCTTCTCCTGCCTGGCAACAGCATTTCCATCATCCCTCTAACAATGTATTCACTGTCTCTCCTTTTTACGTGTCCAAACTAAGGGGCTACATCCGGCCTGCTGGTCTGATTCAATTCAGATTGAATCAGATAAACATGACAGCCTTAAGATCCGTGACAACTGTACCTCATCAGGTAAAATTGTGCACATTTTGCAAAAAATAGGACAAAGGTATTTTGATTGATGGCTTGTGACGGTAAATGGATAGCTGTCATCACTTTTGCTACTTAGCACTGTCTTGACTTGACGTTTGAGCTGTGAATAAAGGCCTAACAGAACATCATCATTCTTATTTGGAAGTAAAATATAGCTTAGTGTGGTGTTAACTGTAGAAAGAGCTTGTTGGGACTGGTTTTGGGTTGGCTTGGAAGGTTAGGAGGCAAATGGTACCAAAGCTTGTAACAGCTGGGTCCTCGGGTTGAGTGACTTTCACCTTGGATCATTTCAAACCCCTTCCTAGCTGACTAACTGGACCATTAGCTAATGGGTAACTGATTGTGCTCCTCTGCACTTGGCTACTCGTTGCCTCCTCGGCTTGGTTGACCTGAGGCAGTTCACAGGTGACTGAGCAACCAGCAGAGCTCCACTAGTCCTCGTTTCAGCTCTAGCAGCACTCATTTTGGATATTGTTTTGGTAGCAACATGGATGTTTGGACAGATTTGATCAGAATGATTGTAAGCTAACACTAGTTAGCAGCTTGTAGCAGTTGAGGCTATGGTCCAAACCACCTCAGTCTAGCCTTTCTTACTTTAACTCAGACGTCTTACCCTGGCTGTTCTTCTGTTAGACTCATTCTTAATCCTATCCACCCTTCTCAGTTCAAAATTAAATCTTGACATCAGCTCTACCACCTCCAGCTCCTGTTTCTTGGTCATAACTGCTGTCTCCATAAGAAAGGGCTGATCTCACTACTGTCTTGTAAATCTGCTCCTTTGTTGTTCTCGCTGCTACCCTTCTATCCCACATAACTGCAGGTGCTCTTCAACCACTCTACGCCGCCTGCGCCCTCTTCATCTCTCTTCTCATTGCTCAGCACAGGTGTAAGACACAGGTAAACCTGCTCAGATGAGTCCAAATATTCACACTTCTTCATCTTCTTCAGGTTTACTCCTTGCATCGTCACTGTTCTGCCCTCTTCCCTTAAATTTTCACACATCTCTACTGTCATGCTCCATTTCCACCTGGTTTCCCCATATAGACAGTACTGTATATCCACTTCTCATCCCTCCATCGGATCAGCCATCTCTCTGCTCTTTCCAGTCTCCTCACACACCTTCCCCCTGTCGATCTTCTTTTCTCCTTCGACCAACAGTAGCACAGGTTCCTCTAGTGTCCTTTTGCTTAACAATGTCTGTGGCGGTCGTGTTATCACTTTTGCTGATGTATCTAAATACGCGTAGCTCTCCAGTCAAGATGAGAAAAAAAAGCCATTTGTTGCGTTGTGAGAGGTAAGGAGGACCCAAATACAGGAGATTCCAACTAGACTTAATTTATTTCAACAAAAAAGGCCAAAATCCACACTTAACTGAAAACTCTGGTGCCAAGGAGACAGGACACGAGGCAGGAACAAGGGAGGGAGAAGGGCTGAGACACACAGGGTGAAGAACAAACGAACCAGCAACTGAACAGGGAAAGACCAGACTTAAATACACAAAGGGACAAATGAGTTGCAGGTGCAAGCAATCAACACAACACCAGGGAGGAGAAGCAGAAACCAAAAAAAGACTAGACAAGAGACTCAAGACAGGGGAGACAAGACTAAACCCTCACCAAAACCAAAGACACACCGTGCACAACCCACACCATAACACCATTGTTACAAATAAGTAGTTTAATCCGTCATTCTTGACATATTGTAAATAAAGCACTCCTATTTCTATGAAATAGGGATCCCTCTAAACACTTGCTAGTCCCTGGGAGCTCCACCCTTAGGTGGTTAGGTGTACATAGAGATTAATAATTCCATTACCAACTTTATTCCAAAAACAGTACTCTTATAATGGTGTTAAGGTGTGTTGCTTTTGTTACATTAAATTCATATTCCTGCTCATAGCCCCAAATCAAAGATGGGACATATAGAAATTTAAAAAAAGAGAGAATTTTTAAATCGGATGCTTGCAACATATTCCAAGACACTTAAAAAGGAGTTCTGACATTGGGGATACCAGGCAGTGAAATATTTCAGTTGTTATTTTATCACATTCGTAAAGTGTGGAACCAACACATGGTGTCTCCCAGTCCCGTGCAGTTTTATCTCTGGTCTGTGTTGTCTCTTGTAGCTTGAGCGTCCTGGAAAAAGAGACACCAGCAGAGGAAACAAACATGTACGGGATAACAGAAACAAACATTCAAATATCAGTCTTTAGTTACTGCTTATTCTTTTGCATAACCAAATTGTCCATTCCAGTGGGATCATCTTTCACAAGATAGTCCTTCATCAGTACCAGTTTAGAGGCAGCCACGGACGTACATCCACGTAACAAAAACAAAAACTATAAAACACATCAACACATCACGTCATACCTCACATGATGCCATTTGGACTCTATCATTAATGATAATGGTAATGTGTAAAGTAACGATGACCATCATTTTAATGCCCACATTATGTCCCTCCAGTTCCACTCGTGAGATGTTTGGATCCATCCGAAGCCTTAATTACATTCACATCTGGGCCCAATCTCACCAGGAAATGTGTAATAGTTATGTTTGTCCACATCCAAAAAAGAAGAGCTGTGCCCACTCTGGTTGATGCTACAGTCAGTAAAACGCCCTCAGTGAAAATCAGTGTGTGCTTAGACCTGGAGTCATTAAGTCTGCAGCTACTGTCATCTAGTCAAAGCAGACACTGTTTTCTAGATCATTGCTTTTGGTGGGAAGTTTCTCTTTATGTCCATTCCATTTAGGGCTGTAGCGATACACTAATCTCGTGATACGATACGATACACGATACTCGGCTCACGATGCGATATATATGGATATTCATCTTACAATACATTTACATCATTTTCCGAAAGATTTTAAAGGAGCGAAGTGATTTTGGTGACATCTTGTGAGTGTTCCAATGACTTTCCAATGTCCTTATTAAAACCCATGTAAGAGGAGCTGATGGCGGCCCTTGAAGGCTTCTTACTTATTTATGATCCCTCACTGACTATTGGGAGAGCGAGTGGAGGAAATAGATGAAGATGGCAGAGGTTGAGAGCAGAGCTACTCTAATTTGCTGAGTTAATCTATAGTGGATCTGCACCCGTAGTCTGAGTGCAAAACACAAGATGTCAAATAACAAAATGGGCAAATATGAAATTACTGAGTGGATAACACACATGAAAACAAAGAAACCACAGTAACAACACAAGGCAGCAAACAATAATAAGACATTTCTTGCAAATTCACTAAGAAGATGGAGAGATTAGTGTTGGTCTTCCATCCCTCTTCTTCTTGTAGCTCTCACCATCATGTAAAAGCCAGTCCAAGGTTTCCCCTTGATTGGCCACTGGCTCCTTTCCAGTTGCTCCCTTTGCCCCACCTGGTCCTCTTTGGTTTCTTTGGCACCTCCGCCATGATGAATGTACCAAGAATGCCTACCTGGCCAGCTTCTTTCTGCCGAGTGGGCGACGTATCGTTGCGACGCGATGCATGTTCTCGCTAATATGATCCAGGCTGGATTTTGAAATTAAACAGTGCAGTTCCAGGCCAGAAATTGGTGGAGGGTCCCCAGTTACTCCAACATCAGTCAAGGGGAACATCAGAAGGAATTTGAAAGTTACAATTTTCCAATTTGAAAAGAGTATCCGCCATTGTAACCGACAATTGAGCAACTATCCTCACACTTCAATTCAAGTATTCACTACTTAAGCCAAACCTGTTGGAACTTTGACAAGGAAATAGTGCACTTACTTACTTGCCTACTCTTTTGGAGGGGGCACTGACATTTTTCTTAATTCATGTCTACTGTTTGAATGTCAGTGTTTTATCTTGGTGGCAGGATGTGTGTACGCTCTGTGTCACCGTGTTGCAGAAACATTGTGCTAAAATTGTGCAACAGATGTTGAGCAGCATCTGTGTCATTGGCGTCTCAGCACAAACGTAGCATCACGACTGTCTCCTGCCTCCATCACCGAGATACTTGAAGATAAATGCAAGATTATACAGTGGTGAATTTAGGCTACGCTTCCCTTTGAAGGTGAGCAGGCAGTCATTATAGGTCTGCCACAGTATGTCATGCAGGATACAGACGTGCAGCGCTATTTATAGCTTTCTCAAGGCAATGAAGCCGTTCAGAGCTGTGTGAGAGTGCTCTTTCAGTGACTAGTGTCCCGTTTTAATGGTGACTTTGTCACATTTATAGCAGGATGAGACATAATATCACATGTGTTATGTTTCAGAGTCTGCAAGTTATTTTTGCTCATTTTTCCTTGTTTACATTCTTTTATATTACCTTTTTTGAACATTAGAGAAAATGAAAAAAAAAATCTTGATCACATTACTGGCGTCGTTTCTAAGCTGCTCAAACTACAAGTAGGTCAGGAAGGTTTTGTCTCAACACTGATTACCAAAGACCCAAAAAAGATCTAAAACCTCAGCACTTCTTGTACCTTGACTGACCCCCGCTGAGGTCTCATATTGCCGTCCAGTATTCCCACAGTGGGAAGAACTTTTGTCTCGTGCCCTTTCACTGGTATGAATAGTAACTGAGCCTGTACTATCTTTGCACGTCCTCAACTCGTGACACATTTGTACTCCCTGTCGCCACACATGCCGTCAGTGATCAGCCGTAATCCATCAGACCTGACACGCTGACGGTTGAACAACTGGTCAGGCAGGAGCCAGTACACTTGCTTGTTTCCTAGATCTGATTGCTGAGATGCTGTCAGTGGCACTGCCAAGATTTTTCTAAGTATGTAACGACAATGAGCCCTCAGACTGTATAGACAGGGCCACTGGATATCTTGGTTGGTTGAGCAGCAGATATACAGAGGCTGTTGTCCTCCTGCAGCGGTCACAGGTTTGATTTCTGGCCTCTGACCTTTTGCTGCGTGTCTTCCCCTACTCTATTTGCCCCGCTTTCTTATCTCTTTGACTTTCAATAATTAAAGCTCCTAGGCCAGAAAATCTTAAAAAAAAAAACCAAAACAAAACCAAAATGTCATAACACTTTATAGAGTTTATGTCTGAAAAATAATCGATAAAGCTGAGGTTAATAGATGCTCTTTTATTTTTGTTATTTTATCTTTGCACGATTCAAGGCCTGACTGTACTCGCCAATAAGCATATACACTCAACTTTAAAGGCACACTATGTAACCATCCCATTCTAGACCAAACAGGGGCAGAATATCAGAATATTAATGTCAGCGCCCAACTTAAAATAGAATGAATTTCATGGCACTCCACAAGGCACTTCCGAGGTTCAGAGCGGCAAATGCAGAAATACAGCGTTGCCACTGAGCAATAACAAGCGTTATAACATTGGTGAAAACATTAGCGTATGTTTGCAACAATATTGTAGCTCATGGACCGCGCTAAAGGAACGGTGGTCAGTTCTACATCATATTCCATTCATTTATTTTCTAAAGGGTTGTAGTCGCTCCTTCTCTTTGACTACATATGTATTTTTTTTTTTTTTTTTTTTTTTTTACAGGAGTGGGTGGCAAGGTTATTATCGTTAACGATAACTAAAAAACGATAACTAACTGAAACTGTATTATGTGTTTATAGAACAAACTAAAATTAACTATAATAATGTCAAGAATGTCCTTCGTTTTTGTGTTTGTAATTTTTTTTCCTCATAAACGTTTGAAATCTATTCACTTCGCTCCGCCGTACAACAACAACCGCAAAAAAAAAAAAAAAAAAAAAACTAAAGCGATCAGCAGTGATGGCTGCAGCAAAAGTTGGGAGAAAGCGGCACAGTCCTATTTGGGATTTCTTTGACTATGACTGTGTTAACGATAAAAATAAGTGCCTTGTTGTAGAAGCAGGTGATACAATGTGTGGAATACTTCTTAAGGGGAAAAAAACCCACGAATCTGAAAGTCCATTTGAAAAGTTTGCACCAGAAGGCTAACCAATACTAGCTGGATAAGCTAGCCTAAGCTAGCCCCCTGGAAAGAGAAGCTGCAGCTGCAGGCCAGTCAGCGTTGGGAAGGAACGGGAGAAAACAGCAACAATAATGGACTGTTTCCACCGACAACCAAACAGCTGCTGGTCAGTAAATACGCAGAAACACCACAAGCGGTAAGACGCATTGATAAATATGTTTATTGAGACCTGAATGTATACAAAATAAAACTAAAACTAACACTGAAACTAATAAAAACTAAACTAAAACTAAGTATTTCAAAACAAAAATGAATAAAAACTAGCAAAACTGCTCTAAAAACGAATTAAAACTAACTGAATTTGGAAAAACTAAACTAAAAACTAAATAAAAACAAAAACTAATGGAAAATCCAAAACTATTATAACCCTGGTGGGTGGTGGTGAGGGGGACACATTTGCTCTCAGCAACAACCTGCAGCCTGACTGAGGTCACACTTCGCACATACGGCGACTGTCACCTGACAGGCAATGTCAATGAAACACATGTGGGAAAGCTGCGGGCTGTTTATGCTACAACTCGTTGAGAGCGTGACCAAAGAAAAGACAACAAGCATAGCTAAAGGAGTGGATTAGCATAGATTGAGATCACCCCGTCTCTCTGTAGCAGATTGTGCTGCAAAGAGACGAGGTCAGTTAAGAATTATTTGTAATGAAAAAGTTGATATCTACTCAAATGCAGTGTTTCTCACTGTCACATCAGCTCATTCCTTGCAGTTTAAAAGAGATGGGCTGCGGCAAGCTTTCTTTAGCTCTTTTTCCTACCAAGAAAAACTGTGTTCCTATTTTGGTACACAAAATGTTAAATTTTTCACTAGTCAGGGAATATGTAGATGCTGATGGTAGAATTATTTGTCTTGACACTATCATAAATTGCACGAAACTATAATATTTGTATTTGTAATATTTATGCCCCTAACAAAGAAGAGCCAGCCATTTTCCATGAGGGTAATAAAATTCTGGGAAATGCACAAGGACAGGTGGTGTTGGCAGGAGACTTTAACCAGGTTCTGGATGGTGCACTGGATAAAAGTAAATTTTCAGGAAAAAAGGATAGAGCAGCTATCCAGGTGTTGATGAAAGCTGATGGTTTAATTGATTAATGGCATATGGTTAACCCAAGTACGAGGGAATATTCTTTTTACTCCCATTGCCACAAATCATATTCACGTAAAGATTTTATTTTGATGTCTCATAATCTAATCAATGCTGCCATTGACTGCAAAATTATGTTAGATCATGCACCTGTTGAACTTTGTGTTAAAATACATCCAGACAAACTCAGACGAGGCAGATGGAGGATGAATACCTCCATCCTTCAAAATGACATTTTTCAGAATGAACTGGCGAAAGATCTGTCATGATATTTTGAGATAAAACATGGGTAGTACAGACAGTGTGGCTGTGGTATGGGAGGCATCAAAGGCATACATCAGAGGCAAAATTATAAGACATACTTCCAAAATGAAAAAATGAAAAAGAACATACCAATACTGTTAGAAACTGGAGGCAGAATTAATCACAATGGAAAGAAAATTGGCAGAGAGCAATATTCTGACAGGTTGTTTAATAATATTTGTAAATGTAAACCTGAAATGCAGGAAATATTCAATAGAAAGGCAGAATATTACCTATTCAGATTAAAAACAACATTCTGTGAAGCAGGAGAGAAAACAGGGAAGCGTTTGGCAAGACAGCTTTAAGAGCTACGTTCTGCCCATGTAATTCCTGCAATAAGGAAAGAGGGGGCTTTAGTAACATCTTCCAAATAAATTAATGAGGTCGTTCAAAACTTTTTATGAGAATCTGTATAGTTCAGAAGGTGAGCCAAGAAAACTATCGCTGCATAACCTTTTTCATAAAATAACTCCTCCAAAGCTGTCAGCAAACAGGCAGATATTCTTGATAAACCAAGGATGAGGTGAAAAAGGCCATCCGATCTATGAAAGCAAGGAAGTCACCTGGAACTGACGGGTTTCCTATTGAATATTATAAACAGTACATAGACATCCTCACACCAGTTCTGACCGAAATGTATGAAGAGGCCTTGCTTACTGGCTCCCTTCCACCATCTCTGAATGAAGAACTCATTTCTTTAACTCCTAAGAAAGACAGAGATCATACAGACCCGACCAACTTCAGAACTATTGGTTTAATTAACATAGATAGCAAAATAGTTGCCAAGGTAATTGCTCTAAGACTAGAAACAGTATTTAGAAACAGACATTATTCACCCTGATCGGTTGGGTTTCTTCGAGGTAGATCTTTTACTGACAACCTAAGAAGACTGACGCACTTGATGTGGTCAAACTCCTCCAACACCGCGCCGGTGGCGGCCATGTCATTAAAATGCGTATGACAGGATGACGTGGGGGGTTTCTCCAATCGGCCCTGACAGAGTTTGGGTTTGGAACCGGTTTCATGAAAAGGGTTACTACTACTACTGTACAGTAATCCCAAAGCAGCAGTTATGACCAATGACGTGATCTCACCATTCTTTAACCTCTCCAGAGGAATGCATCAGGGGTGCCCCCTATCAACCACTTCTATTCACAATTTTCCTGGAACCCCTGGGGATAGCCATAAGAGCAAACCCCTCCATTAAAGGAGTGCATGGAGGTGGTAGAGAGCATAAATTAATGCTATATGTTGACGAGCGACCCACAAAACTCCATACCTGCTTTAATGCATACTGCCAGTGAATATTCTCAGATCTCAGGTTACAAAATCAATTGGACCAAGTCTGAGGCAATACTGATATCCAAACATTGCCACCCACAAACGATTGCACAGTACAACTTTTTCCAAAGGGTATGGTCCACCTGGGCATTAAATTGAGCCCAGACCTCGGTGAGATTACTGCCTCGAACTATGATACTTAAAAAAAAATCAAGACAAACATAGTTAAATGGGGAAAGCTAAATCTGTTAAAATGGTGGATTGCCCCACTGTTCAACTACATATCCATGATGCTTCCACTCAGCATAACTAAAAATATCTTTTAACAGTATGACAATCTCATCAAATAACTCCTTTGGGCAGGGAGAAAGCCTAGGTTTAATTGAGTAAACTCTATGGACCAAAGGATAAAGGCGGGCTGAGCTTACCCAATGTTCGATTATACAACTTATCTTTGAAGTGGCCGTGATAGCTAAACACTGGAGTGGAGCTGCGTCTGACTTAAACTGGGTCAATATAGAACAGAATCTTGGTGCACCATTTCATCACACACAGGTGCTATCCCAACAGGTAATTGGTTTATCAGAGGACAGAAATCCAGTCATCAAACACTCTAAGGAGGTATGGGAGAAGATTCATAAGCTACACAAACTCTCACATTAAAAACAGCAGTATTCCTCTCTGTGGCTCAATCCCGAAAATTAAAATAGCTAAACACACTGTGTTTTCGAGTAAGTGGGTAGAAAGTGGAATCCATACAATTGGTGACCTTTTCAGTGAAGGTATTATTAAATCACTTCCTGAGCTAGCTCAGGGTTATGACCTACAAGAGAAGGTTGACTTCTGGAAGTACTTGCAGATTAGACACTGCATATTGAAAAAAAATCTGACAAAAGAAGAAAAGAATACAATTTTGGATTTTTGCGAATTGCCATTTAATCATACGGCTTCAGTGTTTTATAATAAAACAGTTTGTTTGACCAGTAGCTCATGTGAAAACCTAAGACTGATCTGGCAAAAAGACCTTGAATGCGATATAGACAAAGACACTTGCGAACAAATCTTGGCTGATAGTTGTAAATATATCCAAGAGGTAAGATGTCAATTTATTCAATATAAAATTCTACACATATTCTACTGGACCCCATGCAGACTTTTTAGAACAGGGCTAATAAATAGCAATATCTGCTGGAAGTGTAAAAAAGAAACTGGCACCTTTCTACATCTTATATGGGATTGTGCTCTGGTCAAACCATTCTGGGGCAGGATACTTAAATTTCTAGAGACATTGATAGCAGTAAATCTTGTGCCCTCGTTTATGTCTTCTTGTAGACAAAACAGCAATACCCCAGCTCACAAAAGAGGTACTCTCAGTGTTGGTGGTTGGGCTAACCTCATCTCCTAGGGTTTAACTAAGACACTGGAAGGCAACTGAACACCATAAATTTCAGGAATGGAAAGTGTTAATGACTGAAACTGTATCATATGAGGTTATGATGACTAGATTAAGAGGCAAACAGCCTGTGGTATTCAGCAATTGGGATTTCTTTCAAGTCATTAGTGGCTTTATTATAAGACTGGAAGGAATGTGAACATTTAATTTTTCTACCTTGGTATCATAATATCTGCATGTTAAGACACCTATGTGTATTAAACAGCATACACATCATATTTTGTCACCTCTTTTTTTCTTTCCTTCTTCATCATCCAGGAGCAACTTCTTTTCTCTACTTTTATTGTCTGACCGTGCTTTGTAAGCCTTTCTTTTCTGTATGTTGTGCCACATAAGCCTTGTACCGTATTTGTTTTTTTAAATAAAAAAAAAAAAAAAAGAAATTACAAAAAAAAAAAAAACGATATCCACTGGTGAGCATCTTTGATGTGTCGTTCACACATAACGACATCTGAGTGACTTCTGACTTAAACTTGTCCCAAACAGTCCGTCTGGTTTGTACTCTCAACGTGACTGATCTACGGTTAGAATATGTACCCAGCCAGTGTACCTTCTTCTTCTTTATTTTAATGTATAAAAATAGACCTAACGCACAATGATGTACATCACCTCTAGTGGGCAAAGGTGGCATGACAAAGCTTGCCAGACTTTGATCAACACAGCTACCACGACTTTAAAAAAGTCACATTTATTCAGCGGTGAAATCCAGTGGAAAGGAAGCAGAAGAAAAAAAATTTTTTGACATCTCTTTAAAACTGAATGCCTTTTGTCAGCTTTTACTGAAAAGGCAAATGATGAATGACTCTGCTGATACCTGATAAAATGCATCACTTTGTGCCTCTGTTCGTGACTAATCGCAGCATTTAAATGCTGGGCTCGATATTTTAATAAACAAATGATTATCTTCCTGGTATGGATGACTTTGCATGTCATGGAAGTGATGAGGCTGTAGTTGGTAAGCCAAGAAATTAGTTCAACCACGCAAAGCTGAGAAGGTCACTTCCACCTTCAGTCTTTAAGATTCTGTTCTGTTGCTCTTATATCCAACTAATTTGACGGAAAGGTTTTGATCTAATTGCCGACCAGTAAACATTCACTGCTTTTCTGTGTAAGTTGGGATCAACCACAGTGGAAATTCGAGGCGAGTTGAGTTTGTGAGACTTATTTGAAGGCTGTACTGCTTCTGTGCTGTTATTAAATCAGCCAACATGATCTAATGGTAAAAAGTGAAAAAAGGAAAGTAATATAAACATTTTTTATTAGTACAGATGCTCAGCACAAGTTTCGTAGTGTGTACGCCTACAGTGTAGGTGGAAAGTACCGCCTGTTAACTTGGAACAAAAAAAAAAAGGTCGTTTATAACATGTGGTAATTGTTTGAGAATCTGCTATAAAAGGTGAGCCACAAGGGTTCTTATCACAAACAAAGAGGTTTTCAAGGATTAAATCGAGCCAATTTATTTTGAATTTTATCCAAGGAAACGGTGAGTGAAACAGAAAATTCATATAACAGTAAAGTTTCAAAAGTGGTTTGTTGGAAAACTAGACTCGGGGGTGTCGGGGATGCAAGATGTGCATCCAAATCCAGGAAACTGGGAGGTGGAGTTAATAATAAAGTCCTTTATTTCAAACCTAAAGCGCTGCCCGTGAGCATACGGGGCATAGAAAAACTAAACAAGCAAACCAAACAGACATAGTTCTCATATTTTCAGACACCAGGCGGCTGAAAAACTCACAGTGGCTTTATGAAATATAACTTAAAATACATTTGGTTCATCGTAGCCAACTGTTGATGTGAAATGTAGATTAAAAGGGAGAGAAAATTCACCAAAGTGGAGGCTAAAGTGACTCCTGTTTGACACCAACGACTGACACGCCTTTTATTATGCATAAATTAGTGACGTTTGTGAAATCTAATTTTTTTTTTTGTACCAGGCTGTAAATACGTTCCTTTCTGATTATTTTCTTCTCTAATTTATGTGTGTGTGGCAGTGAGAGAAATCTGCTTAGCTGTGTTAAAAGCGATTTAAGTCAGTGGTCACCAACCCCCTGGCCAATGGAACCGGTACCAGGACCACGCAAGAAAAAAAAAATCGTTTTTCAAGTTTTATTTATTATGAGTCTGAAGGAACTTTTATTTTGAAAATCTTTTATTTTGAAAAATGACCGGATTCTCTCGGTTACATCTCGGTCACTTGAGCGGCAGAATTTAAACCCAGCTAGCAAAATGAGTAAGAAACAGATGTCTTTGGAAAGTTCCCAGTCCCCAGTCCACCTTAAAAATGTCAAGCGTTGACCGGTCCGCAGTTACAAAAAGGAAGGAGACCACCACTGACTTAAGTGGTCTCCGGACTAGAAAGGAGCTTTATAAGAATGTTGTTGTTGTTGTTCTGCTACAAAATTAGACATTTGAACTCAGTGGATCAGTGGAGATTGACTCACTTTTGGAGACAGCCCCTAGTGGGCATTAGGAGGAACTACACATTTTTGTACTTCCCAGGAGGATGGTTGAAACCCCTTGTTTGGCACAGAGCCATACATAAATGCAATATATAACCACCATCTATGTCATATAGATCTATAATACTCCACAGTCATCGCTAATGTGGCTCTTACATAAAGCAGCGACTCACAGCGACTCACACAGCGACACGCCTCAGTGTAGCTTAGCAGAGGCTTTTATCCAAAGTGAATTACAGCGGAGGAACAACTTCAGCGTAGTAAGAAATTATCACGCTCATATCAAGTGATAAATCTATTTAAAAGACAGCAACTCATAAAGAAGTGGACACCACTGCTGACATGAGATCAAACCTGTGAAAAAAAAATATTCCACCTACCGTTACTTTCATGATATATATAATAATATAAATTGATCCTGGTATTTTGTTGCTGTTTCTAAAAGGTTTTAGTAAAAAAAGAATGTAAGTAAGAAAACTAAAGAGGTGAACAAGTCATAAAACATTTGGCAAGATAACAGCAGAGGCAGAGCAGAGCGATCAGTGACTTCGTTATGTTTATGTTCCTATAAAGTGCATTTACGTTTGCTTACTCATCTGGAAGGATTTAAAGTTCCCACGGAACGATAACGCTAACCGATTATGTTATTACACGTGTTCAGGGCTGCTGTTGCAAAGCATGTCCTGTGTCTTTGGTGGGAAAGGTTATTTTACAGTCACACGCACACAGATAAGGATACATGAAGGCCCCTGAACACCGAGAGCACAGTTTGACTGAAGGCTGAGACCGATACGGATCAGTGGTGAGAAAAGAAAAAACCTGAAGTGTGAACTCTGACCTCTCCTGACCTCTTCCTGTGTCCAACAGGCTTTTCAGGCAGATGGGGTCCAAAAATACACAAGTCCAGATGATTCATTGGGAGCAACTGGATTGGGAGACACAGTTTTATGCAATCTGAGCGGGCTGGAGACACAAATGATGATATGAATGTGACCTGAAACCTTCGACTGGACTTCAGCCTGTTATGAGACTCCCACTGTGGGTTCAGTGGAATTCCACCAAACTCCACCAAGGAACAGATTTGATTTTGTCAGTTTGTTTATTTTTTTTTGTTGTTGTTGTTTTTCTAAGGTTTACTTTATGTAAGCGCTCACATAATCCCAATTTGTATTCAAAGTAGATTTCAACACTGATCAGAAAGATTAAAAACGCTCACAGGCTGGACGGAGCCATAAGACCCTGTGGTGAGGTTCTGCACCGAAAACCGTCGGTTTCTTTCTATTTCTGCATTTAGTTCTGTCTTTTTTGCAATGCGGCCTCGCTGAAAATGTGCAATGGTCTCAGTAAGCTTCGAGTGCAACAGTGCTCATGTTCTTTCTTCAGCTTTATTAGAGAAATTTGGAAAAATGTCATCTCTCTTTGCAGCAGTGAATCCAGTACAAGGAGCCATGAACCCACTGCACCCCACTGTATGCCAAGCACGTATTTAACAAGAGCTGTGGCATGTTGGGGGAGTGGTAGAATAAAACGCGAGGCACGTACACAAAGGAGGAGGGAGCATACAAGCGCAAACAGTAAACAGTGTCATTTTATGATTTTACATTGAAGAAAGTGAAAAAAGTAAAAGCATGTTAGAGTTTGGAGGGATGGTTCTCTAGTTTACTTTCCAGAAAGAGTGACCAAACAACGTTTGGGATCTCTTTTTGGGACCTTGGTGGTCAGGACTGACCTTTTTTTTCAATCCCGATCACAAAATAAAGAACTTCCAGATTGCTGTATGCAAAAAGTGTGTTTGAAGGGAAAAGAGTAAAAAAAAACAGTAGCGGACCAGCATCAAAAGCCGCTTTCACTTAGATATCATGGTATAAAGATGCACTGGAGATTCCACCTTCACTCTCCTGGGAGATACCCCATAGGCGAACCTCTTTTGGGATGAATGTGGTATCTGTTGTGGGTGGGAAAATCTGGAATAGCCAATAAGGGATTGTCCCTCCTACTCTTCCTTTAATGGAAATCTCAAGAATTGGCTTAAAACACCTCAAATCTGTGATCATTAATTGTTGACTGTATTTTATTCCATTGTTCACCTGCTGAAAACAGACCTGGCCTGTGACCTAAGTGCGTACATATACATTTATATACTCTATACACAATCTTGCTTACATTGGTTTAACCATGTATGCATATCTGCTAATGCACTGTAAAACTCAGTACAACGCACCATGCACCTTAAAAACCTGCGCAAATGGGCAACGTGCAATAATTTGAGCATTTTACATCATATTGCTAAAAGCACTTTACCTTCTTATGAGCATCTGGTCCCTCCTCCGGTCTGCAATCAACAGGGCTGCCTTGTTTTTTTCGTTCTTTCCATTCCGACTTTCTTCTGTTGTTACAAATGTTCGATCTTTGACTATGTCTGTGTTTTGTAATATTGATTCTGTGTGTCGTGTAATGTTGTATGTAGCTTTTTATTGAGTCCTACAGGGGGACTGCCAATGCAAATTAGCCTTCTGGCTATAATTGGGTCTATTTACATTTTAAATGTTCATTATTTTTCAATGTCCCTCTACACTAAATAAAGTGATTAAATCTTAAATCCGGTTGTGCATTCACAGTGAAGGTGCAATACCCCGCCCCCCTCCCATTCAAATGAATGGATCACCATCAGCTTGTCATCCAGGTCTGCACAAGTCTGTTAACAACCCATTCATGTGAATCAGGTGCGCTGAAGCAGGGAAACATCTAAGAGGTGCAGGTTTGCGGGTCTTGAGGACCAGCTGCTGGCTACTCTCCTGAGGATAACTGCTGCTTCAGCTGATGGAGGCTTCACCAGGTTGCTAAGCATGGCAGCAGGGTTCACCCAGAAGCTTCGAATCCAGCAACAAATTGATGACATGGTCAGTTCAGCTGGTCTCTGCCTCTCCGACCACCATGGCAGATTTGTTCTTTTTTCTTTTCTTTCTTTTTTTTCTCCCTCCACAGTGACTTTAGCGTGCTTGTCAGCTGGCAGTCTCACAGCTGGCCTAAATGCCAGGCCGCCATCCCTGTGATGGACTGATGTCATCCTTGTGCAGCTTGCAGCTATCCTTGCGCCCCCATGATGCCTTTCCACACCGCCATTTCACAAGAGAACTAATTTCGACCCCCATTGCGCTTTTGGTGACTTCCTCCCAAGGTGGAACAAAGTTTAACAGCGATGGAGCCAAGTGGCTGTTTGAATGAGATGACAATGTTTTATTGATACAGGGAAGAACTGAGTTCATCAAACACCAGCAAGAAAACATTACAATATTATAGAAGAGACGGAGATGAATAGAGGGGGGTTCTACAAGAATGAAGCGGTTCACACTATCTGAAACCTAAAACCTATTAAAACTAGAAAAGCACTCAGAGAGCGCAGAACTCCACCAAGTGCAACAGTTACCCCATATAGTGATTTACAGATTGCGATAAAATCCGTGTTATGGATCAGCCTTTGAAATTTGATAGAGGTTCCCATTGTCAATCTTGAATCAAATTTCATGAGTTTTGGGCAATAATTAACGGAGATACTGAAAAACAAAATTTTTGGCCCCATTGACCGCAATGTTATCGAAAATTTGAAAGTGATCCAGAATCCAGGATTTCGTCCGGATCAGACCCAAAATTAAATCAGTTCTTCCTTTTCACATTTCTGACAACTCCTGAAGATTTCACCAAGACCCATCCATAACTTTTTGAGTTATCTTGAATACAGACAGACAGATAAACGCCAGCAAAACAACCTCCTTGGCGGAGGGTAACTATGAAAACTTCAACAGAATAAGAAAAAAAGTTAGATGCAATTTTTCTTGAAATGTGAGAGTTCTGCCTTCCTTGACTTGATGCATTCACACGAAGAGAACAAACGTTTTGATAGTCCAGAGCACAAGTCCTTTTAAATACATGAAATGTCCTCTTTTATCCTCTTTTATGAACACACTCAAATATGCTTCAGGGTTCTCATTCAATGCACAGGCAGGTTTTTTCTTTTTTGCAACCGTCCAAAAGGATAGTAGCGGTGCTCCACAGCAGAGTGAGCGTGAGCAGCTCTTTGATATTCACTGAGCACGACTGAGCTGCCGGGTCAGGAAAGAAAGAAAGAAAGAAGAGTGGACTCTCTAAAGAAAATACTGAGAGCACCCAGGGTTTATATGCATCTGAATGGAGGCGTGACAAACCAGATTCAAGCTGGGATTCTTGGCACTTCTTTTTATTTCTGCTGAGAGAGAGAAAGAGAAAGAGGGGAATAAAGGGTCCAGCCATGGACCGTTGATATTCTGTTCACGTCCGTTGGCTCGTGTCCTGGAGGGAGTGTTGGATCAGAGCAGAAGTTAAAAGAATTCCTATTTTCTTTCTTCACATGCACGTGTTGTTTCTCATTTGCGCACACTCTGAATTTCTAAACAGTGAATGTATCAAATAAAAACTAAAATAACTGTGGAGCCCGCTTCTAAATTAGAGATTGTGGTATGAATTCTCATGAGAAATCCTCGTTTCACTACGCCTCCACCCTCCAGCTGTACATTCATAGTGATCCCATAAAGGCCTCCCCAGCGTGTGCGTTCCACAAGGAATCACAACGTTCCTGACGATGGTCCCTTTCCTCGACTTTGTGGTGCACAGCCAACAACAACTACCTCATGTCTCTGGTCAGTGAATAGTTTATTCAGGCAATGCTGAATAAACGCTAACAAAAGTAGCCAGTGACCTCAATTTCGTAATGAGGCCAGTCCAGCCAGTCTGTCCCTCTCCAACCGTTGTGGTCACAAGCTTGGTGGCATTGTTTTAGCTTGCTTGTCACGTGGCAGCGTGCCTTGGCTTGGCATTCTGTAAAACACCAGCACCTCACCGTCCCTGAGACGAGCTGACTGAGTTCGTCCTCTCTGCAGAGTCTGCAGGCGTGTTTGCAGCCGTGCTTGCACCTCTGTCGCGCCTTTCCACACGGCACTCATTCCCCCCCACTGTCATGAACCCTGTTACTCTCTGCTAAGGTGGAACAGAGGTGCAGCAGAGCGGCTCCACCGCTCCACCCCAGTGTGTGCCACGTGAATGGGGCTGATAAAAGATTAAAGACTCATGGAGGACCAGTTGATCTTTGGTCTCCTCCCAGCAGGTCAAACACGTACTGAGTTAAATATACCCACCAAAACTATTATGATGTTACATGTCAGACTGAGCAGGACAAGTCTCTTTGCTGTAAAACATTCTTTTAATATGTTGTTATCATGCTGTAAATGGACAGAAACGGATGGAGCCGTGCAGCTGCAGGCGTCTTTTATGCTTTCAGTTGCCTCAGCAGCACTGCACACAGAGCTGAGCTTGTTTTTAGGTTCTTGCTTGGAAAACATTTTTATTTGAGGTCGGACTTGGCACATTTGGTGTGTACGTTGAACTGTGCAATGGCTTTTTTTTTTTTTTGGCATCCAAGCAACCCAACTCCTCTCAGGGTTACTGGCAAGACTGAGCGCCGAGACTTAAGAGCCAAGGAAAAGTCAGTGTGTGTTGTGTGGTTTTATGCAAGTTCTTTGGGGACTAAAAGTACGGGAAAAGAGCTGCACAATAGTGCCTTGTTCATTCGAAATTCAATAAAATATTGCATGATTGTCAGTGTTTCAGACAGCTGGTGTCCCTCAGGTACGGAGGGGTGATTATCTGTGAAAAAGAGCAATTTTCTAGAACTTATTTGCAAAAAAAAAGTTTCTTAAGGAGAGAAAAATCTTGTGTCTGTTGTACTCAAATGAATTTCTGCACACCCTTCTTGCCTTTATTGCACTGTACGTCATTAACATGAGAAAAACTGCTTCATTAGTAAGAATTGCACTTATGCTCTGTTATTCTCTATAGATCACTCTAAAGAGCATTTGATGTGTGATACTAAGTCTGCAGAGCTACTGGATCTACTGGATTTCCAGGCGACTCATCGTTTATGACGGCTTGGTGAAATAAACAGGAATCTGGAAAGAATGAACCGCAGACCATTTTCTTCCCGGAATCTATGTTTGGAAATTTGGCCCATAAAATGATGCACCATTCCAGTGGTTGGGGCCAATTACCATATTTAAACGGACACCTTTTATGTAATCCCACATCAGCATACACCACCGTATGACTGTTCATGATTTATAGTAAATTCATATATACCCAGGTGGGATTAATGTTTGTCTAACAGGCTGACAAATGTTTTTGTTACATGTGTATTAGGATCAGCTATTACTTGGGAAATTGAGGACACACAGGGCCCGATCTTCTGCCAGATCTCCTAAAGCCGCTATTAAGGGATAGCGGGTAGCGTTCCCCTGCAAAGAACGCAATCTTCCACCCTTGCTAAACCCGCTATCCCACCTGCCCTACCCGCTCCATTATCCATAGGAGTGCTAAGGACGTTCCACCTGTTAAACCAATTAGTGCATCAGTAGCCATTGCCTTTAAGAGCAGGTTGCGCTACTCGCAAGCCACTACTCGCAACCCGCTACCCACAAACCGCTATGAAGCATCTTTTCATCCAGATCGAAGCAGCTTCCATGCGCAGCTCGTCTGGGACTCTGCTGTAGAGCTTCCTCCTCTTCCTTCCTCCTCCTTCTACACTGATATATACATAGAAATACTCTTACACAGACAATTTCTATCGGCTACCTGTGAGTCCCAGATAGTCGGTGCGCTCCCGGTAAACACGCTCTTGTCGTATATGGTTTAACTGGCGAGCAAGCCGTTTAAGAGGATCTCTGCCATTTTCTAAGGGGTTCAACTGAGGCCAAATCATGCTTTTTATACAAGAGTTAATTCTAGAGATGGAGCTGTTTGTGTACGTCCACATGTGACCGAGTGGACGCACATTGATGCCATTTGGACGCGCTCTTGTACGTGGCGACATACGGGTTGCGGGTAGCTGGTGGTCTGACCATCAGCTACCCGCAACCCGTGATCACAAGATACCGAGTTTGCGGAAAGGGCAAAAGACACACCCATTGCCACACCTACAATGTGAGTAAGGGAGTCGGCATGATGGGTAGCGGCTTTAGGGAGCGGAAGATTGCATTATCGGTTAGCGGAGGTTCCTAAACCCGCAATTTGTGGGTAGTGGTTAGCAGGTAGCGGCTAGCGGGAGGTGTACAATCGGGGCCATAATGTGAATTTATTCTAATCCATTTGAACCAATCATCACAATGCCCTTCCTTTCTTACACTTCAGCTTCCTGTTCACTATCAATATGCAAGCTTTTATTACTGGAATGACCTCATTTCCATCAAAGATCAATAACAATGCCCCCTGTGTTATCTGCGTGGGACTTGGTACTTTATTATCTCTCCAAGATATTCGTTTGGGTGCGGCAGTAGCGCTTTTGTGTTTTGCTTTGGTAGCATGATGTAGCAACGAAACTAAAACCGCTGTCAGCGAGCGAGTCATCTTGGAAACTTATGAAACACCTGTGACTTTTTGCACTCCCGTAACACCCACGGACTGATGATGGGCCAATCAGACATTGCACAAGAGCCTGTAACAGACCCACAGGCCTACAACAGAGGAATCTCAGTGTCATGTACATGGTTTTCACACTGGAGGTTATCTGGAGAATTTGGTCAGGTTAATTTTTTATTTTATTTTTGCATTGCATTTGCTGTTCATTTGCTAGCAAGCAAAAATAATTGCATGTTTATTGTCATATAGAGCAGGATGGTCAGATCCAACCACTCAAAATCCATCATCCCACATGTAAATGCAAGGTGTGAACACATTCACTAGGCCCTGGTCATTTGGGATTTCTCAGGATGCACGTTAATACAACTTCTGAACGTAGCTTTTGTTTTGACATACCCTAAGATGGTTTTAACCTTTAACCTTTAACCTTAACAGCAAACCTCTTTCTTTAGTAATAGGAAACCGACGAAACATGTTACTGATACAATATTGGGATGTTATTGAGACAGTCTGTTAGGTGGTTTGGCTGGATGGACAAAAAGCTACAAAACAGTCAAAAACTTGCAGTGTTCCTAGGGATACTGCTGTTTAAGTGTTCTTGATTAAAAACTACAAAATATTACTCGTAACGTGATTCAACTGACAACAGTTTCACTGAAGATGATCACTGACTGATAATCATCAGACCCAACCGATACTGACTCAAATCACATCACTCGACACAATTTATTGATTCAAAAACATCAAAAGATTTAAAACCATTTTGCAGAGCTCCTACTATGGAGTAAAGAAACACAACAAACTGGTGGCCTAAACCACCCCTTCACATAATTTTGCAGCATTTTTCTTTAAGCTCAATCAAATGTGCAAAATATGTGTGGCAGAAAAGTGAGAATGAGACAGAAAAACAAACTATAGAATAAACCATTGCATTTTTTACTGCTTTAGTGGTAATATTTTGCTTTCTAAGGCCTTTTCATTGTCCTCATCCATTCGTTTTTCAACCAAGGACACTCGAGTGTCCTTTGGTTGCAATTTAAAGTTTTGCCACTTGATGGCACTACATCCTACACACCTGGATCAAAGCTACAATGGGGCGAAGAAAGGACAATTTTGATAAGCAACCACAAGCTGTTACATGACACTAGCAAAATAAATTCCAGTGCTAACTTAATTTCCTTTACACTGGACATTTAATTAAAAAAAGCCACTTACACACATGTGTAAAAGCATTCTTCACAAAAGAAATACAAATAAAAGTCTGCTCTGTTTGTGTTTTTAGAGCAGCAGCAGCAGTGTATTTGCACTAACAACGTTTTTCTCTCCCAACTGGTGCGTCCAGTTTTATTATTAAAAAAAATAAATAAAGGCTTGTTGTTGCACTAAGTGGTCAGCAAACAGCGCACGTACATTCAATGTGCTCATGGATTAAGTCTTGCTAACGGATTGAGGTGTGTCTCTTGGATTGTTCAGAAAATGCTCTGCGAGGGGCTTAAGCACGGTAAAGTGGGCAATCAGAGGTGAAAGCGGGAATCTTGTCAAATATGTCAGCTGCAGATCTTTAACAGTTCGTGAGGATGTGGTCAGTGACAGTGTTTGCAGTGAAACTGGATTAATGCTGTTGTGCACTATATTAAGATAATGAGATCTGCTTTCTAAATACGGATTATAGAAACGACCTTGACACAGCCCAGCGGGTGAGACACTGCAGCTCGCCCTCCCCTTGACAACTATTTTCATTGTTTCCAAAAGAAATGTTCAGCTGTGACAGGATGCCACAATGGATCACAAGCACAAGTAAGCCTGAAGTGAAAATCAGCCATGAATTAACACAATTAAAGCCGCATTAATTATTGATAAATGCAGACCTTTGTTCAATTATAATCATCTCAGAGAAAATTCTGGTGATTTGAACAGAAGAATGTAATCCCTATGAACCCTGTAAACCTGTAAACAGAGTTTTGTTGTGACTCAAAATATTAGTTTCCCAAACAATCAATTTAGCCTGTTCAAGGCATAAGAACAAGTTGCCACTTACTTATTGAGTGCTCATTATAATAGTTGTAGATGTTACAAAATGACACACAGTTTATGCTCAAGTAGAGGTATAAAATGCTTTATTAAAAAAAAAAAAAAAAAAAAAGACTTATTGTTACTGGTTATATTTCAATACTACTGTCTATCAGTTGCACCAGCTTTGGGTAACAGAGTTTTTGCTGTGGAATTAAGCATGACTAGACATTCTAAAAGCATGAGTAGTTGTTCTAGAAACATAACTAGTCATTCTAGAAGCATGACGAGTTGTTCTAAAAGCATGACTAGTCATTGTAGAAGCTTGACGAGTCCTAGAAGCATGACTAGTCATTGTGGAAGCATGATTAGTTATTCTAGATGCATTACGAGTCATTCTAGACGTATAACTAGTCATTGTAGAAGCATGACTAGTCATTCTAGAGACATTACGAGACAATCTAGAAGCATGATTAGTCGTTGTAGAAGCATGCCTAGTCATTCTAGAAGCAGGACTAGTCATAGAAGCATGATGAGTTGTTCTAGAAGCAGGACTAGTTGTTCTAGAAGCATGACGAGTCATTCTAGAAGCATGCCTAGTTGTTGTAGAAGCATGACTAGTCATTCTAGAAGCATGACGAGTCGTTCTAGAAGCATGATTAGTTGTCGTAGAAGCATGACTAGTCATTCTAGGCGCATTACGAGTCATTCTAGAAGCATGACAAGTAATTGTAGAAGTAGAACTGGTCGTTGTAGTAGCATGACTCATTCTAGAAGCATGATGAGTTGTTCTAGAAGCAGGACTGGTTGTTCTAGAAGCAGGATGAATTGTTCTAGAAGCATGACGAGTCATTCAAGAAGCTTGACTAGTTGTAGAAGCATGATGAGCTGTTTTAGAACCATGACGAGTCATTCTAGAAGCTTGACTAGTCGTTGTAGAAGCATGATGAGTTGTTTTAGAACCATGACGAGTCATTCTAGAAGCATAACTGGTCATTCTCGAAGCATGACCAGTCGTTGTAGAAACAGGACTTGTCATTCTTGAATGCTAAAATTTATTTCATTGCAGGTCGATCTGCATCCAGCAGAACGCTTTGATACAGTAGAAGGTTCCTACAGCTAACAACATCAGCAGGTTGATATCATTGGGCACAGCTAAAGCTCCCTCATGGAGGAATAGCTGGGAGAAACAGGTATGGAGGCGGGCGACCAGTGCTCTGGGCATGTCAGACCCTTCCCGTGGAGCTCCACCGCTTTGGTCATCTTAAGGACCTGGTTGGGATGCATTTGTAACCCGTTGAACTCTTTCGTCTCATCCATGGACTTCCAGTATCAAGAAATGGCCGACTATTTTACTCACAGAATAGATTTTTTTTTTTTTTTTACAGTGTTGGAATAACTTGTTTTTGTGATTAAAAAAAAAAAAACAGAAAACTACATTTTGTGAGAAAAAGTATCAAAAAGTGCTGAGATCATAACAAGCATAATATTACCAAAGTTTTGATGCATCATATTACTGGATAGCAGCAAAAAGTTTTACATTTCTGTAACGGGATAACTTTTGTAATGAGTTACGCCCAACACTGATGGCTTATAGCCGGTGTTCTCTACAGAATGTAACGCAACAACACAAATCACACTTTTTTAGGTTCATCACACCATTTACTGCTCTGATGTTGAGAATATAACGACACTATGATTAAAATACATTACATACCCACGTGTGATTTTGGTTTACCTTGATTATGACCTTACACAAATTAAAACAACGTATGTATGCAATTCTTAGACATGGAGATCAAGCTACTGTCACAACACTGTCTACAGAGCTACAGTTGTAACTACCATTACCTCTAACCTCAACCCGTATTGACGTCTATGTAAATGGAAACATTACATTTAAGCCCTCCGTGTTTCTTTTTAGTTGCATTGCTGTGTTTCTTTTACATCCATCATGTGTCAATGGATACTCCAAGCTCACAGTTTCAAAAATGTTACGTCCGATCCATTTAGTTTTAAATTCATCTTGATATTGGGGAGGTGCACAATGGTGCAAAATAAATACATAAACCTTAAGGAATAGAAAGAACAGACAAACGAGAAATAATTTTTGCCTACATTTCTTGTTTTTTGTGCGGGAGGGAAACCTTTATGAATATTTGGAGATTAGATAACATAAGCTGCAAATCAATGAAATATTCATAAGAATCTGTTGTTGGTTTTTGATCTCCTGGGGCAAAAATAATCATACACAATGAAACTCGTCTGTCACTCGCCTCTAAAGCGGACAAATGTGATCATTATCCTTAATGTATAACCTTGGATGCCAGGCCTGCCCCCTCACTGACAGTAGCATTCATACATCACTTTGTTTTGACATGTTGCTCCCATATGCAGATAGTGTCTGGTTGCATAAGCAGGCCTGATAATGGCCCCCCCGTAGGCACCCCTGATCTCACAAGGGAGGAAGTGTGATGACAATCATTACTCCGACTGTTTTTAGTTGAAATGAGTGAAGTATTTTTCTGTTTGCTTTGCCAACACAGAGACACAGTTGGTATCTTGACTTTTGAGCTGGACAGATAAGACGACTGTTCTAGTGACATCAGAGGTGCAGGTCAGACAAATGTCACGCAAAAAGAAAAAAAAAAGCCTGCTTTTATTATTTTTAATAATATGACAGTAGTGGCGGTAATAATTAAAGTCAGGTCAGCAGAGTCGGGATCATCCCATGTGACTGTAAAGAAGGCACCAGTCCAGCTTCCTGATGCCTCTGTGTTTTACAGCATGGCAATTAACCGCAATCACCTTTATCGGCAAAAGAGATCAGAACAGATCATGAAAGCTGCACAGAGGAAGCTCGCAGCTCTTTATGATAGCAACTCCCTTCTTGCTTCCAGTGAATTTTCATGGCACAGGAGGAGCCTGGCTCCATTACACAATAAACAAATAAAAAACAGAAGATCAAAATAAAAAAAAAGTCCTCAATATGTGCATGTAGCTCAAACTTTTAGCAATGTTTTATTATGGACAGTGGAGGCTTTTTGTTGCCTGGATCAGCGATCATGATTATTTAAATCACTTGATAAGACTTATTACACTCACATAACCTTTAACTTAAACTAAAGTCTAAAAAAAAAGTGCACTGAAAGGTGAAACTGTCCTGCAACACGGCAGCGTCGATCAGCTGGTTCCAGGTAAAAGGGCGATTGATTGGCAGATTAGTACACACTGTGTAATAAACAAAGCCTGTATTTCAATAAGGACAGCTCAGAAACATTAATGTGGGTCATATCCTTCATCGTCAGTAAATGATCTTGCTTCTTAATAAAATAGTACAGGTGCTTTTGAGCGACTTTTTCATGAGCTGTTTTCAAAACTGCCTACTTTGCACTGCACATACAGTGTAATATAGAGCACCATGCAAATAACTGTGCTACAGCACAAATGGAAGCCACTCACATGTCCACGCTGATCAGCTTCTGCTGTCGTGATAAACTGCAGTGTGGTGTGTAGATGGAAGGCAGATCGATCAGTTGCACAGTGAAAATGTTCCTGGAAGTAGCAAACCATCCAGCTACTTTTTACAGACTGTCGATTGTGCAGTTGTTTGCATACTGCATACTATATACTACACACCAGTAGTATGTGGTTTCAAAAATGTCCGTAGCTCATAGAACTGGTGGATTTTTATACACAGGAGTAAAGACGAGAATTGAACTGAATCCGTTGTCCAGGTGCTGAAAATCCACTTAACAAACCAACAAAAAGACATAAAATAAGACTTTTATTTTAACGAGCAACAACGGATTGACACGCTCACAGCTGTGTGTGTTGAAGTAAACACCTCTGTAACCTGCAGAAGTGTTTCTGACCCGTTAACAGGGTTGTTTTCTGAAATTTCGGACAGTGAAACAGTTGTGTTGAGGCTAAGAACCTGTGGAGGCACACTTGCTTCCTCATTGAAACTTAGTCCAGGCATTGATACGGAAATCTCTAAAAAAGAAAAATTGGATCGATAAACAGATTTTATAAATGGCATCATTACCGCCGCCAAGGAGGTTATATTTTTACCGGCATTTATCTGTCTGTCTGTCTGTTTGTCTGTGTTCAAGATAACTCAAAAAGTTATGGATGGATTTTGATGAAATGTTCAGGAGTTGTCAGAAATGTGAAAAGGAAGAACTGATTTCATTTAGAGTGTGATCTGGAAGAAGTTCTGGATTCTGGATCACTTTCAAATATTTGATAACATTGTGGTCAATGGGGCCGAAAATTTTGTTTCTCAATATCCCCGTTAATTATTGTCCAAAACTCATGAAATTTGACTCAGGGATTGACAATGGGAACCTCTATCAAATTTCAAAGGCTGATCCGGATCTGATCCAGAAGACAGATTTTATCGCAATCTGTAAATCACTATATGGGGGAATTGTTGCGCTTTGTGGAGGTCTGCGCTCTCCGAGTGCTTTTCTAGTTATAGATAAAATCTTATCATGAGGAGCTTTCCCAGCACGAGGGGAACGGCTCATAATAATAGAAATAAAAACATAATTGTATGGTACCTGTTTAAAACAGTGTAAATGTACTGCGACTGGGCACAGCGGTGAAGGTGCACAGTGACTGGTTGAACATACAAATGTAAAACCTGCAACCTTTCATGACAAAACGCTCTAAAATCTTCTGGTTCCAGGCCTTTTGGCTTTTTTGTTTTTGAGGTTACACGTTCTCGTCGTGCTCACGTGGGTTTCCTGCCGCAATTCATAAACATGTTTGATATGCGAATTGGTGATTCTAAATTGAGTGAGTGTATGTGGTTGTTTGTTTATATGGATGGTGACCCATCCAAGGTGTACTCCTGCCATGAGTCTGACATTTCTTAATGTTTCCATGTACTGGTTCAAAGAATGGGGCAATCGTATCTTACTGTGAAATAAAATCTCCAAGCTATAAAACGCTATAGCTAGTATTCATAGGCTTTGCATTTGACCCCTTAATGTCACTTTAATGTCAAAAGAAGCTTGAACCACTCAGAGGTTTAGCAAAGAAGGCATATCCATCTGCTGAGTTAAAAAAAACAAACAAAAGCACTCATCTTAGATGGTATTCATGAATACATTGCGAACAGCAATAATTTTTGTCCATCTTCCTGTTTCTTTTTCCCCCAGTCACTCACACAGAAACATGTTTGCATCAGCCTCCCTCAGAAACGCAGACCACGTCTCATGAGGTCTCCCTCTTGTCATGCCGTGTGTCAGATTTGCAGTGAGGCTGTCATTTTGTATTACCGTGCAGATCCTGCGAGCCTGCAGGCAGCTGTGGTAGTTGGCGTTTCACTCAGTCAGCCTCTGCTGCGGTGCAACAGGACGCTGCAGGAGTGACTCTGCTCTAAAAGCACTGCAAGTCAAACCAGAACACCCGAGAATAGAAGTATTTGATTATATTGTGCAGAGGATAAGGAACTGATTTTTGCAACACCGTGATTAGTTATTTTGGTGTTTGGTGTTATTTTGGTCTTTACTGCAGTTGGTACCTTCTGAAAACATACATTTTAAATCACATAAAAAGATTAGAAGTGTAAATATATCCAAACAGTTTTTCCAAGTGCTACTGAGCTCAATAGTAACCGAGATGCCTCAATAAAGCCTGATATAAATGCTTCTGTACAGGAGGATAGGCTACGCATGGGATCCACGCCATAATTGGCATTTATACTTGTGCGTTATTGTTTGTGTCGCTCTGTAATTACACAACCAACTGCTAGAGGGCAGTGCAGGTTCTTTTCTGCACTGAGAAATGTCTAGCATTAGCAGTTTTTACAGATATTGCAGCAAACTGTCGTTCAATGACTTGAAAATGATGAATGAGTAAACAAATCCACCAAGTGGACCAGTCACATTTCTAGCAGCCTGTGGGTACATTTGGAGAGAGCTGCATTTCAGGGTCTGGCGTAGATCACGATGGAGGGCTCACACCTATGGCGTAGGTACAAAGTTGCTTTGATGCAGAAGTAAACTATATTGCCAAAAGTATTCTCTCACCTGCCTTGACTCACATATGAGCTTTAGTTCATCCCATTCCTAATCAATATGACGTGCGTCCATTCAAGTTCATCCACACCAGACTCTGCCATCCATGTCTTTATGGACCTTGCTTTGTGCACTGGTGCACAGTCATGTTGGAAGAGGAAGGGGCCAGCTCCAAACTGGTCCCACAAAGTTGGGAACATGGAATTGTCCAAAACGTCTTGGTCTGCTGAAGCATTCAGAGTTCCTTTCACTGGAACTAAGGGGCCAAGTAAGGGGCCATAATCCCCCCTCCACCAAACTGTACACTTGGATCAATGCAGTCAGACCAGTACCGTTCTCCTGGCAACCACCAAACCCAGACTCTTCTATCAGATTACCAGATGGAGAAGTGTGATTCTTCACTCCAGAGAACGTTCCTCCACTGCTCTAGAGTCCAGTGATGGCTGCTTTACACCACTGCATTCAACGCTTTGCATTGTTCTTGGTGATGAATGACTTGGATGCAGCTGCTCCACCATGGAAACCCATTCATGAAGCTCTTTGCACTGCTGTTGAGCTAATCTGAAGGGCACAAAAAGTTTGGAGGTCTGTAGTGATTGACTCTGCAGAAAGTTGCCAACCTCTTCGCACTATGTTCTTCAGCATCCTCTGACCCGCTCCATCAGTTTACGTGTCCTACCACTTCATGGCTGAGTTGCTGTCGTTCCCAAACACTTCCATTTCCTTATAATACAGCCGACAGTTGACTGTGGAATATTTAGGAGCGAGAAAATTTCACGAATGGATTTGTTGCACAGGTGTCATCCTATCACAGTTCCACGCTGGAATTCACTGAGCTCCTGAGAGAGACCCATTCTTTCATTAATGTTTCTAGAAACAGTCTGCATGTCTAGATGCTTAATTTTATACACCTGTGGCCACGGAAGTGATTGGAACACCTGATTCTGATGATTTGGATGGGTGAGCAAATACTTTTGGCAATATAGTGTATAAATTAGCCTTAACTTGACTAAACTTTTTTTTTTTTTTCATTTTAGGATGCAAGAATATTTTTTTGTGGGAAAATGCGGGCAACAAAATAAGATTTTCTTCAGTGGTCATAAGAGCAGAAACGTCCCAAAAAAGGTGTGAGGTCTCCTGGCATGGCCTGACATCTCAACTCTGAACATCAAGGTACAAACATTAGTCTGGTTGCTCTGGATACCCTGCTACCACAGTGTTGCGACTGGCTGTTGCGAGGTAGAAAATAGACTAGCAGTCCACGTGTACTGTAGGAAAAAAAGAGGCAGATTATTAGTCCACCACAGGGCTTTTGAATAGAGAAAGAGACAGCCATGCATGCTCACACCAACAGCTAATAGCCAACGGAGGTTCAGGTCAGGTACAATGGAAACCCTAAACAAGAATTACAGCAGGACTGCAAGTTGTGTAGCTGAGTGAAGAGTGTTCGCTGCAGTTTAATATAGACTCTGTGGTCAGCAGTGCGGTGGTTTGTGTGGTTGAGCAACACTGCTGTGTCACCGTTGGTATTATTTTCCTCCACTCACTTCGGTCGTTCTGGTGCAAATCGAGAACCAGAGGCTTCAGTGCTGTTTGATGTCTGTCGCTTTGTTGACATAACTGAGAGACTCCTGAAGCCACTCGATGGTCAGGGTGCGAGGAATCAGCCCTGCACGCCTCTGGACCAGTTCAACCCCAGGATGTAAGCTAACCAAGCTGCAGGAGACAAACAGTTTCAGCTCCAGTGCCGCAAATGTCCACAGACAACATACACAGAAGGGTGTGACTGTCCAGAAACTGAGAACTACAAAAATTATGCATTTTTTAAATATTCAATTAGCCGTTTAAAATTAGCATTGCCGTGTTAGCATTGCAATATATCAAAATAAAGATGAGGGAAAAAAAGAAAAAGGGAATCACTTTTGGTTTTTGGAATAATGCTTGAATTAATTGTTGGGTTGATAAATAGTCCGTGACATCATTCGTTCCTTTGATTTCATTGCTAAACTATCCAGTCGGGTTGAGGAGTCTCCGTCAGACCTGGCATTAGCATGTGTCTCGAGAAACCTGGTCACAAGCGCCTGAAGTTTTGAATGTGATCACACTTAAATGTGTACCCAAATGTGTCTTGAATGATTGGATCTGCTCTTCCCTCGCTCTATATGGAAGCTTTTTTCAGAAATTTAATCACCAAAGAATATGTGGGCTACAACACAAATCAGGGTGTATGCAACTGAAGATCCATCATAAATGCAAAGAAGAAATCAAATGACAAAGAACTTCATTGTCTCATTCAAAATCAAATGAGTGAACCCCTAAACTAATGGCTTTATTTTAGTGGGTGGTCCTTAAATCTGTCCCAGGATGCTTTTAAGTGCGTTTCCACAGAAGTTGCTTGAAATGGTAGTTTACCTGCAACTGGCTCCGTAACCGTAATTGGAGACGCGACGGCTGAAAGGGCCGAGAAGAGGAGGTCGACCCAGCCTCCTAGTTTTACCCCAAAATCCCCACTCGTGGCAAATGCACCTTTTATGGTCAGACTACAAAAAAAACGTGGACACAGTTGATGATTGATCAGATCAAAATGATTATCAGCCCATTAAGGACCAGTAAGGCCGTGACAGCTGCATTAGTAAGCTTTGGTAGGGATTTATGACGAAATGCAAAAATTTAATCTGTGCCAACTCGAAAGCACTGTGAAGGAATGCAGACAGAAAATCCCAAAATAATGCAGCCCACAGCTGTAATATTATGGTCTACCTGTGGCTGGATTTCCTAGGATGCATTTTTATGCCAGGGCTGAACAGGGTCATAGTTGGATATATATCCAGCAGGCAAATGGCCCCTTTAAATGAAGTCCAAAAGTCTTATATAAACCTTTTGGAAAGGAAACCTTCAGGGCAGCGCTCCAGCATTCACACCTTCATGTTATATTTGGCAGACAGAAGCCATTCAGATGCCCTTTGGCAAACTTCTGAGAGACCATGAGAAGCAAAATCCTCTGATGTTATTAAACTAAAGACTGAACCGACCTCAGTTCCCTGTGACGTGAGTGAAGGACATCATCAACTCATCAAAACTCTCCCCACAGTCATACATGGTGATGGTGTTATGGTCCTGAGGATGTTTTTTTTTTTTTTTCTGTGTCAGAGTAATGACAGGGGGAGATGGGTGTAGTAAAACTCGGTTCAATTCTGAGTGAAAACCTTTTGCAGAGCAATCAAAACCTCAAAAAGACAACGACGCCGAGGCACACTACGAAGAAATCTCAGGGGTAGCTTCAGGAAAACTCTGCTAAAGTTCTGGAAGGACCAAGACTGGTGGGCCATCCAAGTTATTTTCCTCTTCTATCACTCTGGGTCCTCTGGATTCAATACTGGTATCCAAGGAGGTAGTACAAATGAAAGCAGAAGAAACTGCCTCTGGATCCCATTGGATGGGGATACAATGGCATATAATGCCAATCACCATCTTGAGTCTATGAGTCATTGCATAAAGCCCACCGCTACCCCGGTCATGACTGGTTTGGTGCATTCTGTATAGGTGGAAATGACTGTGAATAGGAGCGGTTCTACATCCATTTTACAACAGAGAACTTTGACAAAGTCAGAGGGTCTGACTGACCAGGCTATGAATGACCCAGACAGAGTTTGAACCCACAAGCTATGAACTATCAGCAGTGTTGGGCAAGTTCACTTTCTACTAGAACTAGTTAAGTTTATAGTTCACAGAAATTAAATCGAACTAGTTCAGTTCACCATTTCAAAAAATGAACTGAATAGTTCAATTTTAGTTCTTTTTTATTATTCTTTTTTAATGTTGCTGAAAGCAATTATTTGTCAAAATGATTGTCACTGCTCCATATACTACACCACCACAAACAATTATTTTATCCATTTTATCTATCAAACTATGTGTACCAATTCTGAATCCTTAACCAACCAGGGTTCCATTAGCATTGAAGGGACAGCCCATGTAAAACTGTCATTTTCCTTTCAGCTTCGCTCAACAGTATATTAAAAAATATGAGCAAAAACTTGCTGCCAAATGGTCTTTATTATAAGACAAAAACTGGTCCTTAAGGTGCAAATGTTTTTTTTCCCCCCATTTTAATATTTCAATCCCGGGCGCTCCTCCGGCTCTGGGCGACTGCAGTTTTCATCTTCCTTCATGCTTGTTTTAAACTTTAATGATGCAATTGTTAGCATGACAGAAGCGACAGCCCATGTTGCCATGTTTGATAACCCTCAGATACATATCAGGCTCGTTTGTGGTGTATTTTAAATGGGGTTCGCTGGAAACCTGGCACAGTTTTGATCATGCGTGAACTTTAAAAGAGCGTTCGTCAAGGGGAAAGAGAGCGCGTTCAGCTCACGTTGGCACAAAATACGAACTAGTTCGTGAACTTTCGTTCAATGAACACGTTCAGGTACAACACTGACTATCAGACCTGATTATGGCTGTGTTCTGATGCCCTTCAATCCACAAGGCATAACCTGAACGTTGAATAAAACAAACCTCAGATTTAAAGATGTGCCAAACTTTAGGATCATTCTTAATATGGCTCGATAACACCACTAATACCAAGGACCATTGTGAAGGATTTTATACTAACACATATAGCACATCTCAGTTTTTTCTCAACAGATTAACAAACATAACCAGAAACTAATTTTTTAATTGTTTATTGTGGAAAATTGTGTATAGCTTGAGGAGAAAGAACATTTAAATACAATTTAAGATGAGTGTTGTACATGAAATTAGTGAAAACTGTAAGGGTCTGCGAACTGTCTGAAAGCACATGGATACAACATGACTGGAGTTGCCATCTGTATCTATAGATTACAGTATATTTGGGTGTTTTCTGCTCATAATGTCCTAAAAACAAACACAGGGTGTGTTATCAAAGTAGCCATTATGTTATCAGGGAGCTGACATACGGTCCCAGACGTCTGAGGTGGACTTCTGGGACCACGCGACCGCACCCAGAACAGTACTGTCTGCAAAGATGACTGAAGTCGACATCTGACAGAAAGCCTGGGCTGTAAAAGTTTACTTTTACTCATTAACCTCTAGGTAGTGGTATGAGCGACGGTAAGGTGGTAAAACGTGAACATGTGGCAACTACACAGAAGTAGGGAGATGTATCAATAACTTTCTGGTGGCATGAGCACAATCTGTACTGTAAATACTTGTTTATTATCATCCTTAATTGTAAATTTGCCCTTAACTTTGTCGGCCAAATTATACATCTTCCTCTTCAAATGGAATCAATTTTGTTTTCAGCTCATTAACATCTTTAATTTCTCACACATTACTCCCACACAGGTTTAACTTCTGGTTTCAATCACTCTCTCTTTGACGATGATGGCAAAAATAAATGCGACTTTGATCTCTGAAAACAAGTTCCTTGAGTTAAACTAAATCTTATCTCAGATTCTTTAAGCAAGGTGTCTGTGGGTGAAGCACTGAAGCAATAATTGAAACTTTAATGTATGTAAGTCAACAGCTCTTGCTGTCTGCAGCTGGATGTTTCCTTCCATCTTCTGCCCTGTTTGTGGGAATCTGTGCAAATGTCATTTTACAGCAGTTATCTCACATGTGGTAAAATCCACTGAGCCCACATGTCTGAGAACAAGTACCCAACTTCCTGAAAAGCTGTTCATTGTGGCACTGAAGCAGTGTTTGTGTCACACTGAGTGTGTGTGAAGTGATGAGAAAACCAGTCTGAGATGTTTGAACGTATGGTGCAGAGTTTCAATGAAACCACAAATTTGCACTCTTAAAGAAGATACAACTGTTTTCTTCCTGGTTATTTGAAGTCTATTAAATCGTTGAAGTTTTAAAACGCATCCTTGCTCACTCTGAGCCACGATACTCCGGAAACTCAAAGCATCAGAGCAGGAAAAGTGTGCGGTCTTGGTAAATTGGTGTAAAGCAGGTAAACGGCCAATTATGTGACGCTAACTTCAGTATGAAAACTGTGGCCTGAAACTCACAACACCTGACATGGAAGTTGCAAATTCTGGTGATCAGAGTCAAACCTTCTGATTAGTACGTTCAATCATGCACTGTAGCTGCCATCAGAGGCAAAGCTCATAATTTCATATTCAGTTAAAAGGTTAATAAATACAATTTACTATATCACAAAATGTTCAATACAAATAGGTTATAATCATCAGTAAATTCATATAAATATATTTCATGCATTTTGGTTTAAATTAAAATAAATAACGGAGGAACCAATTTTTGGTTCCGCTTGGCGACTATGTTCTCAGGAGATTTTAATTTTGTTGCACTCCAAGAGCCACAGGAGGCACTGTACCTGCGCTGTCTGCAAGAGACAACGTGTGCTTGCAATACAGTTATTTTTCAAGAAGAAGAAGAAGCTGTGTTTTATTTCCTTGGTTAGTGTGGCCAATGAGGTACATTTTATTTACTTGTCATAGTTGTAAATTCATGTGAATGCCATGTGACTGTGAAGCCAATTAAGCTTTTAATTTTTCAGTGTTTGCTTATTAATTAGTCTTGTGTATTTCTGTTTTTATTAATGTAAGCCCTCTGTTCTTTATGAAGTTTATTTTAGTTTTGTATTTCTTTTCTTAGTTCTGAATTTAGCATTTAGGAGGGCAACAGAGATCACATAAGACGTGATGAAGACGTTGTCCGTCAATAAAATGGCTGTTAAGAATCCAAGAACGATTTTGAGCCTTGATTTGACTCCAAGGGAGTAACATTGCACAGCTTAAATGAGTTTGAATATATACTCTATCTACAGTCACAGGTCTTTCTGGTTTGCCAGTCCTGAGCTCTGAAGATCTCATAATAATCTCAGATGAATTAGAGAGTTCAACCACATTTGAATGTGACCTATTTGTCACCCATTTTGAGATCAACAGAATTTCAACTGTTGTTGCCCTTTATCAGCTCATCAGTACACGGTCCAGCACTCATTTCCTCATAGACTCCGTTTAAGATACGCCCAGCTATCAGACACATAGATCTGTACGTTGCTGCGTACTCTGAAGAATTTCCTTTAAGTGGCGCCAGGCCATCGCCCCCCAGACAGATTTTGAAAGATTCTTGCAAAAATATCAGCCGCTGTTGTGGTTTTGTGTTGAATTGCTGTTGTGGTGACAGATTCATCAGACCAGTGTGATAAGTGCTGGACTTTTGTTGTCTCTATCGTCACGTATTTCCGTGGAGAACAATGAACATGCCACGAAACAGATCCACGTGTTTACAAGCACGTTTACACTGGTAAATATCTCTATGTTATCTGTAATCAATCCATTTACTGTTGTTTTTAACACAATATGTTATTAAATCACCAACATGGGTGCTTGTTTTTCGACAAAATTTTTATACCACCATAATGTATTTATCGCTCTGAGGAGTTTCTCAGAAAACATTGTTTGACTTTTTTAATCCTTTTAAAAACTTTTTTAAAATAAACAGTTTTAATTTTTAAGGAGCTGTCATGTACTTCTCCTACTTCCTTTAAAAAACCATCCACAGTCATTTTACTTCACGCCAGGCTCTCATGCATCATCTACATCTCATACATCATCTCATACGGGTATAATTTCACTATCCTGGGATTAATAAAGTACATATTGTCTTATTTTATCAATGATTAAACTACTGTAGCTCATAGAGTTCTAGTGGAAGTCGTGTCATAGGGGAAGAGAGACTGGAAAAATATTGATGGAAGAGAAATTTAGAGACACCAAAAAAAAACCCAACAATTTTGGAAAGTACTGTAAAAGTAAGTAGAATTTTTGTGGCCATACGAGCAGAGACTGAGCTAAAAATGACAAAAGTTCCTCTGTGCTGCTTTCATTTGAATGTTTTAAACCAAATTTGATTATTTTTAACCAAACTCAACTCAGTAGTTCATCATAAGTCTAAACTGACAGATGGCATGGCTTTGTGAGTAGTCACAAACACAGTGCACAGTGCACATTGCATGCTTACATGCACAATGTATGATGCTGTTCCAATCTATAAGTGCCATTGTGCTCTTATCGGAAATGACGATGGGGAACTTTCTTTTTGGTCTGCCGTCTCCCAAGATACGACCACGTTACAGCCAACATTTGACTTTTTGTTGATCGTAAAATCCAAACAAATTTCATTCAATTTCCCTTCTTATGTGCGTGCGTGTGTGTGTGTACTCTCTCAGCCTTGCTTACTGAGAGATCAAAGCCTCATTCGTTATTTGTACTGAAGTTACAATTGTTGCACACTCAGTGTTTACTGACTGCTATGAGTTCACCACCTGGGTTCTTGAATTGACAGTGTGAACACACTTATGCACTCAAAACAGTAGGTTTACAGCAAGTTTTATACGTTTCATGTCTGCAGATGTGCAGGGGTTTGCCACGGTTTGTGTGGTGTAAATTTCATCATCAGAGCGTGAATGTGCAACTCTGCGCGGTACACCATGTACCCTTGTATTTTTTATGACCACGTGTTACTGGCTGCAGCGTCAAGAAGCCATTTGAACATTGACTGCTACCATAGATAAGACTGAAGCAATAGAGCCCGTCTGAGGACCGTCATGTGTAAGGTGGGAGCACTGACGTATAGCTTTGTAGATCTGCACCTTTCTGGTCTTTGCTGCTGCAGCAGCTTCCCCAGTTATTCTTGTTAAAATGACAGGAACAAAAACCTGGAATTTCTTCTTTTTTTGGATGTTAGTGGGCTTTTTTCACAGTGAAGAGAGAGGGTAGAGAGAGTGGGGAAGACACGCAGCGAAGGGTCGCAGGCCAAGAGTTGAACCTGCGACCGCTGCAGGAGGACTATTGCCCCTTTACATCGGGCCGTCTGCTTAAATCAGCGCGGCAGCTCCGTAGCCTGGAATTTCTTGTGAAGTTCACCATGTTGACGTTCTTCCCTGTTTTGTTCCTCCTCTCACCCCGAATCAGTGCCATCCATCTTCTCTGTGCAGAAATCTTTCAGCCACTTTAACCAACATCATGTAGGCCATGAAGGGATAGATGTGTAGCTTCTTTGCTTTGGAGCTATGTACTCCACAGCATCACAGGAGTGCACCACAGTAGTTTAAAGGTCAACAATGATGGGGGGAAAAAAGACATAAAATGAATTATCTGTCACTTTTTGGATCGTTGCTTTTAGTTTAAGTGGTCGTGTTCACTAAGAGTCCACACAACGTGTTACAACCGCTGCTGCTACCTAGCAAACAGGGCTTGACGCTAACTTTTTTGCTCACCAGCCACTGTGGCTAGTGTTTTTCCTCAGTCATTAGCCATTTAGTCTTTATGCTAGCCACAGTTTTGCTGTCAGTGTTTTTCTTCTTTACAATATTCTTGCATTTACATTTTAAATACAAACAATTGGTACAACTATTGTGATGTGTCATATCAAAGAATAAGTTACCAGCCAAAGTTGCTTGTGAGACAGAAATTGTTACTAGCCACAGCCAAATTTCACCAGCATTTGGCCGGTTGGCCGGTGTCAATGTCAAGCCCTGCTAGCAAATAAAAATAGCACCATTTCCGCGGTACTTGAATAAACTCTATTCAAAAACAATTGTAAATTCCCCACAAATCTGAAAATAAGCACATAACTAATTTTCAGATTAATGCTGACACTAGCTGAAAGTTTTTTTTTTTTTTAAAGATTTTTTTCTGGCACTAGTGGCCTTTATTGACAGTGAAGAGACAGGAAGGGGGGCAGAGAGAATGGGGAAGACACGTGGCAAAGGGCCGACGAGCCGGAATTGAACCCGTGACCAGCCGCACGAGGACTGCAGCCTCCGCACATGGGCCGCCCGCCCCAACCACCGCGCCACCGGGGCGGCCCACTAGCTGAAAGTTTTAAACCTAATAAGACAAAGAAGAATAAATAAATATAAAAAAACCCCTCTCTCTCAAAATATGAGACACAATTGATGATTCAAATATTTTATTCACAAAAATGAAGCTGAACAGCAGTTGTTTGCCAACGCTTCCTCAGTACAGGATTTTTTCTGTCCTCGCAAACACCGGCTAACAAGTGGAAATGTGAGAGACATGACCTCCTGCAGCCTGACTAGAAACCCAACTCCGGTGGGTAACTCAAACCAGCGGACTACTGAGAGAGCATGAGAGCATGAAGAGAAATCCAGCCCATGCCCGGATTAATTTGACTGCGGTAGGGAGCAATGAAAGGGAGGTAATCAGTGGATAACAGTAATTATATGAAGTGAAGGAAGTGAAAGAAGAAAAGGGAAAGAATGGGAAACTGAATGGCCGACTGCAGGCATCTATTCAGGCGAATCGTCTGTCCACCTCAAGAGTTTCCCTAATTGTACGGATCAAAAGATGAGGAATGGATTGGATAAAAGGAGGCAGAGACTTTCTTTGTCCAATTCTGGTGCGCTCTTGCAGCAAAGGTTCAGCCTAATAATTTCAGCCATGATCGCTGTGATCAGCCTGCGCCAGCAGAACAGTAGGAAGAAGCACCGAGGTTCTGTGTAAGTGCCTTTAATAAGGTTGAACTTCTGTCCTGTACAAGCGGGGCGCCTACAGAGCGGACCCACCCCAAGGTTATCAACGTTGGTCTCTGCGTTATCAGCAGAAAGTACAAAAATGTTTGTAAGAAGATATGAGTGAGGTGGGGTTAAACCCAGAGCACGATAAAGGCTTTTTCTGCTGCTATAGTGATAACTCATATATATATATATATATATATATATATATATATATATATATATAATTAGTGGTGCAACGGCACAGGTGGCTCACAGTACGGTCCGTACCTCGGTTTTTTGTGTCACGGATTCGGTACAGTTTCAATATGTGTTTTGGGCATAAAGTGACAATTCATTTCTCTAAAATGATTTACAGTGGTACCTCTACGTACAAAAATTAATTGGTTCTGGAAGTAGTTTCGTAACCTAAAAATTTCATAAGTCGAGACGCATTTCCCACGTAAATACCCTAATCCGTTCCAAGCCCCCAAAATTTGAACATCATTTTTTTATAAATTATAAATAATACATGAAATGACATAAAAACCTGTAAGAAATACATGTTAGAACTAGAAAAGCACTCAGGAGAGCCCAGACGTCCACCAAGCGCAACAATTATCTAAAATTTGAAAGTGATCCAGAATCCAGGATTTCTTCCGGATCACACCCAAAATGAAATCAGTTCTTCCTTTTTACATTTTCGACAACTCCGGAAAATTTAATCAAAATCCATTCATAACTTTTTGAGTTATCTTGAACACAGACAGACAGATAAACGCTGGCAAAAACACAACCTCTTTGGCGGAGGTAAAAATTGTTTGTTTTTACCTGGGTTGCTGGGTTACGCTCATACAGACAAGCGGGCCCTCCTAGCCAATGGGATGCCAGGAAGATTCTAAGCGATGCAGCTCGGACGCAACGCTTTTAAACCAAGTTACAAAGCCGACAAGTATGTTTACGTCGGTAAACTCTGGGAGCTCCCACACTGCCAATTTAAATAAGTTTTCTCCCAATTTCTCCACCACCGCTGGCCATGCCTGCTTGTTTTTTTTGTTTGTTTGTTTGTTTTTTTCCCATTTCCTGCATCGATGAGCTGCAGCCAACTGGCCAAAGTGTGATTGGCTGGTCACTGTGAGTGAGCGGAGGCGAGTGGACATTGACATGCAGTAGCGGGCCTGTTGCCTAAAAGGCACGCACGCTCACACGCAAGTCCAATGCAAAATGATTTGACTATAAATCCCGCGGGACATAAAAATTGTCCTGTGCAGGTCGTACCGAACGGTCCGGTATTTTACCGAGTACCGTTGCATCACATGCATTTCCTTAGTATTTGGTAGCTTTGCATTTAAACTCTATAACTTGGGTCAGACGTCTTGGGTTTCCTTCCACAAGCTTCTCACAATAGTTTGCTGGAATTTTGGCCCATTCCTCCAGACAGAACTGGTATAACTGAGTCAGGTTTGTATCTTCCCGTCGGTTTGGCAAGGAAACGATCAACACTGACGACTACGCAAGCGCTGATCCTGTCTGCTTTGCCTGGAATAACTGGAGGAAGCCATGGCGGAAAGAGGCAAAGCCTCGGAAGAATGAGAGTTCTGCTCCGTTGTGCGTCATAGGTAGTCAGGTGGAGTCTGGTGGAAGTGGTGGATTAGCTATCCCTAATAATATATATATACAGTCATGGAAAAAATTATTAGACCACCCTTGTTTTCTTCAGTTTCTTGTTCATTTTAATGCCTGGTACAACTAAAGGTACATTTGTTTGGACAAACATAACAATAACCACAAAGATTGCTCATAAGAGTTTTATTTAAGAGCTGATATCTTACCATTTTCCATGGTTTTCTTGATTATAACCTAAATCACTTAAGTTTTAGTCTGTTTTAGTCACATGATGACGTTTAGTTGTACCAGGTATTAAAATGAACAAGAAAGTGAAGAAAAAATGGTGGTCTAATAATTTTTTCCATGACTGTATATATATATATGTGTGTGTGTGTGTGTGTGTGTGTGTGTGTGTGTGTGTGCATTTATCAGTATATATGCAAAGTAAATTTTTTTGCGATGCTGTTTTATTTTTCTTTAACACAACCAACAGATTTTATAGAACACTAAAGTCGTCACCGGGAAGTTACGCACACATAGTTTAGAAAATAATCAAAAACAGAAATAATGATATAGTAGCGGAGAAATATAATTCCCAGAGCTAATGAGTATTTAGAATTTTCTAAGACTGGTTTCAATCCTTTTACGGATGTGTCCTTTTTCATACTGTGTACTAACAGCCACTGCTGGACTAGTATGTAAAACATTGTAGAAGACACAACAAAGTGCATCTCTAGAGAAACAAAGTGAGATATATTACAAGATATCACACTCATAAGCTCAGTATTGTCAGTGGGTCTGTTATCAACTCAGCAGATCTCACAGAAACCACAGAGGAAGAAGAAGAAACCAGAAGTGGTGTTGCTTTAAAGTGTTTATCCTGTTTATTCTGTGGTTATACAGCACCCATGCACCCATCAGTGACAAAGAAAAGTTGTTTTGTAGGTATTTGTAATGGTACTTTAGAATATTCAGTACCTTGGTGAAAAGGTAATTTGTCAAAAAGATCACTTGTGCTTCGGCATATGCTGAGTTTGCATCAACCGCATTGTGAGAAATTTAATTTCCCAGACACTGTTTTGTCTGTTTTCAGCGCTCACTTCCTTCTGGAGGACCGCGTAGCAGACTTTCAGATCTTCTTTTCCTGGGCTGTGCGAGTTAGACCTTTTGCAACTTGTGCACGGTAGTTTCACTTTCACCGCCTTGGTGTAACTGAAAGGTAAACATTTCTAAGTTTATCAGTTCCTGAGATACTATTTATTATTGCACCGTACCATCTGTTGCATACTCAACCTGAGAATAACACATCACTGGTGTCCAGCACAAGATAGGACATTGCACTTGATAATCTTTCCAGACCTCACTGAGCTGGATGCGACCAACCGTCTGAAGTTGCCATCAAGGGAAACCGAGGCTGCTTTGATCAGTCTAAATCTTTGATCTTTGTTTTCGCCATTCTGCTAACTATACACTGTAGTTCCTCATGCATTTTACACATCACACATGTAGCTGTCAATGCAAGCTTGTGAAATCCCCATCAGCATGAATAAGCATCATGTGGATCACAAGTCTACAGTGAACAGACTATTGCATTGCGCTATTGCATTTTGCCTCATTTATCAGTTTCATTTTAATTTAAATATGTTTCATATGAATATTTGATGACTATTTTGGGAGTGCTATCAGCAGTTATGGTCTCCCATCCTTACTATCGCTAAAAATCACCCAGAGTAACGTCAGACTCCCATCCCAGTTGTGTCTTGTGACAGCCGTGAATCAATAATGGTGCAGTTTTTCAATTCAGCAATGATGAAACTTCCTCACAGACTGAGAGCAGACATCGTGCCAGAGGTCTTGCATGGTCACTTTTTGTTGTCAGAACAATCTTTTAGTTCGGTTGGGGAGATTTTCATCCATTCATCCTGCGAAAAGGCCTCTAGTTCTGTGATATTCTTAAACCATTCATCCATCCATTATCTATGCCCGCTTAATCCTCTCTAGGGTCACGGGATCTGCTGGAGTCTATTCCGGCTCTCTTCAGGTGAAAGGCAGGGGTACACCTGGACAGGTCGCCAGTCCATCGCAGGGCCACATATAGACGAAAACCACACACACTCACAATCACTCCTACAGGCAATATAGAACCACCAGTTAACGTGACATGCATGTCTTTGGACTGTGGGAGGAAGCCGGAGTACCCGGAGGAAACCCACGCAAGCACAGGGAGAACATGCAAACTCCACACAGAAAGGCCCCTGAAGAGGTTCGAACCAAGAACCTTCTTGCTGTGAGGCAACAGTGCTGACCACTAAGACACTGTGCTGCCTATTCTTAAACCATTAGGCTTTTTTTTTTTTTAAGTGTGTCGAGGATCATTATCTTGCTGTAGGTGCTTAAGCTCATTTCCGCTGACTACAGCACAAACCCATAACATCATTAATCCGCTTCCGTGCTGCAGCTGCAGAGGTGGATTGTGATTTTTTTTTTTTGGCTTTTTGCTAACTACTCATTTAGGACGCTCCTCGGAAAGGAGAGAAAAAACAAAAAGGGCAAGCTGAAGGTGATTTAAAAGCCTTAATTTGAGCTCAAATCTAGATTTCATTGATTAAAATTGTTTGGGTTTATTGGCTTTTCCTTATGACCAACTAAACAGATTCCCTTCACTTCATTGATAATTGCATCTGTGCATTGTTTACTGACAGAGATTATAGAGACATATCCCTGGATTAACATGTGAAAGCAGGTTTGTTGATTTTTGCAGCAAATATCCTGTTACCCTGTCTTGGCTGCACCCGCGGTAATAAACCTCTTCATTTATTTAACGCATCTGAGGTTAATTAGTATAATTCTCCTCCAATCCCATGTCTTATTATAAGAAAACATTTTCTCAGCTTAGCTAAACACTAACGCATGGCCTCTCATGGCTTCATAAACCAGGTCAGCAGTTAGCTATTATACTATTATAAAAAAAAAAGCAAATATGTGCATGTGTTTTATATGAATTTCCGGGTATTAATGTGTTTTTTGTTTATATGAGATTCATTCATTAATTGCACCGTCAGATTAAAAGGACCTCTTGTGTTGAACTTTTTATTCCCTGATAAAACAATAGAAAAAGCAGTAAGTGAGAAACTTATGACAGCAGACGTCACATATTCCTGATATTTTGGTGAAAGGCACATCTGGAGAGGAGGGAGTTTACATTAAGCAGCGATGAAGACCGAGTGCAGGAAATTGGAAAGGAAATTTGCTATTGAAATGTTTACTTAGAGCCATTCTTCCTCTCGGTTTGAAAAATGCTTTGTGCAAAGTGGAGGGCTTCCTGAACACTATCTCTGAACCGACTGAGTTCAGATTATTCACGTGCGTGTATCACTTTTTTTTTTTTTCTATAGAAGCAGATAGGAAATGAATATGCTAGTCATGGTTCGGGTGTAGTTTGTCATTGAAACATTGTTTTCAAAAGTGGCAGCAGCACAAAGCAGGAAACGACTTATCTCAAAAACGTATCTGAAGGGTTTGCAGCCAGTCTGAAGCAAAATCACCCTTTTGACACGACTTATCCACCTAACAATGTTCTTTGTATTCTCTCAGCTGATTTTTTTCCACTAATGCTAAGTAATCATGGATCAAAAAACACTCAACAAGGTAGTTAACCGCGCTTTCACTGTTGCTAATAGTGCTCATTACACAGCCCTCCACTTCAGGCCTATTAACGACAAACAATGGGCCTCTACAGGAAAGATGTCAACTAACTTCATCCGTCTTCCAGAGATTTTACCAAGGACCTGGCTGGAAAATCTCATTTCTCAAGCACATTTTGTGGAGATTTCCCAGATGGCAGAGCATGTTTGGCTCAAACTCGGCCCACACTCACAGTTTCCTTTGACCCACTTTTGGCTTCGACTGATGCCATTGATTCACGGCTGTCTGAACATGGACTGATTCTTCCTTGTTCCTCTCCAGAACATCTCTGGAACATACGAGGGTGGCGGTGCCAAAATGAAGATAGCTTGGATGATTCTGTGCACAATTGTTTCGGGCTAATGAGACCAGGCCACTCTCTAAACCAGTGGCCCCCAACCTTTTTGTAACCAGTCAACACTTGACAACTGAGTATAACATCAAAGTCTCTGGTAACATCCTCTGTACCCATTAAATAAATAACAAAAAAAAAAAAAACTTCACACAGAGTGAGCTTGGTACGTGGGAATCACCTGTTGTGATAATTCCATATTTCAGTAGGACTCCTGGTATTGTCTGTTAAAAACTTTCTTTTTCTTGAAAGTCATCGGCTGTTCTTCTTTCTCTTTACTGTGCATTTCCTCCCTCACAAGGAAACTTTTCAAAGACGTCTGTTTCTTACTCATTTTGCTAGCTGGGTCAAATTTTCGCGCTCAAGTGACCGAAATGTAACCGGTCAGTTTTCAAAATAAAAGATTTTTTCAAAATAAAAGCTTGTTTAAGCTCATACAATAAATAAAACTTGAATAGGTAATTTTTTCTTGCACAGCCCGGTACCAATTGATCCACGGTCCGGTACTGGTCCGCGGCCTGGGGGAACGACTGGGAAGAAAACGATAATTTAAACCGTCAGTTAAAATGATGAAGATTTTCCGTGCACTTCATTTCTTTTGTGTACTGCTGTGCTTCTGATGAAACTGGCTGAACCATCATCGTTTTTTTTTCTTTTTTTTAAACCCGTCATGGCAGCTTTGCAAACAGTGCCTAAAAATAAAAGAGGGAACAGTTCAGCCTTGTCAACATGAGAATCTTTTTCCACCTTGTTGTCTCTATTCTTTTACTGCCGGCCTCTTTTTTTTGTATTTACCTTCATTTGTCACTGTCAAACATCATTTCCCCCCTTGTCTCCTTTATTGCGCAGCATGGCCGTATGCTTTTCACATATTGTTGTGCTTTTATGTTTGCGTTTTTTTTGTGCCTGTAATGGTGTCTGGCAATGACTGAAATTTATTTTCCAACATCCTTTTGTCGTCATTGTTCTTCTTGCTTTCACGACTTCGTAATTTTCTGTGTTGCCTACATGTAATTTCAACAAGCGCAGAACCACGACACAATGCTGAAATAGGAGATTGTGATCACACGTCTGTGCCTGGGAGACTAGGCTGGAACATTGCATGATCATGCATGATTATGCATGCTACGTAAAAGGTTTCTTTCTGTGCAAATGCAACACAGATGACACTGAAAACTGAATGAACATTGTATTTTGTTGCAGAAATCGGAGGATGCTGAGATGTATTTTTGAGTTGCTGATCTTGCACAGTTCACTTCGGCCATGTTTATTGTGTTGAGGCTAAAATAAACTGGTCAAGTGATCAGTCTGGCCAGAAGTGTGTTTGATATGTCACAGCGGTTAAGTTTCCATCCCCTCTTAAATGCCTTTATCCTTTTTTTTTTCTTTTAAACAAACAAAACATCTCAAGCTGGCGTTAAAACTTCTACCAAAAAGCACAGATGGAAATCGAGCCGATGCGTCTTTACAGCTGGTTTATGCGTTCAGTGGAAAACTGCACATCGCTGGTCAGAAGTGGTGATTCACTCGGGTGTGCAGGGAAGCTCTACATCAGATTTTTGACCGGACCACTGAGGTCCGCTTCTCCCACTCACTCCTCACAGTAAATGTGTGTCAGTGAATCACTGTGCTGTTCGTGTCTCCTTGATATGTCAACTTCCCTGGAACACTTGATTATGCAACGAGTTGCATCGGTGGTCAGACGTTAGCGGGAAATATGTCTGATATGCTGACCGTGGTGTGTGTGTGTGTGTGTGGGTGTGGGTGTGTGTGTGTGTGTGTGTCAAATCTGTGGTAAAGACTTGTTTGTCCTCACTTTAAAGATCAATGAAATCCTTTTAAAATACAGCACATGCTCATGGTCACATATACTTCATGTTGACCTCTGTCCAGTGGTACGAATATCAAAAAAAAACCTTGAGGTCCACCAGGACTGCAGACTGAAGGGTCGGGGCCGTCTGTTCCTCCCTCATTAGAATATGAAGGCAGATGCAGAAGGAGGTAAACTATGCACGGCCACATCTGTGTCTACGTGATGGCACCCAGCAGGACTTTTCCTCTCATCCAGCTGTCACAACACCAAGTGGGATGAAAAGAAGCAACACAAAGAGGCAGAACTCGTAAGATAACAAAGAAGTAGGAAGTTGTACGTAAACAGAAACAGGGGTCAAAGGTGACCAGTGCAACTTATTTATAAACTACAGGCACGGAGATGATAAAAGATTCTGGTTTTGTTGAGGGGATACGCTGACATTTTGCTCATTTCTGGTCCAGCTAATAATGTGATTACCGGTCTCTTCTCTGTGAGGATGGCAAATCTCCCGCTGCTCTGGCTTCACACAGTCACTGGAAGTGGATTGCTCCGCCTGGCCGAAATGACAAAATTAACCGTCTACTAACTCCAAAATGTTCTGTTTGGATGGTGACTTTCACATTTGACTCGTTTAGGAATTAACTGTAAAATGAGATGCAGCGGTCTTGTAAATGGATACGCATAAGAAACTGTGTTTTGCCCATAGCAGCATTGTTACACGTGAACGGAGTTTAATGTATAATAGGTAGGGCTGGGCAATGATTAAAATTTTTAATCGTGATTAATTGCATTATTTGCCTGATTAATCACGATTAATAGCATTGTATGAAGGCTCATCTGAGGACGACCTTGTAGTAAACTGGATTCAAAACAACTATTTTCTGATCCTCAGTGATGAAATTAAAACAGGGAAGTTTTAATTTCTGGGCTTTCTACAACTACATGAGTACAAGTGTTACAGATTCCATCCATCCATCCATCCATCCATCCATCCATCCATCCATCCATCCATCCATCCATGCGCTGCAGCCTATCCCAGCTATTGAAGGCTAAAAGCAGGGACACCCCATGGACAGTTCACAAGTCCATTGCTGGTGATCAGGTGTCATTTAGTCACAAATTAATACAGAAACAAGAATTTAAATGGGGTTCACTTATTTTTTCTTGCTACTTTAACATAATCGCGAGGAGTCATTGCTATGATGGTCATCTGAGAAGCATATTTCTGTTTAACTTTAACTCTAAAATGATGAGCTGTAACTTTACTTTTCTAACATCCCTCATGGCGGTTGTAACCTGTCCGACAGGTGCAGCAACTGTAACAAAAGAAATGGGGGCTCAGAAGATAATCGGTTTCAATGAACGGCACCTTAATACGTGAAAAACTGAGAGGGTTAACATCAGTTTATCTGACACGTACAAGTTCCTCATACCAGCAGACTAAATCACTGCTCACTGCTTCATGGGTTAGTGACCGATTCACCCTGATAAGTCAGTCAGGATATACAGGCGTCATTGATTTTACCCACTGAAAGCCTGACCTTGGAATTAATCTTTCACAGAGACGGACTATTAATCAGATATGGCCTGAAGCAAACTTTCCATTCAGATATTCTTTTCTTTTTTTTCTATGACAGGCTACAGTGCATTATTGATTGTGACTGTGGTGGTGAGACGGACACTCCAGTGGTCAATAACATCATATTAAATGCAGTGATGTTTTGGAGGACATGTGGTATATTGGCAGGATACTGGGGTCCAAAGTCCAGATCTATTCTGAGCTCTGTGTGTTCAACACAACTTTTTCTTTAAATGACACACACAGATGCAGAACAAAGACTGTAGAAGAGCTCATCTTCCTTGTTGGGATTTTGCAAGAGAGTTGAGAAATCGAGCTCTTGCCATATTTCCACTGAATGTGAAATGCCATCGTTGATTATGATCTTCAGTACACTGAGGTGTTTTCCAGCTAACAGCAGTTCTCAGAAATGACTTCATCAATCACCCCCCATCAGACATAAAACAGAGAGTGATGTGTAGCAACTTTCTGCTATTGTTTTTGAGTCTGTGAGTTTGAAATAGTGAAATTTAAACTCACCTGAACTGCATCCTAGGACTGGATAGAAGCTTCAGAAAAGAAAAAAAAATTCTTAAATCATGCAGACTTGGAAATAACCATTCATGCTTTTATAAGCTCAACAATTGATTACTGCAATGCGTTTATGTTGGTGTCTCCACATCATCGCTCAGCCGTCTGCAGCTGGTCCACAATGTCGCTGCACACTTTTTAACCAACACTCGATGTTGGGAACACATCACCCCAGTTTTATTTATTATTTCACTGGCTTCCTGTTTCTTTTAGAATTGATTTTAAAATGTTATTCTTTGTATTTTAAAGCCCCTAAAAGGCCTTGTCCCTCCCTAGTGATGTGAACAAGTGTGTGTTCAGAACCCTACTTGAGCCTTACAGTCCTCAAACCTACCAACTCTGGAGTGATCGGGCCTTCTAGGTGGCTGGACCCAGACTCTGGAATAAGCTGCCCCCTGAAATGCTCACAATCACTGACTTTGGGCTTTTTAAATCCAGGCTTAAAACCTATTTATTCAGACTGGCTTTTAATAGACAGTAATGATGTGAGATATTTTTTCCATTTTAATTGTATTGTTATTATATCGAATTTAAATTGTTTTAACGTTGATTTTAATGGAAAGCACTTAGGTCACCATTGTGTGTTGTATATTGTGAAGGTCTCTACAAATAAAAGTTGATTGATCGATTGATTGAAAAATACAGCAGCAGAAAAAAAAAATACCTTCAGCAACTGGAAATTGGGACTAAGTAGTATTGTTGATTATGATATGCTTTAAAACTATTATGATAGATGCATATGTTCCTGAAATTACTCTATAACCTTCGTTAGCATAACTACACTGAAATTGCACAACTTTGGTTCACATACATCTTAATCTCGATGCAATGTCGACCATTTATTAATCAGGTGTTAGAAGGAGAATAAAGTAGTAAAGTTTGGATGCAGTCAGGCTAGCCGTTTCCACTTGCCACTAGTCTTTACGCCGTGCTAAGCTAGCAGACAGATGCGACTGTGATGTTCTCTTTCTATGTTGCCAACTCTTAGCTAAAAAAGTTAATGGGTAGTTGGAGTCTTCCTAAAGTATCCAATTAATTACCTAACAGCCATGCTGGGCTCCCCAGGGTAGATATCGGTTTACTGGGGAAGAATGACGGCAGCGCAAACTCACTCTTATCCCAACTGAACACACACCTGGGCCTCATCTGGGTTAGCCCTTTTCGGCCTCCGTGTGAGTTTTATCTTTTGTCAACCCACGGCGAGGCTTCATCCCTAATCAACCCAGCATGAGCCTCCATGTGAGTTAGGCCCCACAACGACGACGGTATTTTTCGTTCCAGTGAAGGTTTTCTGGGGCTGGTTTGATGGGTAAAGAATTATCCCAGCCGTTCTTAGCTCAAATCTACAGACAATGTTGAGACTGCTAGCTCTTAAATATGGGGCGAAACGTCCACAGGAGGTTTGTTGAAATTCAGAACAGCTGGAGACTCTTGGTCACGATTGAATAAACATCTAAATCAATCATTTAGCATTAATTTGACTATTTAATTACATGCCATTGACAGTAAACTCCATTGTACCTTGAACTGGGTGTTAAACAGATTGTCCTTTTGATAAATTAACTTGGCACATTTTTCTTTGTGTGAACCTTAAATTCATTAAATATACAAGAGTGAATCAAAATGAACTAATTTAAGGAATAAAACAGTCATTGTGTGGGTTTTATATTGGCCAGTCTTTGACTTTAATTGGGTTTTGGTTTCAGAGGGAAATTAAGCCAAGAAGAAATGCTTTCAAAGAGCATCTGCCAAAGACTTCGGCATCATAGATTTATTTAATGTGTGGAACTCAGGGCGCTAAGACCGTCACTAACACAGTATTCATTCAAAACGATTTCTGCAAATTGTTGAACAGAGAAGACACAAAAAAGGAGGCACAGGCAAGTCATAAAATATATTTATTCAACTAGTAAATGTCCACATCCAAAACGTAATAACACACTCCTGGGAGAGCCCCAAAGTTAACTGGCATAAGGATTTTCCTTTTTCTCTGTCAATAATTACAACGTTTCTGGAGATGCATCTCTCCTCAGAAATGCTGCACCCAGGAGGTCTTCAGAGTTTTACAAGGTCTTTGTAATTATTCTCCTATGCAGGGCCCGACACCAGGTTGCCTGTTGGCAGGTTCTTCTCCTCGTTGGCTTCCATAGGAGGGTAATTTCTTCCTGGCTTTGTGCATTGACCACTATGTTGTTGCCCAGAGGACAACTGTGCGTTTTAAGCTTTTAGCACTCAACATTTTTTTTTTTTGTTCGTTTGTTTTCTCTTAAAATTTAGTTTTGAAAAGGAAGATCATTGTTCTCTAAAACAGGACATCAAGAGGAGCAGGAGCTTTTGGTTACATCATTTAGGAATCGCTTAAGACTTAATTTGCATAAGCTTTCTTGTTGGAAAAAAAAAAAAAGGAGACAATCCTTGATGATAACACACAACTTGGGATGACAAGTGCATTCAACTTTGAAGATCAGACTGTAAAATCAGTGATGTCAGCCACTGTCATTGTGTGCAGTGGCCATTGCAGCATTCTGCCCTTTACTGCTGTACACTCTTGTGCAAGCCAGGCCAATAAGCAGGCCAGTGCCCATAGGCACAGTGTCTGCACGAAACTGCGTGTGTTACGTTTTGTATGTGTGTGTGTGCGTGTGTGTGTGCCAGTGGGGGATTTTCTGAATCAATCACTGGCGATGGAAGCGGCTGCAGGGTTTCATTAAGCTGCTGTGAAGCAGAGGCTGGCAGTCGGTCAGGGATTACAGACAGACTGGCAGCAGGAGTGTGCTGTGTGTCCGTGTGCGTGTCCGCTATTGGCACCTTACCCCCATCGCAGATGGTGATATAGTTTAATCCTCCCCCTACGTACTGCGACTAGCTTGTGCTATCTGCTTGCTGCTAGCTTCAGAGCACCATTTTGACCATTATTCGTCCTCATTTTTCCCCTTGCTGGGCCTTCTAAAAATAAAAAAAAAGCAATGGACATACGTGTTTGATGTCTCTAAAAGCACTGAACATCAGATGAAAGATCCTGGTAAGTGTGCCATCATGACGTGTATCAAAATAAATAAAATGGCAGGACGCGTCTGCTGGCTTATTGCATTCAAGGGGTGCAAATCCTGCTCCGGCTTGCTAACAGACATTTCAGAACTGAAAGCAGATGGCCAGAGGGATTTGATTCATTAAAAAAAAAAAAAATGGACGGAAAGCGATATGTCTGTTTTGTTGTGTGATGCAAAAAGAGGTAATTCAGGGGGGGGAGGGAGGTACGGGGCCGCGGGGCAGAAAGGGCATACGTCGGGGGGAGGGTTATTACTTGAAGGAAGCACGGACTGGGCGACCCTTGAGGGGCTGGGGAGGGCGGTAGTTGTCCACCATGCAGCATTCGGCTTCGCCGTCAGCTGAGAAGAGCAGGCTGCGGAATTTAGCCATCTGTGAAAGAGGAGACGGGATAGTCATCATTTCTGCAGAGCTCCTGCGACTGTCACTCACTGAACATGAACTCACACCCGTTTAGCATCAGGAACATGCACTGGTGACCTAACTGTTGTTACTCAACTTCAGATATCTCAGCTGCATCAAAAGATGAGGAAATTCATTTGACAGGACTTCTAGAGCCTACCATTTTAAGTGATTATTTAAAATAAATTGATCGTGTTTGTAACTGTGTTGTAGTTGGATTGAAATGTGTTGTTTTTAAATCCGCTTTCACTAAACGTTTTCTTTTTCTGCAAGGTGCCCTGCAGTGCCTTGTGGCTTGAATTTTTTTCCACATGGCTGAACTGAGGCTGAATTAAAATTGTCTGAGTTAGCCAAAATCTTCTTTGTATACGGATGTTTGAGTGGAACTTTAAAGTCAAAATCTGACATGTTTTAAACCTAAATGTGTAGGTTGGTGGATTATTGTATTACTACTGGCTCCCTTCTATTCCTCACATTAATGTTAGCTAAAATAAGATAATCTTAGCTAATATAAACTAAGCAAAGATAAACCCCATCAAGCTAAGCTAGGCTAAGCTGATTTAACTAGACTAAACTAACAGGTTAGTGACATCGGGTTTATAGTTACAGAGATAAAAGAAGCATTAAATCTTTTAAGATACCCGATTAAATTTGGAAACACTACAGTCTAAAGCAGTGGTTCTCAAACTTTTAATACTGCGTACCACCTGAGAAACTGTTCAGCTCTCTGAGTACCACCATGATGACCAATTTTAAAATATAGCCATATATGCCTTCTCAATTAGCTTTAAATTCACAGGAGAGATGTTTATTCCTTATTGTGGTTATTTATTGTTACCTGAATTTCATTTGAAACGTATTTATAATGCATTGTATGTTTCCGATTCAATTTTTTAAAAAAAGTGAAAATGTGGAAAGTCCTGACGTTCCCCCGCGTACCACCAGAGAGCAGTCGTGTACCACCAGTGGTACACGTACCACAGTTTGTGCACCACTGGTCTAAAGCATACTTTTGAAAAAAAAAATGCTTGAAACTTAAAATGTGTGATATATGCGGGTAGGTGGATTTTGAAACCAGTTGGTTTCCTCGTAGTCTGTCTTCATGCCAGTGTAAGAAGATAAGCTAAACTGATTTAAGATAAACTAGACCGAGCTAACAGGCTGCTGATAATGGCTTTATATTTAGTAAGATAAAAGTAGAATTATATCTTAAAAGATAGCCAATTACAACATTCCTTCAAGTAGGAACAAAAAGGCCCAAAATAAATATATAATAACAATAATAATTTCAGTTAAGTGGCCATATTATAGTTTCACATACCTGTTACCTATGAACATTATGTAATTATTATTATTGCACTGCTTTAATCAGACGAGAGGAATTTACTCAGAAAATTACTTCCCACTGCTGGGACACAACAATGCAGCTGGTTGCAGCCTTTGGTAATTTGCTGATAAATAATTGTTAGGTAATCACTTCTTCGTCAGTAACTGCTGGTCTGCCGTATGACACCAAGTCTAAAGGTCGTCTCCACGCATCTGTGCATTCACTTTACCCCACTCATCACAATGAAGTAATCGTTTACGTGCAGTTTTGAATTTCACATCACCAAAAATCAAAATTATTCTTCAGCGTTGATAAGTGACGCTCGTTTCATCTGCACCTTTATGCATGAAGACAGATGTGCTGCTGCTTTTTAACATGGCCAGACGACTCATTGCAGCGAAGTCTCTTCACTGATAGTGATGCACATGTACGCTCAACCCATAACACACCACGGTTAACCAACACCATCTATGTGAAGTCTTGTTTGTCCTTCTCTTGGTTGACTTAGTGTCTTTTTTTCCCATTTGCTTAAGTAGGTAGCTGTATTGAGTTTCCTTCAACTACAAGAGTAGCGCTGTTAATCTTAACAATTAAGCCTTTGATTCAGATCTTGGTAAAAGAGAGGATTTGCACAGAAGGCTATTCTAGACTGTGGGAACAAAGCCAATGCTTCTGCCTCAGAAGAATGGGCTCTCCGAGCAGACGTACCTGCTCAGGGCTCACGCTGATTGGCTCTTTGCAGACAATCCAGGTAACGCTCTCCAGCAGGGGGGGTGTGGTCAGAGAGCCATCGTATGTCCAGTAGTCGAGGCAACCGGGGAGCAAAGTGGCGGGGTCAAAGTTAGCGAAAGTAGTCTGCTTTCCCTGAGAGTGACGCAGAGCAAAGCCTGGTTAATAAAGATTAGATAAGAAGAACGTGCTTGTCATGGATACATACTTTGGCCTTGATGGAGACAAATGCATCTATAAGCTTTTGAAGACTTGCATTTTCAGCACCACACTGAAAGACAAAATGACCACAATTGTATTAGAACCATGTTAATTTCGTGTAATGTTTTAAATTTACAGTGAATAACCTCCATTTGTCAACTGTGACTGCTCACCTTCAGGAAGACTCCAACAACAGCGAGCCCATCAGGCTGACTGGCAGCGTCACCGAAGCTTGGATATTTGGTGTTCCAGTGCACCAGATGGAGCTTTGAACAAACCAGAGACATAAGAAATTATTAATATCATCCCCATTTAGGAGCTCTGGATGTTCCATGTTTTACAGTACGCTTGATGGTGATGAGAGGCATGTTGTCTTAGAAGCAAAACGTTTCAACGCAAAAATCCTCACTGAAAACTGTGTTCGGTCAAAACGACGACGCATTTCTTCAGAGACGGACTCAAAAGATGTCTGTGTGGTTTCAAATACCCACATTAAATGTGTTAGAATTTAAAGACTAGAATAAAAATGTGCTACCTTCAAACCTTCACCCACCAACTACACAGTGGATGGAAAAGTCTTACTCTTTACCGAACTATAAACAGGAACCCTTGATGTTATCTTAGATCTTTACAGTTATTCTGGTTTGTACCAAAATAGAGATTACTTCTCAAGAACATTTTTCTTCCTGAGAAATTTTCCTGAGAAACAAATATAGCTGAGAGCAGCTACGAGTGGTAGGAGTGAGCTACGGACAAGGAAAAAAGGTTTTTAGACTTTAGATGCGAGAAAATGTCATACATTTGCATGTTTTTTGTCTAAGTTTGAAAATGTTTTTGCAAAGTTTTCTAGTGTATGATCAGCATTAGCTGTCAAATTGTAGTAATAGCTCCTGATGCTGAATATGACAGTCAGGTGTACATCATTCACTGCTGGCACTCGAGGGCTCAAGACACGGTTATAAAATTTAGTAAACGATCAATGACCATTGATTGTGGGCAGTCCAGTTACAGCGCTCATTAGCATGTACGCCACTGTAAAAGCAAATATGCCACGACATAACTTGAAGTTGCGTTGACTGACCAGCTGCCTGTTGCATTATGGGATGGAGCATGTGAGGGAACAGCAGGCCACCTGAGTATTTGTCCACATACTGCAGATTCTGCATCTATTTTCAGACAACATCGGGGCCGGCTCAGTGTGCATTAATAGAGTACAGTGATCCCTTATTTTTCGCGGGTAATGGGGACCGGCACCCCCCCGCGTAAATCAAAATCCGCGAACTGGAGCCGGAGCCCCCCGAGCCTAAATAATGTGTTTAAAATATGTTTAAAAACCCCAAAAAAGTAGTGAGGCACTGCAGCGAAACAAGACAAAGGCTCAACTGTGGTCTTTCTGTTACCTTCACAGCCTCTGGTCTCTGAACCGTAGTAAACAAACCGCTGGTATTGTGCTATTTTTGGCTCGTAATTAGCGGCTAACACGCTAACAACGACAAAAAAAAAAGTCTGGTTTTCTCTGCATGGAACGGGCACTTTATTCTGGCACTGCAGGAACTTGTAACATCACACAGGTTGTATTGTTGGGCTCCTGTCGGTTAACAGAGAATGTAAATCTATACACGCTGGGATGCTGTTGATGCTCACTACACTTTTCATCTAACCCCATTTTCTTCTGCCGTCCTACGACACACACACTCCATTACCCATAAGGCCACTTTTTAAAGGGGCCAGGCTGGCTCACAAGATTCTTCACTGTGAGAGAACGCGCACAACATCCTGTGATGTTTCCGTGATTTTTAAATTTTTTTTAAATTATATATTTCTGAAAAAAATCAGGGAATAACTAAAACTGCGGAATTTAAACTGTGAAGTGGCAAGGGATCACTGTATGCAGTTTAAAAAATGCCACCAATGTCAGATTTTTTTTTTTTTAACATGTTTACAGGTGCTGCACACAAAAAGGACTGCTGCACACCCCCCCCCACCCCCCCACCCCTGTTACTCTGTGGCAACCTCAATCTGTCACAAACTATTGCAGTCAGAGTTTTATGACCATCATCACTATCCAGAGCATCCCTACCTCAGCGGGGTATTTGGTCCCAGCCACCGTGTGTTCAGAGCCTCTGTCGTCACCGCCTCCCCAGTGGAAATGAAACTGCTTCAGCCTGTAGGTCCCTGAGATTGGTCCATCTTTGAGAGCTGCAGAGAAGAGAGAGAAAAATAAACAAAATCTCCATATCAGTTCAGCCTGCACCGACGAGCAGAACTGCACTCTCTGACTGTACAGCAAGAAAATGCTGCAGAAGGAAACGTCCTCCTGAGCAAAGAATACAAAGAACAAGATCGGTATGATGTGACACACATGCACTTCCTACATGCTGGAAGCAAAGTCAGTTCCTGTTGTGAGAGCTCCTGTCACACTGAGAGTAACATTTAGTCCTAAATGACGATAATGCGTTGTTAACCATCCTAGTGTTGCATAATGCATGTATTTACAGTTCACGGCGTAGTGAAAATAGTAACAGATAATCCAGTGTATTGCTCTAATTCTGTTCTAATGTTATCAGACACACACACACACTCGCTGGCCTCTCACTGCAGGATATCTGCTTGTGAGTACTCAGCTTCCAGTGATAAGAGAGAATGTGAGTCTGTGTGGGCCTTAAGGTGATTAACTCAGATCAGAAAATGAAAAATAAAGAAGCAGGGAGATCAATCTTTTCCACAATGCACACATGACGCATGATCATGTCACGCACGCAGCTTCTACTTTGGCTGGAAGTGCAGGGAGAAGAGAGAGAGCAGCACTAAGCAAGTACAGCTCATCTAGCCCTCATTCGGAGCACAGATGCTCCTGAGTAACAATCCTTGCAATACTTGATTGTGTTGGTTACGTAACCGCATTTTTCCCAATTTCAGATCAGCTAAAGCGATCCAATCCTAAACCGTTTCTCCTTTCGGGATTAAAAATCTAATCTAAAATGGACAAAAGAAAAAAAAATAACGCAGGCAAGCCTCATTCCTCATTTTTCAAGAGAACAGAACTCAGTCCCTTTGCAAAAATGGCAAATTAATAGTTAACCAGAATAACCTTGAGTTTCTTTTTTTTTTTGCTTGAGAGTTGGCGTGGGAAAGGTTCAGCAGGGGTTACATTACCAATTCAATTACAAGTTTCATGCTTTGTCTTCGGCTTTTCACTGGAGCTCCTGCATATTCATTAAACTCTCCGTGTAGTAACCCCCGCCAAACCCCCCTCTTAAAAAAAAAAAAAAAAAAAAAAAAAAAGAAATCAATTAGGTTATTTCATCTACATGCGTCTAGAAACTGGGGCGCGTGACTCATGCAACCATCAGCAGTATTCCTTCTTGAGATGCTGCCTGCATGAAGGCTGCAGAGATAATATATGATCAAGCCAGAACGCTGCAGCTTGCAGGTCACTTCATCCTGTAAATTATTATTGAGTGCCCTTGTTTGCAAACCTGAAGCTCCTCTGACTACAAGTCTACTGGCGTGGAGAAATTCATTTCAGGGATATGCGAGGTTGTTTTTTTTTTTTTTTTTTTTAATAAAAAAGCGTGACTTGGAGCCGCGTTGGCACGACTGGATGTCTGAATTCTTACAGTATTGATTTCACACTAACTTGAGCTGTCGGAGTCATCGTTGAAGGTCACTTGGAAGGAATGTCCGTTGTTGAGGATATCCAGGCAGGTGGAGGGGTCGTACTTCAGGGCGAGCGGCTTCAGCTTCCCGTCGTATGATGCTTCAGTGGGCACGATGTCAATGGGAGACTGACGGGGTCCGTTGGCGATGGGGAAGTTTTCAGCCCATTTGTCGGGTCCTGGAAATCATATAATGACATTAGGATGATTAAAAATGAAGCCAATGGAAGGATGATTAAAAATGAGGCTAATGGAGGAGGTGCAGTTTATGTGAAATTCAGAGCAAATAAAAAAAGAGGTTTGGGGATGAAGGCGTGTGCGTAAAAAGCCTCAAACGCGCTGAATAATAATATTAATATAAATGAAAAATCTCCTCTGTGCCATGCATTCAGCACCCATCCCGCTGGTATAATTCATCCCAGCATGCACATCTGTAATTTCACTTGGGCTGCCTGTTATTTTAGCCTGAGCGGTGCGCGCCTCACCGTTGTTCGCTGCGTATCCCCAAGCGTGAGACATGGTGACAGTTAGGATCTATGAGCTGTAATCCTCTAATGCGAGTCGTTGCCCCGAGCAGAGCAGCTAGTGTCCTCCACCTGACAGCTGCAGAGCTTATATAGGCTCCTCTGAGTGCGTATCGTGCGTCTGCAGGGCTGGTGTTGACCACATGATGTCCGCGCGGACCGGGAGGAGTTTAGATGCGCTGCAGCGCTGCTGATCAATGAGGATCTATCTCTCTCTCCCTCTTTCTCTCTCTCTCTGTTGGTTCATTCTTCATTAGCAGGCAATGGTGAGCTGCAGGTTACATGATCAACACAGATGCATGCAGAGTAATTGAATATAAAAGCAGATATTGTCAGTAAATAAATGCAGTTATGCATATTGTGTGATATTAAATATAGGCCATTTGCGGAGGAATATATTTTGGACGGAGAGGATATTTGGCTGCAGGAAAACGCAAACATTAAGAAGAGCCTGCATTAGTATATTGTTCACAGTCAAGCATCAAATAATGTTAGAGTGGCCATAAAACAAATTCATGTACAACATTTCAGACAGACATGTCTGACTACAAAGGAATAACCGCCACTGATGGTTATGTCAAAGTCCTGTCTCCAACAATAATCCTGATTAACATGCTGATTGCTCCTACTGGTCATTACAGATTACTGCACAATGACATGAGGTTTATTAAATTCTGCAAAAAAAATCCTTACAGGTTGTAAAAAGGACAGTTGTAACAGTGCGATGGTGCCATCTGCTGCTGTTAAATGAAATTGCAAGCAAAATAGTGCCCTTCTTTATAGAAAAATTAATTAATTAATGAATTAAATGCAGACAAAACCCACATAAAACTTTTAATTTCCTGTTATACTGATCTGTCAAGTAATTGTAATTTATCTGAATGTTTTCCCCAAGCCTATTAAACTGAATTGTGCTTTTGTTTTGAAGGGCAGAACTTAAAGCAAGTGGCCAAAACAAACAAACAATTAAAAAAAAAAATGAGACATCATGTTACCTTGCCAAGAAATCGAACGCGGAAAAGATATTTAACATTTCTTATCTCGATATTTACATGACAGGGGGCGTGAAATGAATGTAGGGAATTCCGGCATTAGACTTTCACAATAACAGTCTAACAAGTGTATATTGATTTTAAATAACAGTAAAATAGAAACAAGTGAGCTAAAATTGTATATCGTCTTCAATAATCTGCGAAATGTCATTTTTATTTTGTAGAAGCACTAATTTTTGTTGTTGACTCCGTTTTTTTTTTTTTTTTTTAAATCCAAACAATTCCATCAATACTTGTTTTGTTAAATAGCAGGTTGAGATGAACAGACCTTATTTCATTATACTTGAAGCAGATGAAAATTAAAGATATATGTTACCTATTTTGAAAGTGGGGGGAAGTCGACAGCCGTCGCACGTGAATGACGTAAAGAAAAGCGACTCCTATAGTAATCACATGAGGATATCACTAGCGATTTTTGAAATAAGGTTTGTTTACTTTTCTTTTTTGTGCAGAAAGCTAAAACGTAACAGTCGAGACGACTTAAAGTAAAATAAAAATGTTCCCTGGATACACCTTCGCGTGCAGCTGAAGAACGTCGCGTCACTAAACGGGCAACGTGAAGATAATCGTTTGTACAGTCGGCGAATAAAACACGTGTTTCTTTGACAGCTTTGAGTTATAAGAAGAAAATTCCACAGTTAACATACAGCAGAGATTTGTACCAATTTTAAAACTGGGCTCGATATTGTCGTTTCTCCTGTTACCTCTGTGTCTGTAAAAATTACACACAAACATACTCGGCAGAATTGCATGAAAGCTGGTAAAGAGTTTGAGCTTTTGGTGAGTTTTGGTGTGGTTTGTTGTGAATCGTTAATTAACACGCGAAGAATAATGTTGGGCTGTTAATCACTGCAAACAGATCAGACTCTAGTAAATAGATGTCTATATTCTGGGTCAGCATGCATGTCAATTTAGTAAACTGTTCAACACGTTTTGGCTTTCGGGATTGATTTACTTATTTTTTTTCTTTTTTTTAATGTTTACAAGACAGAGCGCTGTGGTTTGTTATATAGGCCACACCTCAATCACACACCTGAGGACAACTAGATGATTAGCTTTCAGAGAAGTGGATGCAAACTAACAAGTCCCACAAGAATCAATAAGTATAGAAGTCCACCCCCTCCCACACTCAAAAACAGATATATCTTGTAAAAATATACAGTACTGTACAGTCTTTTATCAGTTATATTTCAGTCTTTCTATTAAGATACAAACAGAGAATACAGTGGTAGTATCAGAGATGGAGCGATGATTTAGATAATTGATAATTGGTTGGCCGATTATGGATTATCTTCCTTTTTTTTTCCTTTCTTTTATATATACACATACATACATACATATATATATATATATATATATATATATATATAAATTGGCATCTGCCATTTTTATTACCAGCTTTAACTGGTTGTCTCCTGCAGGGCAACATCCAAGTTACCTTCTCTTGGAGGGAGAGTGACTTTTTCAGTCCAAACATATCTAAAAAAAAATAAAGAGTTTATGAAATTTATAATTTGTATTTTCTCTTTAGATCAACTCCAGTTTCCCTTTGCATTGTGCCTCGTGATGGATGTGACTATCTTTTTTTCGAGTAAACTGAATCTGAGAATCAGTTGATTAAAATTAAACACAGTCCATAGTGGTTTAGACGGCCACTGACAACACTGCACTAATGAGTGGACAGACAGATACTAATTAACTGCGCACAACAGGCCAGCTTTCAACTTTAGAAATTAGGGATTTGGCCTCAGTTTATGCAAAATTTAGAATCATTTCAATTAATCAGAGACTGAAGAAGTGAGCTTTAGGCATAAAAAAAGATGTTGTTGACCGTGTCATTGACTCAAAGGCAAGTCAGGGAGTGGAAATAATCTATTTTAAAGTGTGATCACTGTAGAAAGAGTCAGTGAAGACAAGAGGAAAGGCAGGTGAAAAAAAGCCTCGTGGTATAGAAGTGAAACTCTTTCATGAACATACCTCGATAAAAATGTTTCTCCTCAGGTAACATGGCGAAGAACAAACAAAAAGGGAAAAAGCAGAAGAACGTCTTTCAAGTGGCAAACAAACATTTGAAGATCAAGAACAAAGCGAAACCCGTCACGACGGCTCTCAAACACGTAAGATCTCTCCTCTCTTTTCCCTCTGAATGGTATTACTCCTCCTCTCTCTATACAGTGTGTTGGCGTTTATTGCTTATAAGGCTTTACATAATTTGTGGCTTCACAGATCAATGCAGTGAAAAATGAGAAGGTGGACAGCCTGAATCAAATGTTCACAGAGGTACAGAGGGACGTAAAGAGCATTTCCAAGTCTGTTGCTCCAGAACCAAAGAAACAAACACAGGTAGAGGAGGAAATTGTGTTCATTTAATATCCTCTTTCTTTTTGTTGCATTTAGTATATTGAAGTTTGTTTTGATACCACTGATGAATGCCATGTGCTTGGTTTAGCAGGTTACCAGAGAGCCACCAAAGGAATCGGTGAATGTTGACAACGCTGCTCAACTTTTCTCTCAACTTTGACGACCACGAACACTCATGACTGGCTCAAAGTCCACCCGATGCAGCAATGCTGCGTCTCACCACATGGGGGCAGCACCATCATAAGAAAGATCATGTGTCACATTTTAGTGGGATTGAGTTGCTGACTGTCCCAGAGGAAGGTCTGGATGTGGAGCTCCACCCCTGACCACAACCACTGAGTCACTGATATACCTTAAGTGGGTCTTTTTGTCTTCACAGCAGATCTAGGACATGTACCCATGCGGTCAGAAGTGGTATTACTACGTAGAGTGGCTTCATGATGAAACAAAGGCTGCAGATTTTAGAAGAAGATGCAGCGATGATGTGATGGTTTTAAAGTTAATATTTGTTATTATGTAGATGAATGCTTGTCTGTGTAAAAAAAAAAAAACCCTTTGCTTGATATAATTATTTTTATTATATAACATTATAATTGTACAAAGGAAATAAAAATGGAATATGTGAAGCAATGTCTTCTGATCCTCGGACGCCTCACATTTCAGCCACTGTAATAAGTGATTTTTCTGCTTTATAAAATCTGATCTAGGTGACATGTTCCTCGCCGTTCTGAATCTCCAATAAATATTTTCTCTCGATTGTCAGTTCAAGGTTTTCATCCCCTTGTTCATATTTTTGGTGCCTCTTAATTTTTTTTTGAAAAAGGAGTCACAAAGGAGATGATTAAGAGATGATGAGTCTTCAGACTTTTGTGAAGATTAAAATGTGTCGGAGTTTTGGTGGCAGAGATTATCATTTAAAGTAGGAATATGTAGCAGCTGTCACTGCCCGTCATCGTCTGCACCAGTGGCGGCTGGTCAATGGAGGGCGCTAGGGCGCCGCCCCACATCCAAGAACTTAAGTGAAGAAGTAATTACTTTAAAATATATACTGTATGGTTTTAAGGTAATTAATTATCATAGATTTAGTGAGTAATATGTGTAATCTACAATAAAATATAGATTAAAATATGTTTTGTGATGTCTAAAGTCACGGATAGGTCACATGTTTCCAGCTGGGGCACAGTTTTTTGTCCATTCACTCTCGCTATAAATTGTACATGCGCAGTTCGATCCTCTCAATACAAGAGATAGGAGCTCAGCATTCATATGAATGTGCTGCTGTTACACACTCTGTCAGCCACAGGGTGGCAACAGAGAGCAGCACATCTGTCAAAGTGCGCCAGAAGGAGTCCGCGGGAAGAGTGTGTAGTTTCGCTAGCAAGAATGGAAAGAGAAAACTCTGTTCAATCGTTAAAAGCAACACCTTTTGAGAGGAGAACATAGCAGGAGAAGTTGAGAGTCAAAGACGTTGGAGCTGATCAGCCTGTCATCGTCATTCAACAGCCATCCAAAGACAAGAGGACGACAGTACAACTGGACATTTTCGAGGAGCTGGTTCAGTAAGAAGGCTTGGCTAACGGCATGTAATGACAGCAATGCTTTATTTTGCTTTCCTTGTCTCCTTTTTCAAACCTCTGGATCAGACCCAGCATGGATTCAGACAGGACTGAAAGACTTAAAACACATATCTGAAAAAAATTAAAAAACATGAACAAACCAGGGTTAATATGGAAAAAGCAATGCAGCTAGCCATGTTTGGGAAAATAAATATAGCTGCTCAACTTGATGAAGGCTACAGGATAGGGAGCTGAAATCATAATGAAGAAGTTGACGAAAACGGGCACATCCTGTCCAAAATAATAGATTGTGTCAAGTTCTGTGGTGCTTTTGAGCTTTGTTTTTAGAGGATTAGTCAATTTTGTGGCATCACTAGATGTAGTTTGGCAAGAGCATCTGCAGACTGCTACTGTCTTCAAGGGAACATCTAAGACAGCACAGAATTAACTTCTCGAGAATGCTCTCAGTTTTGAGAGAGTATATAATTGATGAAATCATGAGTGCAGACTCCATTCAAGCTCCATTCTCCCAGGTGACCAAAAGAACAAGCTTATTTCCCAGGCCTATGATGGTGCAAGTGTCATGAGAGGAGTCACAGGTGGTGTTCAGAAGAAAGATGTGTATGTGAACGCACACTATGTCCACTGCTATGCTCACCAGCTTAACCTCATCATGCAGCAGGTGACGTCGCATATCTCAAGGGTTATCCAGTTCTTCTCTGACCTGGCAGGATTCTCTGGCTTTTTCTCAAGATCTCCCAAGAGAACCAGTGTGCTCGATAGAGTTGTGGCCCACAGACTCCCAAGAGCAAGCACAGTAAGGTGGAACTTCCACAGCTGCTCAGTGAACACGGTGTTTTGAAACCATCAGGGATTCAGGGGAGTTTGATTCCACCAACTACACGAGAAAGCTGGAGGGTTAGTGAGGCTACTGGAGGATGAAAATTTCAACTTCTTCCTGGAACTGTTCCATCGCATCATGCCACATGCGGACATTCTCTACAGCCTGATGTTCCTGATAATTGTTTGCATATTTTGACCTACTATGGTTGTTAAAGTGTTTATTTAATTTTGAACCAGACAAATACGCTTTGTTCCTGTTATTTATTTTGTTCATTTAAAATAAACCTCTTTCTGTGCCAGTTGTTTGCTCTTTTAATGTGAAAGTTTCATTTTGAAAAGATTTTGGCTTCTGATGTTTCAATATGACAAGAAAATCACAAGATTTTGCGAAATTATACAAATGTATGTTTTTTTAGACATTTGTACAGAAATTAAGAATATCGCGATAATATCGTAAACCGTGATAATTTGGTCACTATAATCAAGATATCAAATTTTCCATATCCCTACTGTAGAGATGTACCCAATGCTGAACAAGAGTAAGCTGAAAACTGAACTGTCAATCATCTACAGCAATGATGAGTTCAAGAACTGCAGTGGTGCTGTAGCTCTGTATCAGCTCTTCACGAAGAACAATCTTCATGACACCTTCTCAGAGACTGTGGCTCTGCTGAAGATGCTCATCACAACTCCCATGACTACAGCTGAATCTGAGAGGTGTTTCTCAACACTTAAGAGGATCAAGACCTTCCCGAGGAACACAATGTCGCAGGATCGCCTCAATGCACTGGCAATGCTGTCTATGGAGAAACTTGTCAAAGACTTTAACTATAGAGTCATTGAGAAATTTGCATTTCTCCAGGATAGGAGGGCAAAATTTCTGTACAAAAAGTAAATTCAGCGCCACAAGGTGGCAAATCATATGGCTTTGAGCCACTTACCTTCATGATGTCATGGGCTTTTTCAAATGTAATGCCATAGGTCTTAGAGATGCGCGGATGACGTATATTTTAACCCGCAACCGCTTCTTAAAATCTCTATCCGCCCGCTATCCATTTGCAGGAACGTTTTTTCACCAATTTTCAAAACCGAACCGACCCGCCATCCTTTTTAATAATATGTAAAATATTTTTTCTTATTATTATTATTTGAGTGCTTCAACCGCAACCTGCCCGAATTTAATTAAAGTATTATTTTTTGACGAGTCATCCGCCCGATATGCGGATTATCCGCTCCGCCCGCGGGTGCGCGGTTCAACCGCGCATCTCTAATAGGTCTCTGTGTTCCTAAATGTCTACCATTGTCTCAGGGTTTTATTTTGTTGGATGTCTTTTGCACTTACCAAGGCACTTTTTGCATCCCTCCATTTGCAAGTGTAATGAAAAAGATTATCAAAAAATGTGCACTACTTAAGGTACATTAACAGATTGTACCGTGTTGCCTCTTGCCTGGTAACTTTTTCTTTGTGGGCCTTTTACTCTGGTACTTTACACTCAATAGCAGTGTTTTAATTTGTCACTTTATCCTCTGGAGGTCATGTTCTTAGGAGGTCCTTTTTTGCAGACTTCTCCACATGGTTCAACTCTATCACCTCTCCCACAAAAATGGCCTGATTTGTTCTTATGTCATTTCACAATCTGGAAAAAAAATGGATCCACATTAATAGAAGAACACAACTGCTGGACAACTGCTAAAATGTAAATGTTCCCTTCAAGTAGCTCTACTTTGTTACGTTATGGATTATAGATTTCCAAGACATTTTTGGTATTGTGTATTTATATTTACATACTGTTCAATCAATATAAGATATGGGGTAAAATGCACTGATAACTGCCAAAGATGGCAGCAACTTAACAGATTGTAGCGAAACACTGTCTGTCAGGAGAGACAAACTAGAAACTAAGACAAGCATTTAAATGTAGCACAAATGATCAATCTGTGAAATGTGACTTCCTGTCTTGTTTTGAATTGAGTTATGATAGTTTGGTTTGATATATGTACAGGCTGTTCCACAATGATACGGTGTTGCCTGAGGGCAATAAACTTATGGAAAAAGTTTATTTTTTAATATTGTGTCATTTCAAATGGCATGAATAAACAAATGTATTCAAATTTTAAACAGTATCTTTTATATTTTTCAGTCTTTACAACTATGGCACTGTTACTTTATGGCTATAACCTAAAATATTTATTGAAAATCAAAAAAAAAATGTTTACTTGGTCTATTTCAAGAGAAAACATTTTATTCTATTTTGTTATGTTATATTTTATTATATTATGTTATTCAGCTCAGCAAAAACAGAAACAGGCATTTTTTAAATATACATACCGTATATTGATATTAATGTACGTATATCGATATCGTACTACATTTGCTACAGGCGGAAGGCAGGGGTACACCCTGGACAGGTCACCAGTCCATCGCAGGGCCACATGTAGACAAACAACCACTTACACTCACTCCTACGGGTGAGTTTAGAACCAACAATTAACCTGACATGCATGTCTTTGGACCGTTGGAGGAAGCCAGACACACCAAACATGTGGAAGAAGGAGCTCTGGTCAGATGAAACCAAAATCAAACTTTTTGGCCACAACACAAAACGATATGTTTGGAGTAAAAGCAACACAGCTCATCACCCTGAACACACCATCCCCACTGTCAAACATGGTGGTGGCAGCATCATGGTCTGGGCCTGCTTTTCTTCAGCAGGGGCAGGGAAGATGGTTAAAACTGATGGGAAGATGGATGGAGCCAAATACAGGAGCATTCTGGGAGAAAACCTGTTGGAGTCTGCAGAAGACCTGAGACTGGGACGGAGATTTATCTCCCAACAGGACAATGATCCAAAACATGAAGACAGATCTACAACAGAACGGTTCACAAATAAACATATCCAGGTGTTAGAACGGCCAAGTCAAAGTCCAGACCTGAATCCAGTCTAGAATCTGTGGAAAGAGCTGAAGGCTGCTGTTCACAAACGCTCTCCATCCAACCTCACTGAGCTCCAGCTGTTTTACAGGAAGAATGGACCAGAATTTAGTCTCTGGATGTGTTAAACTGATAGAGACAAACCCCAAGAGACCTGCAGCTGGAACTGCATGAAAAGGTGGCGCTAAAAAGTATTAACGCAAGGGGGCCGAAAAATATTGCACGCCCCAGTTTTCAGTTTTTTGTTAAAAAGGTTTACAATATCAAATAAATTTCATTCCATTTCACAATTGTGTTCAACTTGTTGTTGATTCTTGACAAAATAGTGGAATTTCATATCTTTATGTTTGATGCCTGAAATGTGGAAAAAGGTTGAAAAGTTCAAGGGGCCAAATACTTTTGCAACGCACTGTAATTACATGAGCTAGTTAATGAGTGTTCAGTCAGTAATGTTTAAAAGTCACCTGCTTATCTACTAACAGTTATTATTACTTAACTGCATTCTGCTAAAGAATATTAATTCTTTTTGTCAAGCAGCTTATTTATTTTATTGTTTTTTCAAGAAAGGGGATGTAATATTTGGGAGTTATTTATGTCCACTTGTTCTTGAATGCATCATAGCATTCAGTTAACGCTGATTGGTCCCATGTCATGTGATTGGCCCCATGTGCATCATGGGATGTGTTGTTAAGCTTCATGCCTTTAGTTATTATGTATGACTGCTTCTGTTCAGATTTCAAACAAATAAAACATGGCACATCCTGGTTTTAATGATATTTCCTCCAGTAAAACGAAACAACACCCAAACTGAAACAAGATGAGGGTCGCAAGTTTTCAATCTCCTGATCTTCATTCTCTTTTTTTCTGGGGTCATTTCAAACATGAAGTGGTAGCTTCAGAGAAAATCAGATATTTGTTTCCTCTGAAGCATTAAACTGAGTTTGTGATGACACTGATCCAACTGGATCAGCTGGTCAGTGTTTATGTTGAACAGTTTGTTCAGCTTCTGACTTTTGTTCCTTCTACAGCCCACAGAGAAAACCAACTTAGAGACTGACAGTAAAATCATGTTGTGCCAACATTCAACCTGATTTACATGTCAGTTTTCATTCTTCTGCTCTCGAGTCAAAGTCTGAACATGTCTGTGAGATTTCCTGGCAGAACTGAGTCACCTGCTTTGTGAGGTTCCTCCCCTTTAGACAAATGGAGAATTAGATGACTTTACATCTGTGTGCCTCTCAGATCATCTTTCAGTGCTCAAATCAACACTGACACTCACACTTATGTCTCATTTTCCAAAATTAACTTTCTGATCTTTTCTTTCAGGCATTTCAACAGTTTCTGGCATAAACACCAACATACTTAAATTCCTCCACTTGAGGCAACACCTCAGCCCAAACCCTGACCCCCCCCCCCCCCAGAACACCACTGGATTCAGATCCTCCCAATCACACCATGAACATTTTAGCACCGTCCGTATGTAAGGCACCAAACATAGGTAGAAGTAGAAAAGCAGACCTCCACCAAGCAGCTCGTCTATCTCACAATGATAAAGAATCCTTTTAAAAATTCCTGGATCCAGAAAGTGATCCGGAACGGCTGATCTATTTGATAGTGTCGGTGTTTCTGCTACGACTGATGGTGCGTTCAGGTGTACTCGTAAATTTGAAATTTAAAGACGGAAAAGCATTGAAATTTAGCATCAACCAGGGGTTTTCGTTTAATTTCATTAACTGTTAGTTTTTGTTGTTGTTGTTGTTTTCATATTCCATGTTCCATGGCGTCCCAGTTTTTAAACTGGGAAGCGCTCAGTTCTGAGGTTATGTTGTTCGGAGCTCAAAGTTCCGATTTCCAATGTAACTGTAACGCACCATTTCGACCCCGGGGTCCTAATGGGTGCTCGTGTCTGCCCGTTGCGGTAACCATGGTGATCTTAAACAACGGTCTAACGACTGAGCTGGTGATCTTTCTAACACATTAAACCAGAGAAGACGGAGGAGAAATATCACAGTGTTTATTTCAAGAACTTCAAGATATCCTTTAGCCTGTTTTCCCAGGTGTGAAAAAAACTTGTTTTTTTTAATGTTGAGTAGCTAGTCATTTGGATTTACCTGAAGTAGGCTAAATTTAAAATGGCGGCTGTAGGTGTTTATCTTTTAATCTAGTTAATTGTTATAATGGTAGTTTAGTAAGCAATAATTGTTAATTGAAATGATGAGATTTAAGATGTTAACATTGTCCTCCTGGCCTGCTGCTAATCCCTGGTGGGGGCAACAATGAAAAAACAAAAAGCAATTACAGCGGGTTTTTTTTTAAACGAGCAATTTAAGTATCATGTTGCCTGTTAACTTTCGCAGATGTGCCATTCACCAAGACAGACTTGACAACTGGACAGAAAAGATACCGCCCAGCAATATGTTCAGGTAAATGAAAGGAGGAGAGATGTTTTTGGGACATATTGAGTCTGCTTATAGACGGTAAATTTGTTTGGCTGCAGAGGGGATTTTCTTTTTCTTATCAATTTTGTTAATTGGAAAAAATACTTTTTATTTTTATTGTATGAATTTGTTTTTCAAGTTCTTATACTTTTGGTTTCATACATATTGTAATGTTTCTAATCATTTATATGAAGGCACAAGTGTGAATCATTTAAATTCTAATTTGTTATACATTTTTGAACATTCCCTTTTATGTTAGAAGTTACAGTTAAAGTTTCTGTAATCAGATTCTTTATTTTGCTGAGATCAGCAAATGTTTGAATGAAACATGCAGAAGACATTAAGTTTTTGAGCGTGATTAACATAGAAAACAGTTAGAAAACTCAGAATTCTAATGACAGCTCAGTCCCCCCCCAGTTTAAAAATCCTGTTTTTTTCCCCTTTTTTTCTGTGTCTATGAGCTGCAGCCAACCAGCCAAAGTGTGATCGGCTGGTCTCTATGAGTTATATATATATATATATATATATGCCACAGTATTGTGTTCAAGATGGAGCAAACACCAGTGAGAAAAAAGCTTTGCTTTAAAAGTTCAGTGTCTGGGCAAATCTGATATTAAAAGACAGACTGTTTCACAATTTGGGAGCAGAAACAGAAAATGCTCCATCAGCTCTGCTTTTTAGTTTAGATTTTGGAGCTGTGATCTCAGTTGATCTCAGTACTGGACCATGAAAGTTTGGAAGTTCAGACAAATAAGGTGGCTCCATACTGTTAAGACTCTTATAAACAAACAATAAAATATTCAACTGGATCCTAAACTGGACAGGAAACCAGTGAAATGAAGTTAACACTGGAAGGATGTGACTGCATCTCTGTCTCTCTCTCTCTCCTCCCACATGCAGACACACACACACACACCGCCTCAGTGGTCACGTGATTTCTTGTAACTGTTGAGTTCAGTTCTGTGAAGAACCAGGAAATACTGAGCTCAGAGAGCGTGTTGTTGATGGCGCAGCAGAAAAAAAGCAGGTGAGAGTTTGTCTACATTTTACTTCTTCTTCTACTGTTGTAGTGTGTTAGTCAGACTTAAAACTAAATAGCTGAGCAAGGACCTGCTGAACCATTAGCTGAAGTTTGAGTGTTCTTGTTTGTGTACTTCATGAGGACCTGGTATAATTTTTAAACTTCTTCGGACTAGTTTTCTTTGTGAGGAAAAGTCTGGTTCTATAGTCTGTCTGAATGTCATTTCTGGTTGAAAAAGAGCTGAGATGGAAGCTGAGATCAGGGTTGGTTAAGCTGTTACCAGCAAACGGAAGTCCATTTCCTCATTCGAACAACTGTACAAACATGTGTTTGTGACAGGGGTGCTGCAGATAGGATTTTTAAACTGGGGGAAAAGTTTCAAAGGTTTTAGCCATAAACCTCAACTTTTCAATACAACACACCTTACAACAACCTAAAAACACCTAACACACTAGATTGTGGGATTTCCAGAACACCATGAGTGTGTGTGTGTGTGTGTGTGGGTGTGTGTGTGTGGGGGGGGGGGGGGGGGGGGGGGGGGGGGATAAATAAGTGACATCCCTAATTGAAAACGCGTTTTCTATACCTTATTTCGTAGATACAAGTCTGATATTCACCGAGGAGCAGGGCAGGATATACAGAATAACGTTGGGGTGAAAAAATCACTAAGACGTTTGACGCCCAATGTGTTAAATAACAGCTAAGAGACACAGGACAGCAGAGACCCATCCAATAATTTAAACCAGCCACCACAACAACCCCCCCAATATCATATCATAATTATGTAAAATGAATGTTAGGTATTATAAACACGACAATGTGGTAGATTTTCTCAATGGCAGTAAAAAAGAAAAAAAAGTGACATCGATCTGCCCCCCCCGACCAAAAGAATGAAAATGTCTTCCCAACAGGAGGTATGATTATTGCTAGGGCTTCAGTGCCACCACTCACGAGTCAAATGTTGAATGAACGAAAGTTAGTCCTACTCTCTGCTGTCCTGTGTCTCTTAGCTGTTATTTAACACATTGGGCGTCAAACGTCTTAGTGATTTTTTCACGCCAACGTTATCCTGTATGTCCTGCCCTGCTCCTCTGTGAATATCAGACTTGTATCTACGAAATAAGGTATAGAAAACGCGTTTTCAATTAGGGATGTCACTTATTTATCCCCCCACCCACCCACACACACAGGCAGCTCTGCATACACTTCCCTTTATAATATTCGATGTCCAGCATCTTCTTTATTGACAAAAATAATATGAGCAAATAAATAAATAACTTAAAAAAACTAAAATAACACGAGCATAATGCTGATATGTTTATAGAGCTGTGGCAGCTTCTTTGTTACAAGGAAAGCATTATTATTTGCTCCTGTGTCCTGAAAGAGTTATCTGACTGGTCACACTTCAGAAACTGTGTTAAAAAAAATGACAATAAATCACAAACTGAAGTTGATGCTTCAGAGGGAAAAACTGACATTTGCTTTCTCTGAACCTACCACTAATGAACGTAGAAGAAAAAGGATAAAGAGCAGAAGGTTGCAATCTTTGGTGTCTCTTCAATAAACTTGTTTCTCAAGTCTTTCATTCTGATCTCACAGTTGGAGCTTCTGGTTTATCTCTGAGCATGACTGAAGTCTAGAAGATGGATAGTAGTGGGAAGGAAGAGGAGAACAGACCAGAGTCTCCAGTATCCAGCTGTCTGTCTATGAAGAGTGACAGGTCCATAGATCATCCTCCATACTTCAGTGATGGACCTGGACCCTCAGACACAAAGTAAGAGAACTGTTGTTAACTGATCATATGACTCACCATGACTCACCTGGACACCCTGTTACTATATTATTTTTAGTTTTTAGTGCCTTGTTAAAGTGTCTTTGCTCTGTTGCGTGTTATGTAGTTTTTTATTTTTAATTGTATATCACTTTTTTCAGCCTTGGCCTTTTTAAAAATGTGTTATTTAAAATAAATTTGACCTTGACGTAGACTGATGTGATTTAAATAAGAGTATATCTGTGTTTGCAGAGGTTGGTACCACCCTCAGAGACCGGAGTTTCCAGTATCCAGCTGTCTGTCTATGAACAGTTACTGGTCCATAGATCCTCCTCCACTCTTCAGTCATGGACCTGGACCCTCAGACACAAAGTAAGACAACTGTTTTTAACTGATTATATGACTCACCATGACGTTGTTTTCTTTTGATGATTGTTTATTTCATGTTTTATTTTTTGTTTGTTTCCAAACATTCCTTTTTCCTTGTTCCTCTTTTTTTCTGTGGTCCTCAACCATGTGGTCCTGCTTGGTTCAGTGATCAGACTTTTGTTCAGGCTGAAAGCACCACTCCAGATTGGAGCAGGAGAGTCTGCAGCAGTTTGATCACTGCTGTACTTGTTAATTAACATATCAAACTACTATATGAAAGGTTTTACAATGTTGTTAAAAAAAATACATTAGATTACTACAATTTAACATAAGTTTTTACATGAACAAAACAATCTGTTCCCGAGAACCTTTCATTGGGGCTGAGTTGAGATTTATTGGTTCTTTTTTACTTTCATATAAAGATAAATAAACATGTTAATCTTTTCTGTGTCCAGCTGTTTTCCAGCAGTTGAAGCCAGTCACTTTCTCCTATTTATCAGACACAGTTAAGCAAGTAGGTCTGCAAACATCAGCTTGGACAGTATTCCTGCATTTCTTCTTTGTTTTTGAAACAGTTGTCTCCAGCGTTTTGACCTTGGTGAACACATCTCCAAGATCAGGTGTTGTTTCTGCTGATTTTAAATGTGCTGTTGTCCTTGTAGTTCTGAGATCCAGACTCAGACATAGAGGTGACTGGGCCTTTTCAGAGGCTGGTTTGGTTCTCTGGAACAGCTTACTGTTACAAATTAGAGCAGCCTGATCTGTTGCTACATTCAAATCTCTGCTCAAAATGTATTTCTGCTGGCTGGCTGGCTTTGAGATCAACTTCAGCCTGGACACCCTGTTACTATATTATTTTTAGTTTTTAGTGACTTGTTCTAGTGTCTTTGCTTTGTTGCTTCTGATGTGTGTTAATTATGTTGTTTTTTATTTTTAGGTCCATAGATCATCCTCCACTCCTCAGTCATGGACCTGGACCCTCAGACACAAGGTAAGAGAACTGTTGTTAACTGTTAACAGCTTACTGTTACAAATTAGAGCAGCCTGATCTGTTGCTACATTCAAATCTCTGCTCAAAATGTATTTCTGCTGGCTGGCTTTGAGCTCAACTTCAGCCTGGAAACCCTGTCACCATATTATTTTTAGTTTTTGTGCCTTGTTCAAGTGTCTTTGTTCTGTTGCTTCTGATTTGTGTTAATTATGTTTTTTTTTTTTTTATTTTTAGGTCCATAGATCATCCTCCACTCCTCAGTCATGGACCTGGACCCTCAGACACAAGGTAAGAGAACTGTTGTTAACTGTTAACAGCTTACTGTTACAAATTAGAGCAGCCTGATCTGTTGCTACATTCAAATCTCTGCTCAAAATGTATTTCTGCTGGCTGGCTTTGAGCTCAACTTCAGCCTGGAAACCCTGTCACCATATTATTTTTAGTTTTTTGTGCCTTGTTCAAGTGTCTTTGTTCTGTTGCTTCTGATTTGTGTTAATTATGTTTTTTTTTTTTTTAGGTCCATAGATCATCCTCCACTCCTCAGTCATGGACCTGGACCCTCAGACACAAGGTAAGAGAACTGTTGTTAACTGTTAACAGCTTACTGTTACAAATTAGAGCAGCCTGATCTGTTGCTACATTCAAATCTCTGCTCAAAATGTATTTCTGCTGGCTGGCTTTGAGCTCAACTTCAGCCTGGAAACCCTGTCACCATATTATTTTTAGTTTTTGTGCCTTGTTCAAGTGTCTTTGTTCTGTTGCTTCTGATTTGTGTTAATTATGTTGTTTTTTATTTTTAGGTCCATAGATCATCCTCCACTCCTCAGTCATGGACCTGGACCCTCAGACACAAGGTAAGACAACTGTTGTTAACTGTTAACAGCTTACTGTTACAAATTAGAGCAGCCTGATCTGTTGCTACATTCAAATCTCTGCTCAGAATGTATTTCTGCTGGCTGGCTTTGAGTTCAACTTCAGCCTGGAAACCCTGTCACTATATTATTCTTAGTTTTTTGTGCCTTGTTCAAGTGTCTTTGCTCTGTTGCTTCTGATTTGTGTTAATTATATATTTTTTTTATTTTTAGGTCCATAGATCATCCTCCACTCCTCAGTCATGGACCTGGACCCTCAGACACAAGGTAAGACAACTGTTGTTAAATGACTTTAACACATAAATATATATATTTTTGATTCTAATCCTTTTTTTTTAGTCTGTTAACAAACACCACTTTTACCTTCTTGTTCCCTTCTTTCTAATAATAATGATGATAGTGGTGAATATTTATTAGCATATTAAAAATTAAACACATCTGAGACTGTCTTTTGTTCAGTTCCCTAAAATCTGATTTTCTTCATGAAGCTTAGACACTTGAAGATCTCTAGACTGGTTCATTTCATTATTTCTTTAATATTTTTGTTTATTTACAGTTCAGGAATTCTCTCAGATTGTTTTATGAGAATCTACCTTTCTACTCTTTCTTGATATGAAGAAATGCTATATGTTTAGAAAATGAATCATATTTTTTACACAAACTTGAATTTGAATTTTATTGATCTGAGACCATCTGAGCTTCTGGACACTGTCAACTAATCTGAATGTTTTTCTACAACAGTCAAGAAATGATTTTAGTGATGAAGAAATGTCTTCACAGAGGGAGGAAGAGGAGTGGAGTTAGTGTGGAGGAGCAGCCGTCCTGCTGTGCTCTGTGTCAGGACGTCCTGAAAGATCCAGTCTCTACCAGCTGTGGACACTGGTTCTGCAGACAGTGCATGAGCTCATACTGGGACCAGTCTGCTTCATCAGGATACTCCTCCTGTCCCCAGTGTGGAAAAAGATCCAGAACCAGAGCTGGACTGCTCTGGCAGAGCAGAAGTGTACCAGGTCAGACTGAACATCTGTCTGCTGATGGACTCCTTTCTGGAAACTGCTCTGACATAACAAGAAAGACTTTTCTTTTTCTTTAATTTCATAGTGTTTCTTGTCTCTCAGCAGATGTTGGTATGCAGGAGGTTCTAGATGAGCATAGGTTCAGACTGGGGAGGAGATGTGAACGTGTGACTGAAGGAACTGATGAACCAGGAAGTAGAACCCTCCTCAACAGGATCTACACTGAGCTCTACATCACAGAGGGACAGAGTGAAGAGGTTAATACCCAACATGAGGTGAGGCAGCTGGAAACAGCTTCTAAGAAGGAGACCCTCCATGACACTCCAATCAGGTGCCAGGACATCTTCAAAGCCTTATCTGACCAACGTGGAGCCATCAGAGTGGTTCTGACCAATGGCGTCGCTGGTGTTGGAAAAACCTTCTCAGTGCAGAAGTTCAGTCTGGACTGGGCAGAAGGTTAGAGAACCAAGATGTCAGTGTGGTGGTTCTGCTGTCGTTCAGGGAGCTGAACTTGATCAGAGATGAGCAGTACAGTCTTCTCAGGCTGCTCCGTGTTTTCCATCCAACATTACAGAAGGTCTCAGCAGAGCAGCTGGCTGTCTGGAAACTGTTGTTCATCTTTGACGGCCTGGATGAAAGCAGACTTTCACTGGATTTCAACAGTCAGGTCGTGTCTGATGTCACACAGAGCTCATCGGTCAACGTGCTGCTGACAAACCTCATCCAGGGGAATCTGCTTCCCTCTGCTCTCATCTGGATCACTTCCCGACCTGCAGCGGCCAATCAGATCCCTCCAACATGTGTTGACAGGGTAACAGAAGTACGAGGCTTCACTGACGCCCAGAAGGAGGAGTACTTCAGGAGGAGATTCGCAGATGAAGAGCTGTCCAGCAGAATCATCTCCCACATGAAGACATCCAGGAGCCTCCACATCATGTGTAGACTCCCAGTCTTCTGCTGGATCACTGCTACAGTTCTGGAGCACATGTTGACTACAGAGCAGAGAGGAGAGCTGCCAAAGACCCTGACTGACATGTACTCACACTTCCTGCTGGTTCAGACAAAGAGGAAGAAGAACAAGTACCATGAGGGACATGAGACCAGTCCACAGGAGCTGATGGAGGCTGACAGAGAAGTTCTTCTGAAGCTGGGGAGGCTGGCGTTTGAACATCTGGAAAAAGGAAACATCATGTTCTATCAAGAAGACCTGAAGCAGTGTGGTCTTGATGTCACAGAGGCCTCGGTGTACTCAGGAGTTTGTACAGAGATCTTCAGAAGAGAGTGTGTGATCTTCCAGAAACCAGTTTACTGCTTTGTTCATCTGAGCATCCAGGAGTTTCTGGCTGCAGTCTACATGTTCCACTGTTACACCAGCAGAAACACTGATGTACTGAAGAACTTTCTGGGAAAGAACTACAGTTACTCATCTCTGGATTTCTTGAAGGGAGTCATGGAGAAATCCCTGAAGAGTACAAATGGCCACCTGGACCTGTTTGTCCGCTTCCTTCATGGCCTTTCTGTGGAGTCAAACCAGAGATTCTTAGGAGGTCTGCTGAATCAGACAGAGAACAGTCCAGAAATCATCCAGAGAATCATCAATAACTACAAGAAGATAAGGCCAGCAGTCTCTCCTGACAGAAGCATCAACATCTTCCACTGTCTGATGGAGATGAATGACCTCTCAGTTCATCAGGAGATCCAAAAGTTCCTGAAGTCAGAGAACAGATCAAAGAAGAAACTCTCCATGATCCACTGTTCAGCTCTGGCCTACATGCTGCAGATGTCAGAGGAGGTTCTGGATGAGTTGGACCTGAAGAAGTACAATACAACAGATGAGGGCCGACGGAGACTGATCCCAGCTGTGAGGAACTGCAGAAAGGCTCGGTGAGTCCAGATGTGATTATTAACACCGTCAGTTAGTTTAGATTAACAGTTTTGTTCTTTAAATATTCACAGTTCTAATTGTTTCATCTCAATGCCGTCATTAACATTTTGTAATTTAATAATGTAATGGAGGCTGAACAGTGTGAACTTTTATCCCTTCATTGTTACACTTCTGTTTCTCTGAGGAGGTAGTAACAGAGGCCTTACAGTGATAAAACGAGGGTTGTGGACTGAGAAGAGAAAGAAAGGGACTGTCTTTAGATTATGAAAAGCTGTAAAAACACCCACTGGAGAGATTGTTGGTCAAGAAATGAGACAAGAAATAAGGAGTCATGGCTGCACATATGAGAGTTCTGTTTATTTTTATGATCACATACCTTTTATACACTTTGAAGAATATTTGAGTGAGAGATTGAGACAAACACAGTGCTGACTTAAATTCAGACATAGAAATAGTCTGACAAGAACTTGGATCATAATAACATTAGTAAATAATTCCCACTCTTCTCTCGTTTCTAAGAAATATTGTAATAAGTGTGTTTTCTGTCTCTATCTTGTGTGTTCCATTCCTTTTTCAAAGTTATGATCTCATAATTCCTCCCTTTTTTGGAATTAATAAAACCTTAACATTTTAAAAGGTGAAAATGTCAAACATCAAATTCCAAACTTTGAAGGACCAAACATCAATGCAGGTCAGTGTGAAAAAACCTGGAATCTCTTCTTTTTCCAGTAAAGGTTACCTGATGGCCCCCAAAACACTTTTCCATTGTTGTTTTCTTTTCTCCACGCTTTCATCATAATTTTGGGTGTGTTGTGGTAAAATTTATCATCTCTGTTTTAGACACTAAGAATAATAAGACCAAGAATAAACCTTAAATAACAAGACGGGGCGATGGCTGGAATACAATGAAATTATTCTCTGTTTTCATGTAAAAGAGGTCTTTCCTGCATCTCAGCAGTCGATGCAGGAAAGACGGAGGCATAGGAGACAAATCCTTTTAACAGTGATGAAATCAAACAGCCTTCAGATAAATAGAGCCCCATTAAATCGTTTTTTTTTTTTCTCAAATTCCGTTTTTTTTTTTTTTCATTTTCAGTGTTTTTAGGTTTTTTGATTTTTGAGAATTCCGTTTTAAGCATTTTATGCAAATTTAACCCCAAGACAGTATATAAAGTAATGAAATATAGACAATTTATGCAATTATAACTGTAAACTTTAATGTTTTCCTACTTTTAAACATATTGTGTCCAACAAAACATTCCAAAAAAAAAAATTCAAAAGTTCTTTTTATGTAATAAATAACTAAGAAAAAAATAACTCATAAATTCATACATAAATTCCATTTAAAGTGCAAAAAAGAAAGAAATTGCAACAACAGTAAACTAATCATTTTAGCTTGTACCTGACATTTTTCAGGTGTGTGATGACAAACTATGTGTCTGATAACAGAAAACTATATTTACTATAGCTTATATAGATACTAGGGGTGCAACGGTACAGGTGGGTCACGGTACGGTCCGTACCATGGATTTTGTGTCACGGTTTCGGTACGGATTCGGTACAGTTTCAGACCACCCACTACCCTAAACCCGCGATCGCAAGATACCGAGTTTGCGGAAAGTGCAACTCGCACGTCGGCGCGTAAAAGAGTGCGTCCAAATGGAATAAATGTGCGTCCACCTGCTCACATGTGGACGTGCACAAACGGCTCTACCTCTCGATTACGCATCACCGTATTACTTGCATCCGTTTTTATTCTCTTGAGGTCAGAGGATGTCTGGTCAGCAGTTGTGGTGGATTGTGGGAATAGTCACGGCCAGACACGTCAGTCTGTACAGCTGTGGCATGATCTCATCCAGATGTCTGCTGTGGAGGAAACCAAGGAGATCTTTGTCTCTGGTGTCAAGCTGGAAAAGGTTGGTTGCGGGAATTTATTTCTGATATGTCTGAACTGTTGGTGGTCGAGGAGGGACAGGAACATTAATTGTTTGTGATCTTTAAATGAGCATCCAATGATTCGTTCTGCAGTATTTTAAAAAGCACATCAGCTGCGCCAAGATGCACAACTGGTAACAACTGGATCTTACACAGGTAAGATCGCGGGTTTAGGGAGGTGGGAGATTGCGTTCTTTGCAGGGTAACGCCTCTCCCGCTACCTGCTATCCCTTAATAGCGACTTTAGGTTTGGCGGAAGATCGGTCCCGCAGACTGTAAAGTTTCTGTTAACTGTTTTCACTCCCTCACCGGTGTATTCAACAGCAAAACCAAAATGCTCCCACACCGGCGATTAAAAAAGTTTTTTCTCAATTTCTCCGCTACCGCTGACTAGGGCTGGGCGATTTTATCGATTCTGCGATATATATCGATATTTTATTTCCCAGAGAGTATCGATTTTTCAGCCGCGGGTATCGATATTCTAAGCTCCCTTCAAAACCTCCGTGTCTCCCACGGGTGCTCTTCCTGCAAAGTGCCATTAAGTCCTCCAGCCGCTAATGTCGCTGTAGAGCGTTTCTAACAGGGTATCCAGAAGCAGCTTCTTACTCTTCTGGCTACAGCTGAGCCACTCAGGAGGATGGCAGAGAGTATAAACGCAGTGCCTGCGTGCTTAAAAGTAGATGTGTGGGAGCAGTTCGGGTTGAAAAAGAAAAAGGAAAGCGAAGATTTAGACAAAAGTATGGCGGTTTGCAAGCTGTGCCACACAAACGTGAAGTACTCTGGAAATACCACCAACCCGCGAGGCGAGCCCACATGAAACCACCCGGACAAGGTAGTGCTAACTGAGAGCGAGCCAAACTTTATCTGTCAGGATTTGAGACCGTATTCAGTGGTGGAAAACGCCAGTTTAAGGGCTGTGTTTACTCTCGCGGCAATGTTGTCGCAGTTATCTTGTCCCCGGTATGCCGCAGTTACTTTTGATTTATGCTCAATGTTGAAGCGCGTCTGCACTATGTTATTCAACGCCACAACGGAGAGGGACAATCACGAACTAGCTAAACTTACTAAACGTATCTCTTGTGTTTTTCCACTTCCTCACCGTTTCGGCCGTATCCAGACCCACATTCATCGCTATCTCCCTCCTTGAATTACTAGAATATGTGCTGTCTTTGTAGTGTGGAGAACGAGATGTACAGATGTGGGTACTTCCTCATTTCTTCGATGACGTGGATGTAGAATTGACCAATCAGAGGCCTCCTTTCTCTCCTCTCTGCGACGCTGTTTGCAGTCACCTACCTTTCAGTTCAGTTAATTCAAACAAATTGGAACACTCACAAGATGTCACCAAAATCACTTTGTCCTGTTAAAATCTTTCAGAAAATGATAAATGTATTGTTAGAAAAATATCGATATAATATTGTATCGTGAGCCAAATGTATCGTATCGTGAGATTAGTGTATCACTACAGCCCTAATAAAATGTGCAACAGCAAAAATGTGCAACACTAAAAATGTAAACAGTTAAACCACTCTCAGGAAATAGATTGTTTTTACTCTCACATACAGTGCCTTGTGGAAGTATTCAGCCCCTTGAACTTTTCAACCTTTTGCCACATTTCAGGCTTCAAACATAAAGAGATAAAATTGTAATTTTTTGTCAAGAATCAGTAACAAATGGGACACAATCGTGAAGTGGAACACAAATTATTGGCTATTTTAAACCTTTTTAACAAATAAAGAACTGAAGAGTGGAGCGTGCAATATTATTGGGCCCCTTTACTTTCAGTGCAGCAAACTGACTCCAGACGTTCAATGAGGATCTCTGAATGATCCAATGTCATCCTAAATGACTGATGATGATAAATTGAATCCACCTGTGTGGTGGTAATCAAACCTCAACTGTACATCCCTGCTTCAAAGCTAATCTTCAGTCCACATAATGACAACATTACAAATCTCTAATGTGAGGAAGATTCCCAAACTGACACAAAATTAACTTCAAATGCAAACAAATACATTTGTCACCCCTGTCCTCATTGTTCATGCCATCATATCAGTGATAACAGGAATCTGCTGAACCAATGTCTGTATCCATGTCTGCTGGTAATCAGGAGTGAGGAGCAGGTCTGGTTGTTCATTCAACACAGTTGTGTCTCTGTCATCTTGGTTGTTGTCATTGTAACAGACAAGTGAAAAGAGGGTCGGTTAAATTAATATACATACCGGTATCTATATATTTTTAGTTAATTTTGCCAAAATCCCTCACATTGTATTTTGAATTATTTTCATTATATTTATATTGTCCGCATCATTTAATATTCCTAACCTGACACGTTCATTTATTTTGGCTTTATATCTTAAATTTTATTTATTTGCAAAGTCAGCGCTTTTTGCCAGCCCGTTTGTGTGTGCGCGTGCGTGGATGGGTGCGCTTCGGTGCACGTGTTAATCCGTCTCTCCTGTAACTTTTATGCTAGGTAGCCTTTTGGAGAGCATGAAGACTCACACTCTGCATTGCTTTTATTTTTACATAATGCAGGAATAAAACTCCAGTTGGATTACACTCTCTGTGTCCAGACTCCTTATATGCACCAGAACACAACTCATTGTAGTCGGGGTGTGCAGACTGATCCGGCTACATCATCACAGTCGTCTGTTGAACAAGAGATCTCTTGATTATTTTCCTCAGAATGATGCAACCAAACAACAAGAGATTGATGACTGTAACTGTAGCCACAACTATTCCTAATTTTACAAAATATGCCAACTTCCAAGCTTTAAACGTGAACCAGTTTCATTTCGTTCTGTCTTCTGCAGCTCTAGCAGTTAGCTCTTGCTTTTAATTCTCCAGACATTGACATAGTTTCAACTGATGTATTATTAACATGAAGTGAAGCACCGTTCCCCAAACATGTGACTTACAACCTTTTTTTGTATAATTTCCAATCTAATGATTGTCAGTTCTGCCAGGTCTCTACTCAACTCATGAACTTGTTCTCCAAGAGCTTTAATGCCTCTTTAGTGTAACTGATGACAATAAAAGACATAATTTTTCTAGTGTTCAGATTTCTCCTCTGTTTGGAAGTGAAGAGTCTCACCTGCCAAAAGCTGATTTAAAACGAGATCAGTTGTTCACTAAGTTTATTTTTTTAAGGTTCAGGAGGCAAATTAAAGTTGCAGAAGGTTTATAATTTATTTTCCAAACAAGATCTGTTCACTGTGACTGTGGGATCACATTCCACTAAAAGACCGTAGACATAATTGAAGTCTGACTGTAACAGCATGTTCTCCTCCTTACTAGATGAAAAATCTGCAGTTCTGAGACAAACTGAACACATCCATGACACTTTCATGTCAAAACCAGCAGGATGAGATGATGAGAAGATCAGATGCTCATCAGGATATCTGTTTGTCATCATGTGTTCAGTCTGTGATAATTCAGATGGTCAGTTTCATTATAACTAACATTTTTCATTGTCAAATAACAGATTTGCTGACTGTGGACTCTCAGAGACTCACTGTGAAGTTGTTGCCTCAGCTCTGAAGTCCAACCCCTCCCATCTGACAGAGCTGGACCTGAGTCAGAACAAGCTGTGGGATTCAGCAGTAAAGCATCTGTCTACTGGACTGGAGAGTCCGAACTGTAGACTGGAGACTCTGAGGTCAGTTCACAATTATCCTCCATCAAAATTGATTTAATTCAATGATTTTCATGAAGTGATAAAACAACAAAAAAGTCTAATCTCATCTTGATCACTAGGAGACATTGACAGCTAGACAAGGGCGGTGGGGTTCAGGAGGACTCAGTGGTCCCCAACCTCCTTCTTACTATAGAGCCCTAATTACAAGGTTTATCAAAAAGGACAGTTTTGATCTTAAAGGTAGGCTGGTGTCTGGTGTCAATAACTGAAGGAACTGAGGAACCACATTAAAAGTTGAGAGCATATTACAGTGAATGGCTTATTTATTTGAGAAGAATAATTTCAAATTCTAATTTGGTTTCTGTTCAGCTGCACCCAAATACTAACTAGATAACTGGATATTTGTTTCTTAGGTGAACTTCATCCAGGTATTAAATAATGACAACTTGGAAAATTACAAGATTATTTCCACTGCTTGTATTCCTGACACAGGAACATTGTTTTCACTAGAATATAAATTACTTTCAACATAGTATAGATTTTTCATGCTCCTCAGTGTATTTGATAACATCAACTAACTTCCATGCATCGATCTCATTTAGTGTCCGTCCGACTTTGGGAGTGTTAAGATGAAAATTTGGATGTATTTTCACTTATAAGAATTATTGTTATTGTGCATTCGTGAAGCAGTTGGTTGTTAAACAAGCACTGACAACGACAGAGGTGCAAAGTGGGATTTATTCTCTAAGTCGCATGCACTTTAGAGAGGTCAATAAAAACTCACATCACAGAATGCCGGATGGATCAGAAATGACCAAGACAGAGAGGCGGACAGTTCAACTTAACATCGGTGGAAAACAAGGAAACCTTAAGATCTGTCTAGATACCTACATGTCAAAACTTAGCTACTTGATGGAGCCAAACCAGTAACAACCCTGTGGCCTCAAATCGACAGAAATCAGAAGTCATGGCCTTACTCATGACACAGCAGTTTTAGCTAGTTTAGGCCTCAGAATGGATTTTTAAGATAAGATAAGATAGCACTTTATTGATCCCACGATGGGGAAATTTGTACGTTACCACAGCTCAATTTACAGAAAAGAAAGACATTAAACCATTCTCGTGTTATTTGGGACTTAAAAGCCAAACCAAGGGGCCTACTTGGCGGCCACCTGAATATACGTAGTATAACACCTAAATGTGAGCAAGTGCAACACTTATTATATGAATCAAACCTAGATTTTCTATGTATCTCAGAGACATGGCTTCATTCTAATTCACCAACGGCTGGGCTAAATGTGATGGGGTATAATATCTTCAGGAAAGACAGGCCCGTAGGAAGAGGTGGGGGAGTGATATTTTATGTTAAAGAACAATTAAAGTGTAGACAAATACAATGGCAATGTGTGAATAATCTTGAATGTATTGGGCTCGACATCACTATTTCCCCACAAATGTCTGTCACTATAATTGGTATATACAAACCGCCATCAGCCTCTAATGGCTTTTATGAGGAATTAAAAGATATTCTTAAAGAATGTAATTTTAAAAACGAAGTTATATTAGTGGGAGATTTTAATGTAAATTGGAATGATAAAACAAATCGTAGACGCCTTAAAGCACTAACAAGCAGCTTTGATATGGTTCAAATGATAAAAGAACCTACTAGAATAACATCTCTGTCTGAAACTTGTATAGATCTGGTCTTCAGTAACAAGCATGAAATAATTAAAAAAATGTTTAATATGATTACAGGTCTGTCAGACCACAACATGATCCTGTTCTCAAGAAAATTAACGAAACATAGATTTATCTCTCCCCCCAGTAATAAACTAGAACAGTTGAGAATACCAAAATGTGAAATTGAGAACCTAGAAACTGCTCTGAGTGAAATAAACTGGTCCGAGCACCTCACCTGTGAACAGGTTAACGATGAATGCAGTGTCTTTATGACAGTAATACAAACAACCATGTCCAGCTTTATGAAAAATATAAAACATAAACCGAGGAAAATAAATCACCTCCCCTGGTTGAACAGTGCAATATGGTCATTGATGAAACAACGGGACCATGTGCTTAAGATAGCTCTTAAGACAAGATCAACACATAACAGACACTTGTTTACTTCACTCAGGAACAAGGTAACCAAAGAAATCAGGACCGCAAAGGCAAATTTCTTTATTAATGTCATCAGCAATGCAAGAGGCAATGCCAAGGAGATTTGGTCAAACATAAAGAAATTAACAGGTCATAATACTTTAAACAAAAATATCAGGGAGCTACAAATAAATGGAAACCTAGTGCATGACTCAAAAGCCATGGCAACAGCCCTGAACTCTTACTTTATTAATTCAGTAAAAAATCTTGCAAACGATCCTTGTGTACAAATCCGTCCTACAATGCCTCTTAGCACTGCTACTCCAATTTTTAATCTAAAGGAAGTCTCTCAAGCGGATGTAGATCGAGTGGTTTGTGGTTTGAAAAACTCTAAAGCCAAGGATGCATTTTATATGGACACTTTGTTTCTTAAGACACATAAACAATCACTTATTACCTCTTTGACCAGCATAATCAATAAATCTATAACCCAAGGTACATTTCCAAATTCATGGAAAACTGCAGTCATCACTCCAATTTTCAAATCAGGAGACCCTGCAATAATCAGTAACTATAGACCGATAAGCATTCTCCCTGCAGTTTCCAAAGTAGCAGAAAAACTGGTGGCAGAGCAAATCATTAATCATTTGAATGACAGTCCGTACAACCTGAATCCAATGCAGTTTGGCTTTAGAAAGTACCACTCCACTGAGACAGCCATTTGTTATTTTATGGAGAAACTGAAGTCTAAAATCGATTCTGGGGGTGTCATAGGAGCTGTTTTTTCTTGATTTAAGAAAGGCATTCGATACAGTAAATCATCAGATACTTTTAACTAAGATGTCATATTTTAACTTTTCTGAAAGAGCATTGCAATGGATTGAATCATATGTTGAGCAGCGGAAACAGTGTGTTAGAGTTCACAATACAGTATCCTCAACTTCTGAAAATAATCTGGGTGTACCTCAAGGCTCAGTCCTTGGACCAATTCTGTTTAGCTTGTACATCAATGACCTACCCAACTGCTGCCCATCAAATGTAGCTTTCCAGATGTATGCTGACGACGCAGTCGTGTATGTGCATGCAAAAACAAAATGTCAAGCCGCAAAAGATTTGTCCATAGCAATGACTAATGTGTCTAACTGGTTGAAAGATTCCCAGTTACATCTCAATGTATCAAAAACTGTTTGCATGTTTTTCTCTAAAAAAGCAAATTCAGATTCAGATGGTGTGTTTGATGTGCTTGTCCATGGAACAAAACTTGAAGTCGTACAGGAATTTAAATATTTAGGAATTATTATTGACTCACAACTAAGCTTCAAACAGCAAGTAAAAAAAACTGTGAATAAAATAAAATTCAACCTGTCAAATTTTAGATACATTCGAAATAACTTAACTACTGATTCTGCAAAACTATATCTAGGTTCGATGATCATGCCACACATGACGTCTTGCGTAACAACGTGGGCACGGGCATGCAAATCCACACTAAGGCCCATAGAAATAGCCTATAAGCAGGCCCTAAAAGTCCTAGACAGAAAGCCCAACTCACACCACCATTGTAAGATCCTAAAAAAATATGAATTGTTGAGTTGGGAAAATATAATAACTTATGCAGATTCTACTTTAATCTACAAGATCCTCCATGGACTAGCACCACCACCATTGAATGAGTTTGTAGAGATTAACACAAACAGGTCAACTCGAGCAGGGTCTAGAGGAGATTGTCGGGTCCCTTTTAGGAAAAGTGTGTTTGGTCAGTCAGTTTTTTCATATCAAGCATCTCACTTCTGGAATACAATACCAAGTGACATACGGGACTCACCAACACTTACTACTTTCTCAAAGTACCTAAAAACATGGCTACTGGAAACTCAAAACTGCACCCATTGAATCTTGTATTTCTAGTCTGTATTTGTCATATGTACCTGTATTCGTAATGTCTTCTGTATAGTCGTTTGTTGGGTATGTTGCTAGTGATAGACCAGTCCAGTGACCTTTGTATGCTTACATACACTTGTTATGTATGCAATTTTCTGTGTTTTTTGTGCGTACATAATTATATCTATGTATGCTAACTTGTGCAATATCACCTGCACACACAAGTCTGTGTGTGCAAAATCATGTGCAATTGGGCAGTGTGCAATATGCACTTCAGCACCTTAAAACTTTAGCACTGAAGCACTTTAGCATTTTTGCACTTTAAACACTCAATGATCACATCCTGGTCTGTCATGAGCAACAAGGCTCATTGTCTTTTTGTGTATATTTTTATGACCGGCTATGCTGGTTTATTTGTCATTATTGTTTATTTTAACCTTGTGTATCATGTGGGGACTGCGGATGGAAATTAGCATCCTTGCTAAATCCGGTGTATTTACACTGCTTCATGTGGTGTCCATTAATATGCATTGTCCCATCTAAATAAATAAATAAAAACAAAAAAAAAATAATAACAATATATATATAAACAGAAGAGGAACAAATATATACAGTAGAAAAAATGTGTAAACAACACTATGTACAACAGCAATCACAATCCATCACAATCCCTACTTTTGTTTTTGAACCTCATTTTCTTTGCATATATGAAAGTTTATCTAGATCACAGCAGTAGAGCATGCGGTTCCCACCCAAAGGGCACAGCCCACAACTGTGAGCTAAACAGTTTCCACTGCATTTCCACTGCATTTCAGCCCTACCACAAAAGGACCAGCTAACATGAATAAAATGACACACAGGTGTCACCCACATTAACACAGGTGTGGGTGATGATGAGGACAAAGCTGGAGATCAATCTGTCATGATTGAGTGGCTGGACACTTTTAAAGGAAGATGGTGCATGACACCATTGTTCCTCATCTTTTAGCCATGGTTACCTGCAAGGAAACACATGCAACCAAAGAGGCTTCAGGGCGCCCAAGAAAGTCCAGCAAGCACCAGGACTATCTCTTGAAGGTGTTTCAGCTGTGGGATCGGACCACCACCAGTGCAGAACTTGCTCAGGAATGGCAGCAGGCAGGTGTGAGGGCATCTGCAGTCACAGTGAGGTGAAGACTTTTGGAGGAAGGCCTGGCGTCAAGGAGGGCAGAAAAAAAGTCACTTCTCTCCAGTAAAAACATCAGGGACAGACTCGTATTCTGCAGAAGGTACAGGGACTGGACTGCTGGGGACTGGGGTAAAGTCATTTTCTCTGATGATTCCCCATTCTCAGAACTTTTAACCATGACTGTACTATCACAGAAAGGCACAGGTCTACAAAGCCCTAGAAGAATGTGAGTTACACCCCATTGCACACCTATTACCCTGTGGTTACTTGGGTAGCCCCTATAAAATGTGGGCAGTATAACTATGTGCTCTATGCATCACAAGTAGTTTACTTCAATCCTAAATGTATTTTTGGTTTTTGTGTGCATAGATTGTGAGATTGTGTTCTCAAGGGAGATGTCTGTAGTAAATCAGTCTTGGACTCTGGTGCCAGATTATTGTTACTAGCACTTTTCACCAAGCTCATCACATCCCACAATAATTAGTGAGGTCACCAGGATCTACTGGGATTGTTGTCAGGTCAGAGAGCAGTGATAAGCAGTGTTGACAAAGGAGGTAAAAGCAGGGCTACTAGCCCAATAGAGGAAAGGACCACATATACTTTGAGAAACTCATAGCAGAGCATGTTAAAGCCTCTCAGCTTTGATCTTCATCACTTAGCAAATTGACCAAAACAATCAACTGAAGACACCATCAACACAGCCCTCCACACTGCACTGTTCCCCCTGGAGAAGCCAGAGAGCTATCCCACCAAGCAAAGTTATGTTGAAAAGACAACTTTGTCAGGTATCTGTTTTGATTTGGTTGAAAAGTGAAAGAAGAAAAGTCGTCACTTCCGAGATGTTGAAAATACGTCTACACAAAGACATCCATCAACATCTAAATTTGGTTGAAAAATGAAAGGTGATAAAAGCTACAAAAAGGGATAAAAACTGTCCTTTTTAAGATGCTACAGTTGAAGCCAGAAGTTTACATACACTGCAAAAACACGTTTCATTTTTTGTCTCACTGTCTGAAGTCAAATCAGATTAAACTTTTCCTGGTTCACATCAGTCAGGTTTACTAAAATAATTTCCTTAAATGTCACAATAATATGAGAGAGTATTTCTTAGAGAGTTTTATATTATTTTCTCCCAGGTCAAAAGTTTGCATCTCCTCTCTTTAATGCCACGTTGTTGGTCCTGGATCCGTCGCCGAGTTCCATAAAGTGCTTATTTGGGTCAAATGTCTTGTCAATATGTGTGAGCTTACTCTTCTCTGTGATAATATGTGAGGTAGCTCCACAATCCAATATTAATCTCTCATTAATCACTTATGCTGGTAAATGTCTGTGGCTGACTTTGAATACAAAGGTTTGCTCTTCTTTTTGATCTTCTTGCCTTTCAGCTGACTGTTTGGTTTCATCCTTTTGTTTTCCTCCTGCATGTCTCGTCACTGAACTTCTGTGATAGGTGCACCACTTTGGAACAGCTTTTTGTCGAAAGCCTTCGCAACAGCTTCCAGGCAAATAAAAGTGCCTGGAAGCTGCTAATACAAAAACAAAATAATATGAGAACACAAATCCAACAATGTTCCTAGAAAGAACAACGTAGCAAAATGTAAATCTTTAAATGAGCAGGCTCCTGTGCAACTCGTTATCTAGAAACCTTCGGTTGAGTTCGTATTCATTACTAAAAAAGCCAAGCGCTCTGCTCCAAGTCCCTCTGCTCCAGCTCACATTCAGTGGGACTTGAAGTTGTCCCACAGCTGCTTGAAAGCTGGACCACAGCGTTTTCCATGTTCTGTAGGACTCTGGCTTAATTCCAGAAAAAATAAGACATGGCACCTTTAAAAGAGCAGATAACAGTACGACTGGCAATTGACCTCAAAACCTTCAGATGAAATTCATATATTGTGCCAGGGCTTGAAGGAGCTTCACTTTAAAACACTGCCTGAGGGACTTGATGTTGTTCTGAGGACGGAGCAGAACCACTTCCAAACCAGACCACAACCATTCAACGTTCAGTGGGACTTTAACTTTACACTCAAGTTGACTGACAAGCAGGACAGTAATAGCTGTTCGCACTGGTAGCCATTCTACTTTGAATGTTGAAGGTAGACTGAACTAGTGTCGAGTCAAATGCTGACGTCTTGGTGTTTGTATCAAGAATAAAGAGTAAAACTTGTATTGGTGCTTGTATCATTGAAGAAAGATCACAGGACCAATACAGCTACTGGATCATGTGGTGGTGAGGCACCAACTTGTGTTTATCAAGAAGCTCAACTTTTGACTCATTTGCATTTTCAATTTCAATTCAATTCAGTTCAGTTTTATTTGTATAGCATCTGTTACAATGTCAATGTCATGTGTTGTCTCTAGGAGCTTTACAGAGACCCAGAGCATGACCCCCGAGCAAATATCATTAACTAAGAAATATAATATTGAATTCTAAACAAGGATAATGGCAGGTAAAAAACTCCCACAGTGGGAGAAAAAACCTTTAAGCCAGTATAAATTGGAAATTTGGGTATACAGTGATCCCTTGTCCACTTTGCGGTTTGAGTACTACGATTTTAGTGCTTCGTGGATTTTTTTCAGAAATATATTATAATAAAAAATCAAGAAATAATCACTGAAATTCTGCAAAAATCCACCCCACAGCAGATGAGAGGCCGCAGCTGCCAGCGAAACATCAAACAATGACTAACAGTCTCCTGTAAGCAACAGGAGAAACGCAGACGACCCAGAACTCTAGAATCTGTGCTCTGATTGGCCGAGACGCATTTACAGTTCAGAGACCAGAGGCTGTGAGGAAAACAGAAACACCACAGTTTAGCCTTTGTCTTGTGTCACTGCAGTGCCTTGCTACTTTTTCGCGGTGTTTAAACATATTTTAAACACATCATTTAGGCTCAGGGGGGCTCCGGCTCCAGTTAGTGGATTTTAATTGTCGCGGGGGCGCCGGTCCCCATTAACCGCGAAACTAAGGGATCACTGTACAAAAAAATGTGCCTGGCTTCACCCATACGCAAGGTTTAGTACATCTGAATATTTTTGTGTATGTATGTTTTGTGGTGTATTGAAATTTCCAAAAAAAAAAGTTTGAGAATGCAATCCATGTCTTCATAAAAGCCCCTGATCTTCTGAACTTCCAGGTGTTTACATCATAGCTGAGGGTGAAGCTTCAATTTATCAAACTAAAGAGGTGCCATTAAACATTACCCTTTGAATAGAAGACATGACTTCATCATGTTTTTGTGTCTCTGACATTCAAAAATGTTTCATTTACTCTTCATGTAAATTAATTTGTTGGCATTTCTCCCAGAATTCATCCTGACATGTTTGTTTCTTTAGAAATGTGAATAATTTGTCTGGACAACATGAGTTTGTCTGGATGGATCCACTGGTGGAGCTGCAGAGTTTCAGAGCTTAAGTCACTACGTCTTTATTGAAGCAGCAGCATGATGTCATGAATATTAATGAGAGCTCTTTTACACTTGTTCTGTTTGACTGTTTAAACCTGCATCCTGGTGTCTTCAGCTCACATCTTTTATTCTTTATTCAGGTTGGAGAACTGCAGTTTGTCAAAGATTAGCTGTGATTCTCTGGTCTCAGCTCTGAAGTCCAACCCCTCCCATCTGACTGAACTAGACCTGAGTTTCAACAAGAACCTGCAGGATTCAGCAGTGAAACATCTGTGTGGTTTTCTGGAGAGTCCAGACTGTAGACTGGAGACTCTGAGGTCAGTCACCATGTTTTAGTTGTGTGTTGGCATGAAGATGATGTGAAAGTTGTGTTGACACTAAACTGCAGACATCAGGCTGATATTATACTGATCCACACTGACCATCTGACTGCTCTGGTTTCTTCTTCAGTGGTTTAGTTCATGAACTGTTAGTTTCTTCTTAAATGTTCTCTTATGATTTATTCCATAATAAATAAACATTTGAATCTGACAGACAGGAACAAATGAAGAACCAGGGATGTGTCTGAAACAGCTCCATCAAACAGCTGCTAAAAGAATGACAATGACATCATTAATGTGAATGGATTTATTTTTGAATTTATTTTATTCATTTATTGATCTTGAGGACATCAACATTTCCTGCTCCATTACATCCAAACATGATCTTATCCGTCTGTCCATCAGTGTCGTAGCTGTTTCCTGGCTACAAACCAGTCAGAAGCATCAGAGCAGTTTTCCAGGATTTCAGGTGGCCTCCATGATTTAGAAGATGATATTATTACTGATTTACAGTCATGTTTGTAACAGCGTCCTGCTCCCACCTCTGTGACTGAAGGAGTTTTCTTGTAGGATTGTCCAGTGTGATCAGATGTATTGATGACACCCATATTCCCATCAACGCTCCTTCAATGATTCTTTGTTCACCAGAACCAAATGTTCTTAAAGTGAGTGACAACCATGAGTCTGTTACGTTCCAGTTACCTGTCTGAAGGAGGTTTTTCTGCTTCATCTTCAACAGCCTCCAAGCTTTTTTCAGCAGCAGGATTTCAGCTGCAGGAAAAGAGAACTAAACTCCACCTACAATCCACCACTTGTCACTCAAACTCTCCTATAACAGTCATTTAATATTTCAATGACACATTCAGTCGCTGTGTCAGTTCTCAGATTCAGTCTCTCTTTTCACTGCTGCAGTTGTGTTACTTTTCCACACAAAGATGTGCTTAAATGCACTAGATGATTTCAATAAAATCTTATATTTTCAGTATGAAAAGTAGGAAGATCTCTTCTGTTGACTTGGCGTTGCCATGGTGAATGACAGAAACAGAGTTGTGTTGATGATGTCTTTTTATAACGGTGGTACACGCGTTTGACTCAGAGTTGACAGAAGCAAGCAACTCTAAATCATTAATCTGACTGGAAACTCTGAGTTTCTCATCTCAGGGTTCGTTGACTCTCAGTTAGTATTTTAACTCAGTTTGTTGAACCTCCTTTCTGAGATCAAACCCAGATTTAAAGCAGCACTAAATACTTTCTCCCATGTTGAAATATCAGTTTCAGTTTCATTTGAAAGTAACTGATTACTTTCACAGGGCTTAAAGTATTCCGGCACTGTGCTGGATCTCTGCATTTGACTATGATTCAGGAAAAAAAACACACAAACACGTTATCTCTGAGTGGTCTTGAACGCAGCATCCGATGTTTGAATTGAGGCAAGTACTGTCTCTGGGTAGGATAGAGGATAAGGGTGGAGACAGTTAGCCGTTTGGGTACCAGAAGCTAAGGGAGCCTGGTACCTGATTTGTGTGTTGTGCTCCAAGAAGCTAGTCTATGCAACTAGCAGCGAAAAAAGCTCTTAACCGTCCCAAAGGAGATGCCGGCCATAAAGCAGCTGTCCGCGCGCTCCAACACACAAGCCGTTAACCAGGACTTAGTGGATGTAATGGCCCTGGTGACTCATCTGTTTGTGACTTGAAAATACGTTTGTGCTCGTTTATTACGGAACATGATTTATAATTTACGATCGCTCAACCGCTCGTACATCTGTGTAAAAAGTAGCCGTTGATAATAACACTTTAAAAAACTGCCCGTTTCCAGTCAGCAGGCCAGTTACATGACATGGCTTCAGAGTTCAAGAAACGTCCGTGTTTTATGTAAAGCACCTTGAATTGTCTTGTACACGAAATGTGCTATACAACTAAACTTGTCATGCCTGATCAGCTCAAAGGATGTATGTTTTCTCTGAATGTTGATGAAGCAACCACCCAAAACATGGAAAAATACTGAATGTAATGGTTCACTTTTTTGATGATGATGATGCATCCAGAGGAATAACATAACTGCCTCTGCAAATATGTTAAAGAGGAGAGGAGTCAAGACCAAATGGAATGTGTTTCCTATGACTTAATTTATCATTGTTTTGAACAAAAATGATAGAAAAGTTACAATTTTTTTTGTACAAATTGCCCTTTACTGAATTAAATGGTTTTTCAATGAATCAGATTAATTGGCTTGACTGAGTTTCACATGTCCTCACTTATAACCTAATAACCTTTACTTGCTAAAATTCATTTAAATTGAAGGTCATCTTGTACATTACTAAGCACAATGCCAAAAAGTTGTTTGCCAAATTGCCTAAAATGTGTGTGCGTTGGATCCACTGCACCCCCGGAAAAAAAGTTCAGGCTCAGGAGTTTTTTTTACTTTAAGCCCTGCTTTCAGGATGCCTCATCTAGATCTCGTGGTCTCCAGTGTCGACTATCAACAACAACCAATCAGAGTAACTTTGAACTCCCATCATGGTCGTCTTTGTGACTGTCACTTTACGGCCCTTTTTCACACATGAAAAATGATGAAACGAGCTCACAGATCTCCAGTAGACATCATGGCAGAGGAGAATGGGAGAACCAGGAAAGTCATGAGAGAAGATGAAATGAAACAGTGACAAGTTAACAGACCGAACTAATTTAAAGTGTCTTAAAAGCAACATCACCTCCTCATCTGTAGGAGGAGCTGTTGAGCTTAAAAAATGCTAAAGTTCCTTTCTGCTGCTTTAAAGTCTATAAATCAGACTCCCTCAAAGAGACAAATCCACCAATGTGTCCACAACTGATATCATGTGCTTCTAAACCATTCATTAAATCCTCCAAAACCATTTGATTCTCTGAGACATTGATGCTGTAAATAAAGTGAAACATGAAATATTTTCAAAGTTGTGATTCCTGCAGCTACAAAACACTTGACTTGGACTGAATCATTTTGGTCTGTGAACTAATATTCTCCTGACATCATTAGAAACATCTTGAAGTGTCTGCAGGCTGGTTTTTCTCTAGTTTGGCCACCAGTGTGCAGTATAGAGTGCTGAACAATATTCCCCAAACAAAGACATCTTCCTTTTATCTGTACATGAACTAAACCTGTTCAGGAGAATGTTTGCTTGTGCAGAGATCATGCAGTATTGTCTAGAAATATCTTCATCTGTCGTTTGTTGTGGAATCAAAAGTCCAACATATTGAATCTGATTCCAAACACTAAGATTATAACGTTTGTACTGACTGAGATATTCAAACACAACATGTTACAATAACAAGTTCTTGATCTGCTTGTTTCAACAATTGAAACTATTTTTGCTCCATTAAATGTTAGACATGACTTCATCATGTTTTTATATCTCTCTGACATTAAAACAAATGCTTCATTTTCTCTTCATAGAAATGAATTTGTTGACATTTCTCCCAGAATTCATCCTGACATGTTTGTTTCTTTAGAAATGTGAATAATTTGTCTGGACAACATGAGTTTGTCTGGATGGATCCACTGGTGGAGCTGCAGAGTTTCTGAGCTGAAGTCACTACGTCTTTATTGAAGCAGCAGCATGATGTCATGAATATTAATGAGAGCTCTTTTACACTTGTTCTGTTTGACTGTTTGAACCTGCATCCTGGTGTCTTCAGCGGCTGTGGCTCAGGTGGTAGAGAGGGTTGTCCGGTAACCGGAAATTTGCCGGTTCAATTCCCATGCTTCCCTGGCTACATGTCGAAGTATCCCTGAGCAAGATACTGAACCCCAAGTTGCTCCTGGTGAGCATGTGGCACCCTGCGTGGTAGCCTCGGCCATCAGTGCATGAATGGGTGAATGTGAGGCCAAATGTAAACCGCTTTGAGGGCACCTTGGTGCTGATAAAGCGGTATATAAGTGCAGTCCATTTACCATTCAGCTCACATCTTTTATTCTTTATTCAGGTTGGAGAACTGCAGTTTGTCAAAGATCAGCTGTGATTCTCTGGTCTCAGCTCTGAAGTCCAACCCCTCCCATCTGACTGAACTGGACCTGAGTTACAACAACCTGCAGGATTCAGCAGTGAAACATCTGTGTGGTTTTCTGGAGAGTCCAGACTGTAGACTGGAGACTCTGAGGTCAGTCACCATGTTTTAGTTGTGTGTTGACATGAAGATGATGTGAAAGTTGTGTTGACACTAAACTGCAGACATCAGGCTGATATTATACTGATCCACACTGACCATCTGACTGCTCTGGTTTCTTCTTCAGTGGTTTAGTTCATGAACTGTTAGTTTTTTCTTAAATGTTCTCTTATGATTTATTCCATAATAAATAAACATTTGAATCTGACAGACAGGAACAAATGAAGAAGCAGGGATGTGTCTGAAACAGAAATAAGACATTTAGATTACAAGTAATTAATTGTGAAATTAAATAATACATCAATTTTTGAAGTTTTATCATTTTAATGGTTCATTAAAAATACAACTGTACATTTATTATTAATCCTTTAAAGAAAAATGGAAATATAAAATCCATGTGAAATTGAATTTTAAACAGATAAAGAAGAGAATTTCTAGATTCATCCAGGAATACATATTATTCATATTATATACCTGGATCTATTTGTGTTTTCTTTTCTCCACTGATTCTTCAAGTTCTTTCCACAGTTGGATTAGTTTCATCATTTCTCGTCTCCATTCAGTCTTTCTGTGACTCTTCAGTTCTGGAGCTGAGAAAACCAGCTAAACATACAGATCAGCTCCCTGAATGTAACGAGCTCTCTGATTGGTCAGAGACACACTCGTGTCCAATCATCTTAGCTGGACATTTGGAAGAACTCAGCTCATGCTTGTTGACTGTAGCATTTCCCATGATTCACTGCAGCACAGAGATGACGGTTGTTGTGATCAGTATGTTGGAGTATGTTGGACTGTGAAAACGTTTCCCTGTTGAGGATGACACTTTGAAATGTCAGTATCAGGTTTCAGCTCCATCAAACAGCTGAAATGTGAAAGAAATGTTCAAAGACCAGCAGATCTTAGAAATGTAGATGTTGTTAAAATGATCAACTTGATCTTAGAAAGGTGACGTCAGTGATCTGATCTTCTGAACTTCCAGGTGTTTCCATCGTAGCTGGAAGTGAAGCTTCAAACTTTCAGACTAAAGAGGTGCTGAAGTTTAGTTCCTTCTAATCAGATTGCTGGTATATTTGTAGTCATTTCTACTTCTGTAGATGAGTGTGTCATGGTGAACAGATGCAGACAGGTTGTGAACGCTGCTCTGTTTTCCTGCAGTCTAATATCACTTTCAAAGCTCATTTCAGACACTGGAGTTAATGACATCATTAATGTGAACGGATTTACTTTTGAATTTATTTTATTCATTTATTGATCATGAGGACATCACCACCATTTCCTGCTCCGTTACAGCCAAACATGATCTTATCCGTCTGTCCATCAGTGTCGTAGCTGTCAGAAGCATCAGAGCAGTTTTCCAGGATTTCAGGTGGCCTCCATGATTTAGAAGATGATATTATTACTGATTTACAGTCATGTTTGTAACAGCGTCCTGCTACCACCTCTGTGACTGAAGGAGTTTTCTTGTAGGATTGTCCAGTGTGATTAGATGTATTGATGACACCCATATTCCCATCAACGCTCCTTCAATGATTCTTTGTTCACCAGAACCAAATGTTCTTAAAGTGAGTGACAACCATGAGTCTGTTACGTTCCAGTTACCTGTCTGAAGGAGGTTTTTCTGCTTCATCTTCAACAGCCTCCAAGCTTTTTTCAGCAGCAGGATTTCAGCTGCAGGAAAAGTGAATGTGAACTAAACTCCACCGACAATCCACCAACAATCCACCACTTGTTATCGGGTCAGAAGTTGCAGCCTAGGTGGGGTTCACCTCACTAGATTTCCTTCAACTTATTTAAGCTGGTGTCGAGGAAGATTTGCCTAGCCTCACCGCATACTATTCATCCAAATGCCTACCCTGCTTACTCCAATAACTGACCTAAGAGGAATAATCTGGTGGCTCAAAGTCCAGCTATCGGTCACATTTGTTAACTGCAACTCTCCTCTTATAATCTGGGCCCTTGTTACCGTCTAGTTTAAATTTTAGTGGCTTGGACAGCAAGCCCCAAGGATCTGTGACAATATTGGGCTAGAGTAACCTTCAAGAACCTGTATAGTTAGTGCAGAGGCACACCCAAATCTTTACAATTGTGGGGACAAATTCAATTTCCACCAAGACATCTTAGGATAATTTTATATATTTATTAAGCAGGTTTGCAGGGTTAATTCAATTCAAAATTCAAAAATACTCTATTAATTCCCCAAGGGGGAAATTCAAGTTTCAGTACACCAGGAAAAATCTGGTCTACTAGGGGAGCTGCTAGTGTCCAGCGCTCCTTTTCATGCCAGGTCCCGTGGTCCAAGTGCTAACTCCAGTTAACCGCCATTAAAACAGTTAACAGCCGTTAGAACCAGTATATCTCCATAATGATGACAAGTGAGATATCTCCAGGTCAGAGGAGGAAACATCGATGAACCAAACTGTCTCTTCTGGGAAGACCCAGCTCCATTCAGTCCGGCGGACAATCATGCGGACCGGACCAGGCCGTTGTCATCTCCCCTGGCGGTGCTGGGCCCCACCAGGTCACCAGACGGCCCCTGCCAGGTCAGCTGACCCATCCGGCGTGTAGACTGCTGGACGGGGGCAGCATGCCGCCGCTGCTACGTCGGGGGCTCCCGTCCCGGCTCCGTGACGCTGCAGCCCGGATCCAGTGGCGGTGGTTGCCGCGGGTAGCAGTTCAGGACTACTTAGTTTAGCTTTCCAGAACCGGCCTCCAGCGACACCGTCCATGTCCGCGGCGGCAGATATCCACCAGCCGCAAGAGGACCGATCTGCCCCCCGCAGACAGTATGTAGACATCTGACCACAGATCACCACAAACCGGGCACAAACTGGAGCGTCCAGTGTCCAGCGTCGCAGGGACAAGTCCGGGAGCAGCAGCGAGAAGCGTCCATGCCAGGCATCGTCTAAGCGACAGCAATCATTGGTTATACATTGATTAAATACTGATTGGATTGGAAAATGGAAAGACAAACTTTAATTCTATTCTAAAGTAAAGCTATGGCTGACAACTCCGTTCTTCTGTGTTGATCCAGGCCTTGGCATGTAATTCCAATTATTTCCATGGAATCCAGGCTGAATGGGATGTACGGTTGCTTGTATGTATGTCCCAAAGCTTCATTAACTGATGGATTGATTAATCCCAGCATTCTGTGACCTTTTGCGTGATCCTACAGCCTGCAGCTCCTTCTTGCAGCTCGCCGCCCTGTCAAGGTTGCCCTGAGCTGCTACCATAACAACATTTGACCCAGAACAACATTTTTTACACCTGCTCCAGTATTGTGTATTGCAAAGGAAACTTATTGTTTACTATGACAGCCTCCTCTCCTGCTTTTGTTGTCTTTGGTAGCTCTGAGCTGGCAGAATTGTTTTGAATAACTAGTTTTTTTTGATAAACATGGCATTTGTTTTACATTCCACGGCAGTACACCGTGCTCTGCTGTTCTCAGCTTAGCATGCTCAGATCAAAATCCAACCACTTCTTACTGATTTTCTGCATTACTGAAATTTAACCTTGGTCCTACAGTTATTGATTAGAGATCACAAATATTCTCGATATCGGCGTGACGTTTGTTTTCCCCTTTGGCCTGGTTGCTATGGCCCACGCATGCGCAGATGTGTTCAGTGGCCCGGATGTTCGTGGTTGACAATAACGTGACATTTCCTGTTTCTTTTCTTTAAAAAAATAATGATAATAAAAGAAGAGATATCGAGGAGACTACTTAACAATGACAATTTATATCAAGGCGCCAGTATTACAGGCTTTTTGTTTCTTAAAAAGATGCGCTTGTGGTGTGCTCGATGTGCACTGCAGCTCCTTCTGGTCCGTGCTAACACCAAGTTGAGGCTAGGCTAGGCTGAGATAGAGATGAACCGCCTCCTTTACAAGGCTCGGATGCGCGTTGTTCAAGTGATACATCATTGTTGTTGTCGATTAATTGTATTTGTAATTTGCATTGCAGTGATTGCAGTACACTTGGTCATTTTCTAAACGAAAATGGTTCCACGCCACACTTCGCCGCAACCGCTTCATGATTAGGCGATGACCTACAGAAGCTCACATGTAACAACTGAGGCCAGCCAGGGTAGAGAGTGATGGTGAAATGTTGCCCCCTGCTGCCAAATTTCTATCGGTGGCACAGTGAAATGCATCGCATTGTTTGAGGACGTGCACTGAGAACCTACATTCGGATTGTTTAAAAAAAAAACAAAAACGTTCGGTTTCATCGACAAAAATTAATTTCTTCTACCAAATTCTTAATGATCAATCATCGATTAATCGATTATTATTAGGGGTATAACGGTACATGTATTTGTATTGAACCGTTCGGTATGACGTGGTCGGTTCGGGACGGGGGCGTACCGAACGAGTTTCCACACGGACATATTAAGTAGAGGACCGCATGGAGCACAACAAACAGCAGTTGTAGCGGACGTCGTGGCTAATGCTAATGCCGCTAGCATTGGCAATAAGCCTCCCACGACATAGTGTTAAATGTGGTGGGAAGCTGTGTTTGTACTCGGTCGTCTTTCTCTTTTTGTAGCGATGTTCACGCTGGGGTGGTGCCGTTTCAAATGAGTTAACAGGTTAGACGTGTTGCCAGAAACATACCCGATCTCGGATGAACAATGTCGGCAAACCACTTTGGTTTTATCAACTTCTCTTTGTCCCTGTTTATATTTCACCGGGGAGCCGAAGTTGTGTTTTATAGCTGCAGATTTAAGACCCTGATCACCCTAAACGCTGGCTTCAAACACATGATAAAAGTATTTGAGCCCCGATATCAATTACCTTCTCGTCCACATTTTAGCCAGAAAATCATACCGGGACTTTATGAAAAAAATACAATGATTTGTTTTTAAAGAAACAGTCTGAGCCTTATTCATGTTATTTAATATGAGCAACAACTTGAAACTGTTCAGTGTTGCAACTGTTCAATTTTGCATATCAGATGATATTTTTCTTTAAGAAGAAGTCTGAGCCAATATTATTTTTATTTTGTTTTTCAAAATATCTACATTTCAGAATATTGTATTTATATTTTTGAGCAAAATTCTAGCTTTGTATAGGCTAATGTTCTTATTGTTTTAAAAAAGCACAAAAGTGTGTAATAAACAACTAGCACATTTATATTTTGCATTTTGTTTTCTTACTGTACCGAAAATGAACCGAACCGTGACCTCAAAACCGAGGTACGTACCGAACCGAGAGTTTTGTGTACCGTTACACCCCTAATTATTATATATATATATATACACACACACATGGTAGGTGTGGCCACTGTGAAGCATTGAACCTCATTCCTATACATCAAAACGTAGGCATTTTTGTCCTCCTTCAGATGAGGTGACTTGTTTCTGTGCGGCAATTAGTTTTCTGTCAAATCAACCCAGAGTTTGAATGGAAGGAGGCAGTGAAGCTGCAGTTCTGTCTCTGTCTCGATCACACACTTGCATGTTAATGATGAGGTCATTGCTTTGCTTATCTAGCTCATACTCATTTATTTTTACAGGTAATCGCATACATCAAAATACATGTTTGACACTGTTAACAAGCCTTTCTCATGCCACATTCACAGATGGTGGTCAGCATGAAAACATACATTATATTGCCAAAAGTATTGGGACACCTGCCTTGTCTCGCATATGAGCTTTAGTTCATCCCATTCCTAATCAATATGATGTCGCTCCACCCTTTGCAGCCTGAACAGTTTCAACTCTTCTGGGAGGGCTGTCCACAAACTTTAGGAGTGTGTTTATGGGGATTTAAACCATTCTTCCAGAAGTGCATGTGTGAGATCAAATACACTGATGTTGGACCAGAAGGTCTGGTTCTCACACTCTCGGCCATAATTTATCCCAAAGGTGTTCTATCGTGTTGAGGTCAGAACTCTAAGCAGGCCAGTGAAGTTCATCCACACCAGACTCTGCCATCCATGTATTTATTGTTTGATTGCCAGATGGAGGAGTGTGATTCATCACTGGTTCCGCAGACGGGCAGCTTCATTGGCCATGCCTCAAAATTTCTCCAAAATTTTCTAGTTTCTTCTGTTATCAGTCACATAATTTGTCATAACGTACCTGACATTTTTCAGGCATGTCATGACAAACTGTGTGTCTGAACAGAAAAAACTATATTTAATATAGCTTATGTAGATACTATGAAATCCAAAGCAGTGAACACAGGTTGTGTGTATGAGTGAGTGTCCGTGTGTGGTTTTTTTTCTTTAGGTGTTCCAGCTATTACAGACATTGCCGTTTAAATAAATAATTGTCAGCCTCTTTGTGTTAAGCTCAGTGAGTGACTCTCGCCTTTTTACATTTGTGCTTTTTACTCATTAAGTGATCTTCATTTGAAGACCACGGTGCAGACCAGGACACGTTGGAGAGATTATGGACCCGATCTTCCGCCAGATCTCCTAAAGCCGTTATTTATTTAGGATATAGCGGGTAGCGGCTTTAGGGAGTGGAAGATTGCATTAGCGGTTAGCGGAGGTTCCTAAACCAGCAATTTGCGGGTAGCAGCTAGCGGGATCGGGGCCTGTATCTCTCCAGTGTGTCCTGGGAACACCTCAGGGTTTTCAGAGGAGCTGGTGGTGGCCGCCGGGGGGAGGGAGGTCTGGGCTTCTCTGCTGCCCCCGCAACCCGACTCTGGACCAAGCAGGAGCAAGTGATCCTCGCACGTATCTTTTTGTGTCCATTCAACTGTGTGCTGGCTAAACTTGCAGAACATTGAATCGCCAGACACATAATAATCTCGAAAGAAACTGCTCTGCCCTGTTCCTGGGAGTAAGCTGGTAGTTCCTTTGCTTCATCGTCGGTTTCTCAGATGGCTGCTTTGACTTTTTTTTTTTTTTTCTGCTAATGAGGAAAGCGGGGGCAGGAGGGGGCAGAGAAGCTAGAGTGTTTCCCACCTTTTAGTCTCTCCTCTTGGAACATTTTCTCGAAAGAAAAGTTCCTTTTAGTCCGGGAAAACAAAAAAAACTTTTACGCAAATTGCCGTTCAGTTGTGTTATATTGCACATTTAAAGTGAATTCTGTTTTTAATCTCCAATTCCGCGATTCCGTGATCGCAGATTCCTTAGGGCCCTAAAAGCAGCACAAAATACTTTCTTCCATGTTGAAATATCAATTTCAGTTTCATTTGAAAGAGTAACTGATGGTGAATGACTGTAGACTGAAGACTCCGAGGTCAGTTACCATGTTTTAGTTGTGTGTTGAGATGAAGATGGTGTGAAAGTTGTGTTGACTCTAAAGTGCAGACATCTGGCTGATATTATACTGATCCACACTGACCATCTTACTGCTCTCATTTTATTAGAGAAATTATCAAAAAACTCAGGAGCAATTCAGATTATAAAATACAATTTTATTCTCGCGAGGAAGCAGTTTATAAGTCAGTGTTTGACGATGCAAAAGGCTTAGTGTTACTTTGCCTCGTCGAGATCAACCAGTCAAAGTAACTTTGAACTCCCATCATGGTCGTCTTTGTGACTGTTTGTCACTTTACAGCCCTTTTTCACACATGAACAATGATGAAACGAGCTTGCAGATCTCCAGTAGACATCATGGCAAAGAGGAGAATCAGAGAACCAGGAAAGTCATGACAGAAGATGAAATCAAACAGTGACAAGTTACACACTGAACTAATTTAAAGTGTCTTAAAAGCAACATAATGTGAATAATTTGTCTGGGAAACATAAGTTTGGATGGATCCACTGGTGGAGCTGCAGAGTTTAAGAGATGAAGTCACTACATCTTTATTGCAGCAGCAGTGTGAACCCCCCCACCCCCGGTGGTGACATCCTCCCTCACCTGCTTCCCTCAACGGCCCTGTTAGCTCACTAGCACGGACTCAGAGTCAGTCAACTCTACTAGCAGCAGAGTTAGCACTTGAAAACTACACTTGCAGAAATTAATTGGATTCCTTCCTGTCACCCCTCTACACAGTCATCGGGTGGAAAGTGAATCTTAACTCAAAACGTTGGGTTACTTGACGTAATCCCTGGTTCTTTGATAACAGAGTGAGGTGTTTCACTATGGGAATCGCTTCAGGCGAGACCATTACGGAAGCTCCAATGACATCACGTCTGTCTCTGACAGACAGGTTGACCTGTAGGAAGGTCACACCCCCTCTATATACCACGGTCGACCGCGCCCTCCTGGTCATTCTTATCGGTTCTTCCCTCAGCCATGCATCGAGGGAATTGTTGGTGAAATACCTCACTCTGGTATCAAAGAACCAAGAATAACGTCAAGTAACCCAACGTTCTTTTTCTAACTTCGCTCGGCGTTTCACTATGGGAGATTGGGAGATATAGACCACTCCCGGATTGCATGATCTCCCAAAGTTGTCCAGCCCCATGGCCCAGACTGGAATACCAACAGCCAGTTTCTGAAGCGCCAGTTTCCAGCACTGCATGAGCTAAGGATGGTCCTGAAACATTCAACCTGTAAAATCTCACAAAAGTGTGGGGTGACGTAGCCATGCTCATGGTGGAGTGTGCTCTCAAGCCTGCAGAGGGCTGCAGGCCCTTGCACCTATAACTTAACACTATAGTGTCCACAATCCAGTGGGACAGTCTCTGTTGGGACAAAGGCTTCCCCTTGTAGTGTCTGACTCAAGACACAAACAGCTGATCAGTCCTCCTGAAGCTGGCAGTCCTGTTCACATACACACGTAATGCACAGGGCACAAAGTGTTTAGTTTACACTGCTGAACTAAAAGGTGGAGGATGGAAAGCCCTCAGTTCCACTATGGGGCATTTGTAAGTTGACTCAAAAACGTTGGACTCAAAAAGACCCTTAGTGGGGTCCAAGACTTCCGTTTTCTGTGTGTCACTCAGTCCTGATAGAGAGAGAGCTACAAATTCCACACTCTAGCGCCTGCCAGGCCCATGATGCGCCTGCTGCCCTGTGATCCACGTGAGGACTGCAGTAGCAGGTCGTTAACCACACAGATCTCGTCTCAGAGCACGGGGTTCGAGGCTCCCGAATCCAGCTGCCGGCCCATCTCCTCCCAAAATCTCTGCTTAATAAGCTGACAGAAGCATAACAACGTTCACAGACAGACTGAGCTGCATACCTGTACATGCGCTGGTACACAGCCGCTGCCGTGCGCTCTGTCTTACCAGGCAGGAAGATGTTTGAAGCCAGCGACAAGGACTGGCAGTTCGGGTGAAGGTGGAATACCACTGAAGGCTCTACCGCTGGGCGTTCGGCCAGCGCCAGCTCCGCCGTGCCCTGCACTTCCAGCTTCGAGTAACCCTGTGTGGTTACTTTGCTCTTGTACTTTGCTCGAGCAGTACTGGCTCATCTCGGACATGCAGGCTGGGACTGCCGGAAGCAATTGCTTGGCTGGAGGGCGGGCGGGGGGAGCCTCTTTCCGTCGTAAAGGTCCCTCCCCGCCCCGTCTGTGTACTGGGCTGCCGGCGAGGGGATGTTCAGTTTAGCCACGGCTCGTCTACAAACCTCTTAAAGTTTGTTATCTACCGGCACTGCTGTCTCAGTTGAGCTGGGGGGATGGTGGTGTCCTCCTCACCCTCCTCCATGTCACCCGTGTCATGGATGTCGTAACCAGCGTCGCTGTCCGCCTCGTTGTATTCCCCTTGTTCGAAACCGTTGACAAACAGCAGGGCAACGGCTCAACCTCATCCATCGCATCCGACCAGAAGAGCGGTGCCTGTGGTTGAGCGGCGTGGATGTCCCGAGTGGTGTCTGAAGTGGCGAGGGATGGATCCTTGCTGTCTGCTCCCGACACCACTATTCGCAGTCTCCGCTCCAGGACCTTATGGTCGCACAGTGTACACAAGTCTGAGGGTCAGCTAGCGCTGCCTGAGGATGCTCAGCTCCCATGCACACGATGCACATCGGGTGGGGGCATTTTCCCGACACTGTTGCACCGCACGACATGGGGCAGCGGGAGGACGAGCCCTTCCCTTCCTTCTGCCTAGCACCCGTGAACAGGAGCTGGGGCAGCCATGCTACCTGGGGGAGTGAAGCTGTACTCGGGGCGAGTATCTTTATTGGGGTAGTCTGTGTGAACCTCACTAGCCGGCCGTGCTAAAAGAATATCTCGCCGCTACGCGTTAGCTATTCATGAAAGACACAGCAGCTAACAAGTTAATGCTAGCTCCTAGCCGAGTTCGACTGAACGTAGCTACGGCTAGCTGTTGGCTAGCTACGACGCGAGTTTGATACCGTCAGCAAAGGTCCAGGTCCATAGGTGCCACACTAGGCAACATTTTCCTTAATGGGACGTCTAGTAACAGTTAAGCTAGTCACCCAATAGACCAACAGCTGTGCTGAGGGAGCTCTCATAATCTCTCTGACGAAGAAAATGAGAATGGCCTGGAGAGTGCAGTCGACGGTGGTATATAGAGGGGGTGTGGCCTTCCCCACACGTCTACCTGTCTGTCAGAGACAGACGTGATGTCATTGGAGCTTCCGTAATGGTCTTGCCTGAAGCGATTCCAATGATGAAACACCAAGCGACGTTAGAAAAAGAGCCACTTAATCATCAGACTGGAGGATTGTGGATGTGGTGGTGCAAATAAATATTCCAACTAAGACATCAGTGTGGTTCTGATGGATCACCTGCAGCGGGTTCTTCACAGTTAAATCCAGCCAATATTTAAGCAGGGAACCTGCATCTCCCTCACAAGCAGCATGATGTCATTAATATCAATGAGAGCTCTTTTTCACTTGTTCTGTTTGACTGTTTGAACCTGCATCCTGGTGGCTTTAGCTCACATCTTTTATTCTTTATTCAGGTTGAAGAGCTGCAGTTTGTCAAAGATCAACTGTGACTCTCTGGTCTCAGCTCTGAAGTCCAACTCCTTCCATCTGACTGAACTAGACCTGAGTGACAACAACCTGCAGGATTCAGCAGTGAAACATCTGTGTGGTTTTCTGGAGAGTCCAGACTGTAGACTGGAGACTCTGAGGTCAGTCACCATGTTTTAGTTGTGTGTTGACATGAAGATGATGTGAAAGTTGTGTTGATACTAAATTGCAGACATCAGGCTGATATTATTCTGATCCACACTGACCATCTTTCTGCTCTGGTTTCTTCTTCAGTGGTTGTTCTGGAAAAGAAAGTTAAATCAAACTGACTAGTTGTTTTTTAGATAAGAAAACGCTTACATTTTTTCTTGCAAGGAGAGCAGTTCACACATACACTGGTGTGTGTATGTGAACTGCTCTGAAAACAACACGCTACTTTTCTATTTTATAGCAAATTTCTGAGGGAGAGAAGAACAACCCCTCCCCGTATAACCCCCATCTCAACAAAGAGAGAAAAGTCACTTAAAATGAAACAAAGAAAAGATTATAACACAACCAGAGATCGGTTGCGCATATATATTCCCATTACACTGATTTAGTTTACCCTGTTTTTTTTTTTTTTTTGAAAAAATTTAATACAAAATTAAAAAAAAAAATTCAGTGATTTTTCTTCAACTTTTTACATCTGTATTGAAACAATTGGATGATGTCATGAATATTAATGAGAACTCTTTTTCACTTGTTCTGTTTGACTGTTTGAACCTGCATCCTGGTGGCTTCAGCTCACATCTTTTATTCTTTATTCAGGTTAGAGCTCTGCAGTTTGTCAGCGATCAGCTGTGATTCTCTGGTCTCAGCTCTGAAGTCCAACCCCTCCCATCTGACTGAACTTGACCTGAGTGGAAACTACAATCTGCAGGATTCAGCAGTGAAGCAGCTGTGTGATCTGATGGAGAGTCTAGACTACAAACTTCAGACTCTCAGGTCAGTTCACTGTCTCATTATATGACAGATGAATCTCATTTGTCCTCACATGCAGCTTTTTGATACTCAACTTTCAGATGAATATAAACACAGAAACCATCCATCCATTAGCTCCCGCAGAGTCTGCACCACAGCAGGCGCTGCATCAATCAGTCTGTCGATCTCTTGTTCCTTTCTCCCATCACTCATGAACAAGACCCCGAGATACTCAAACTCCTTCACTTGAGGCAGAACCTCACTCCCGAACCGGAGGAGGCATTCTACCCTTTTCCGACTGAAAACCATGGTCTCAGATTTGGAGGTGCTGATTCTCATCCCTGCCGCTTCACATTCGGCTGCGAACCACTCCTGCAAGAGCTGGAGATCTCCACTCAATGGCGCCAACAGGACCACGTCATCTGCAAACAGCAGAGACGAGATCCCAGCACCACCTAACTGGAACCCCTCTGCTCCTTGGCTATTTGTTTTTCAGTGAGAGTCCAACTCTCACTGAAAAACAAATCAGACTTACAACCGGCAATGCAGACCAAACTCTCACTCCGTTTGTACAGGGACTGGACAGCCCGTAACAACGGTCCCAACACCCCATACTCCTGGAGTACCCCCTCAACTCGCCCACCCCACGGAGGGACACGGTCAAATGCCTTCTCCAAGTCCACAAGACTAATGTGGACTGTTTGGGCAAATTCCCATGTTTCCTCTAGGACCCTAGTGAGGGTATAGTGCTGGTCCAGTGTTCCACGACCAGGACGGAACCCACATTGTACCTCCTGTATCCAGGATTCGAAAATCGATCGAACCTTCTTCTCCAGCACCCCTGCATAGACCTTACCAGGGAGGCTGAGGAGTGTGATTCCCCTGTAATTGGAACACACCCTCCGGTCCCCCTTCTTAAAAAGGGGAACCACCACCTCGGTCTGCCAATCCAGAGGTACTGCCCCTGATTTCCATGCAATGTTGCAGAGATGTGTCAACCAAGACAGTCCTACAACATCCAGAGCCTTCAGAAAATCAGGGCGAATCTCATCCACCCCCGGAGGCCGGCCACTGTGCAGCTTCTTAACTACTTCAGCAACCTCAGCTCCAGTGATGGACGAGTCCACCTCTAAGTCCACAGGCTCAGCATCCTCCCGGGCAGAGCTGTTTTGGACACTCGGATAAAGAGAGGAGCTGAGCATCAACTGATCACTACCTGGTGGTGGGTTGGATCAGATGGCGGGGGAGAATGCCGGTCAGACCTGGTAAGCCCAAACGGGTAGTGAGGGTCTGCTGGGAACGTCTGGCAGAGGAACCTGTCAGAAAGATCTGTCAGAAAGAACTCACACCTCTGGCAGAGTTTCAATCACATCCCGGGGGGAGGCGGGGGACATTGAGTCTAAATGGACCATGTTCCGCGCCTCCATTGCTGAGGCGGCTGACCAGAGCTGTGGCCGTAAGGTCGTTGGTGCCTGTCGTGGTGGCAATCCTCGAACTCAGTGGTGGACACCTCGGGTGAGAGAGGCCGTCAGACTGAAGAAGGAGTCCTACCGGGCTTGGTTAGCTTGTAGGACTCCGGAATCAGCAGACAGGTATCGGCAGGCCAAACGAGCGGCAGCTTTGGTGGTCTCTGAGGCGAAAACTTGGGTGTGGGAGGAGTTCGGTGCGGCAATGGAAAAAGACTTTCGATCAGCTCCACGGAGATTCTGGCAAACCGTCAGACAGCTCAGGCGGGGAAAGCAATGCTTCACCAACACTGTGTATAGTGAGGGTGGGGTGCTGCTGACCTCGACTGGAGATGTCGTTCGGCGGTGGAAAGAATACTTAGAGGACCTTCTCAATCCCACCAAAATGTCTTCCATCAAGGATGCTGAGCCTGTGGACTTAGAGGTGGACTCGTCCATCACTGGAGCTGAGGTTGCTTAAGTAGTTAAGAAGCTGCACAGTGGCCGGGCTCCGGGTGTGGACGAGATCCGCCCTGATTTCCTGAAGGCTCTGGATGTTGTAGGACTGTCTTGGTTAACACGTCTCTGCAACATAGCACGGAAATCGGGGGCAGTACCTCTGGATTGGCATACCGGGGTGGTGGTTACCCTTTTTAAGAAGGGGGACTGGAGGATGTGTTCCAATTACAGGGGAATCACACTCCTCAGCCTCCCTGGTAAGGTCTATGCAGGGGTGCTGGAGAAGAGAGTTCAATTGATTGTCAAATCCCAGATTCAGGAGGAACAATGGGGGTTCCGTCCTGGTCGTGGAACACTGGACCAGCTCTATACCCTCACTAGGGTCCTTGAGGGAACATGGGAGTTTGCCCAACCAGTCCACATGTGTTTTGTGGACTTGGGGAAGGCATTTGACCATGTCCCTCAGGGGGTCGTGTGGGGGGTACTCCAGGAGTATGGGGTGCTGGGCCCGTTGTTACGGGCTGTCCATTTCCTGTACAAATGGAGTGGGAGCTTGGTCCGCATTGCTGGTTGTAAGTCGGATTCGTTTTCAGTGGGAGTTGGACTCCGCCAGGGCTGCCCTTTTTCACCGATTCTGTTCATAATGTTTATGGACAGAATTTCTAGGCGCAGCCAAGGAGCGGAGGGGTTCCGGTTCGGTGGTGTCCGGATCTTGTCTCTGTTGTTTGCAGATGACGTGGTCCTGTTGGCGCCATGGAGTGGGGATCTGCAGCTCTCGCTGGAGCGGTTCACAGCCGAGTGTGAAGCGGCGGGGATAAGAATCAGCACCTCCAAATCTGAGACCATGGTCCTCAGTTGGAAAAGGGTAGAATGCCTCCTCCGGGTCGGGAGTGAGGTTCTGCCTCAAGTGGATGAGTTTAACTATCTCGGGGTCTTGTTCACGAGTGATGGGAGAAAGGAGCGGGAGATCGACAGACGGATTGGTGCGGCGTCTGCTGTGGTGCGGACTCTGTACTGGTCCGTTGTGGTGAAGAGAGACCTGAGCCAAAAGGCAAGGCTCTCTGTTTACCGGTTGATCTTTGTTCCAACCCTCACCTATGGTCATGAACTGTGGGTAGTGACCGAAAGAACGAGATCGCGGATACAAGTGGCGGAAATGAGTTTTCTCCGCAGGGTGGCTGGACTCTCCCTTAGAGATAGGGTGAGAAGTTCAGTCATTCGGGAGAGACTCAGAGTAGAGCCGCTGTTCCTTCACATCGAGAGGAGCCAGTTGAGGTGGTTCATGCATCTGGCTAGGATGCCCCCCGGACGTCTCCCTGAAGAGGTGTTTCAGGCATGTCCAACTAGGAGAAGACCAAGGGGCAGGCCCAGGACCCGCTGGAGAGATTATATCTCTCGGCTGGCCTGGGAACGCCTCGGGATTCTCCCAGAGGAGCTGGTGGAGGCGGCCGAGGGGAGGGAGGTCTGGGCCTCTCTGCTGAAGCTGCTGTCCCCGCGACCCGACTTCAGATCAAGTGGAAGTTAATGGATGGATGGATGGATATTTATGGAGACTAAAACATCTGAGTAAGACTGAGGTTAAACTGAAATAACAAGACTTGGCTGTGACTGAAGTTCAGTGAATTTTAATATTCATTTGGATGCAAAGGGGTTGGACACATCTCAGCAGATCGATGAAGAATGACCAAGAACAATCAGTGATTCAATTGTTTTAACAGAACGCAGAATACAAAATATATGAGGCCACTGAAGACACCTTTTAAAAGTGTGTAAGACACTTTTGCAAAACCTCAACCTTCAACTTAGCTGGATAAAAACAAGGTCATGAAAGATGTTTACATTCCACCACAATAGCTCTAACAGTTCTCCTACTTTGAAACGCTACCAGTGAGAACAAAACCACTACAAAACTGGACCACTACTCTGATGGATGTAATTAATAAATGAATCATTAACACATTTCTCTATATCAGCAAAACTCTGCTGCAGAAAACCACGTTGTCTGTTTTATCTGAGGAACATCTGTCAGTTATGCTGAGAAAGACAGTAGCAGGTTAGTATCTAGAGAGGTTAGTGGTTCGACAGAAACCTTGAAGGTCAGGATTATAAATGTGATTATGTGTTGTTATGCATATAAAGTGCTTAGTTAGTTATGAAGGGGTTATTACCAACTGTCTTAATAAATAGTTGTTAATAACAGGAATTGTATTAACAAAGTTAATAAATTGAAACAGGGAACCGTTTATTTCATTTGAACTTGCACTATAATTTTTGTTCCTGATAATTTTTTGCATATTTTGACCTACTATGGCTGTTAAAGTGTTGATTTAAATTTGCACCTGACAAATAAGCTTTGTTCCTGTTATTTATTTGGTCATTTAAAATAAAACCTCTTTCAGTGCCATTTGTTTCCCCTTTTAATGTGAAAGTTTCATTTTGATAAGATTTTAATAAGAAAAGCAGCTATTGCTATCTTTCTTCCCGGGTTAGTCTGAGGCCATTCCCTTGTCTGAGGCCGTTCGCGTGTCCAAGGTGCATGGTGCCTTTCTGCACATCGGTTCTTCGGTACGTCAGCAGGTCACTCCGTAGGCGTGTCACGGTTGGACAAGGTATGTGGTTGTCCTTGGCAACCTGAGAGGTCTCCTTCAGACAGGTCGACAGGGAACAGAGGCCTCTGCTGGCTACTTTCGAGTCGGAGGTCAGAGAGATGTAAACCTTTTGCTTTGGTAGAGGAGGTCAGAGAGCACGAGAGAAGGGAGGGAGCCGGTATTTATGTGTGGCAGAGCGCGACCCGCCTCCGTGGGGGCCCCTGCTGTGTTTTGGGGGTCCTTAGCCAGTGAGGGAGGTGCTGACAACAGTATCACACCTTGTGGTAAAACAATTAGGTGCAAAGCTTGCTGGGAGTTTGAGTCCTTGCGGGTGTTTCTTTGTCTCAACAGCCATGCGGTCTTTGTGTTACACATGGTGGCCCAACAGTGTTATATAGTGTGGCAGGTTGGGGCTGCCACACAGCAGCACAAACCCAAGGAAGTTTGATCTGGCTTTTCATAAAAATCATCAGGAAAAGAATGGATTTGACTCAGACTCAGACTTCTCCAAATGTTCTTCAAGGCACTGCGGCCAGCAGGTGTCCCGCCGTTGCTTCATGTTTCTCCGCTGCCTTGGTCAAACAACTCAAATTAGCAAACCCGCCAACCGTCAGTTTCTGACACCAAATCCAATTGTCCTCCTTCACCATCATCATCATCACTGTGACCACCCAGGAATGCAATAGCTGATGGAGGAGGGGGACTCTGATTGGATATCAGAGGACAGAAAGAATTTGACTCCCTCATGGGCCAACTAGCTGGCCCCGTGAGGCGAATGTGAAAGCTGATTGGTTAAAGAAAGTTAAAAAGAAAATCCTGTATAGTTTCATGAGCAGTTGTAATCCCTGCCCCTGCAAGGGATTAGCAGGGGCAATCTAATCCCCTGGAAGATTAGACTGCTCCTGGCAACGGATGGAGAAAAAATCTGATTGAAGAAAACACTTAAACTCCACAGAAATGTATGGAAAGCCTTGAGAAAGGTTATAAAAAAAAGACAGAAGTTTTTTTTTCACCAACATTGGAAGAAAATTAATACAATTAATTAAAACATGAGAAAGACAAGCAGAAAACAGAAAAGTACAGGCTCCAACTCTGTATTTATCTCTGATAAGTTCCTCCTACTTCCATCAGCTATGCTCCTTCCTTATTGGAGTATGTGGTTGTAAAGAGGAGGATGAGAGAAGGGGGGGGGGGGGGGGCTAATGGCAGCTTTAGTTCCACTATTTTCACTTTTTTGTGTTCTCGTAACAATATTAACACGCACATTACTGATCACCTCTAACAGAGAAGACACCCTCAGTTCATGAAGGTGCTGCTTCATCATCATTCAGTCATTCAGTGAAACCTGCTGTGCTCCATGAATCAGTCCATTCTGCTAGAACCACACACCTGAGTTCAGGTGTGTGACTGAACTCAGCATCTGTAGAGAGCTGACATGAAAATGATCCACAGTGACAGTCACTCCATCCATCCATCGGTCCATCCATCCATCCATCGGTCCGTCCATCCATCCATCCATCCATCCATATATCCGTTCATACATCCATCCATCCATCCATCCATCCATCCATCCATCCAATCAAAAACGAAGACATGGATTTAGATCTGAACAGGCCATTAGTCCATGACAGAGACAAACAACTGCATGCTCACATTTAAAGACATTCTAGAACCACCAATCAACCCAACAGTCATGTTTTTGGACTGTAGGATGAAGATGGAGAAAACCCACACAGACACCAGCAGAACATGCCAACTCCTCACAGAAACAACCCGGCTGGAATCTGAACCAGCAACAACCTTCCTGCTCTGATAGTGTTGATCACCACACAACCCAGCTGCTCTCTGTCTTTTATTTGACTAAAAAACATGTTTGATTAGATGTTTATTTATGTGTTTTATTCTTTATTCAGACTGTGGACTGACAGTTTGTCAGAGATCAGCTGTGATTCTCTGGTCTCAGCTCTGAAGTCCAACCCCTCCCATCTGACTGAACTGGACCTGAGTAAGAAGAACCTGAGTCATCATGAAGTGAAACATCTGTGTGGTTTTCTGGAGAGTCCAGACTGTAGACTGGAGACTCTGAGGTCAGTCACCATGTTTTAGTTGTGTGTTGACATGAAGATGATGTGAAAGTTGTGTTGACACTAAACTGCAGACATCAGGCTGATAATATACTGATCCACACTGACCATCTGACTGCTCTGGTTTCTTCTTCAGTGGTTTAGTTCATGAACTGTTAGTTTCTTCTTAAATGTTCTCTTATGATTTATTCCATAATAAATAAACATTTGAATCTGACAGACAGGAGCAAATGAAGAACCAGGGATGTGTCTGAAACAGAAATAAGACATTTAGATTACTGGTCATTAATTGGGAAGTTAAATAATACATCAGTTAATTATTTTTTCCTCACCTATAGGAGGAACTGCAGAACTAAAAAAAAAAATGCTAAAGTTCCTTTCTGCTGCTTTAAAGTCTATAAATCAGACTCCCACAAAGAGACAAATTCACCAATGTGTCCACAACTGATATCATGTGCTTCTAAATCATTCATTAAATACTCCAAAATCATTTGATTCTCTGAGACATTGATGAAGCAAATAGTGAAACAACAACAACAACAAAAACTTTGAAGTTTTATCATTTTAGTGGTTTATTAAAAAAATAATTGTACGTTTAATTTATCCTTCTTTAAAATATGTAATTATAAAATCCATTTGAAAATGTGTTCTCAACAGATGAAGAAGAGAATTTCTAGATTCATCCAGGAATACATATTATTCATATTATATACCTTGATCTATTTTGTTTTCTTTTCTCCACTGATTCTTCAAGTTCTTTCCACAGTTGGATTAGTTTCATCATTTCTCGTCTCCATTCTGTCTTTCTGTGACTCTTCAGTTCTGGAGCTGAGAAAACCAGCTAAACATACAGATCAGCTCCCTGAATGTAACGAGCTGTCTGATTGGTCAGAGACACACTCGTGTCCAATCATCTTAGCTGGACACAGGGCTGGACTGGGACCAAAAAATGGCCCGGGCATTTTTGATCCCTGGCGGCCCACCATACGCCGGTGATCAAAAATGCTGCATGTTGTATACTATGTGCACATAGTGAAGTTTCAAAAATTAAAATAAATTATTTATCATGCATTTCAGCAAAGCAATGTTTCACTAATATTTTAACACACTTAACACTGTAAATTGGACACCAAATCTACTCAAAGCATTATTTGACAACAAAGACTAAACCACACACACACACACACACACACAGGTGATCACCTCCAAATAGCTATTCTGACCTCAATCTCGCCCTGCTGCTGGGTCTCATCTCTCTCCTCCTCCTCATCCTCCTCCTCATCCTCCTCCTTCTCCCTCTCCTCGTCCGCTTCTTCTCCGACAACCACCTGTTCACTCGACGGCCCCGCGGCCCCCGCCCCCGAGCTTGTGGTTCAAATCATTTCCGTGATTTTGGCACATTTTGCTGCATCCACTTTTAATTTTTTTTGTCTCCGTTCTCTGAGCTTTTCTGCTCCTCCCTTTCGCTTTTGTGCTTTTTTCTCCATTTCCATACTCATCCACGAGCCACCACACTCTCCGGTCAGGCCAAACGGCAAAATTTGGTCAGGAGGGATGGGAGGGGCGGGCCAATGAGAGCTGAGAAATTTCATTGGACTAGCCCAATGTCCGTCAAGAAAATCAACCAATGGGCCACTTCGTGTCTTCGCAAGGCCTCGCCCCGCCTCCACCCCCTCCCTTCAGCAGAAAATAACGTTCATACTGCGTTCACATCAGCGCAGCACTGGAGCGCTTGTCTGATTAGCTGTCAGTGTCTCTTTCTTGAGTTTGTTGAGTGTGTGTCGTCGTCACCCCCCCCTTCCCCCTCGGAGATTTTTATGAGCCGACTACCAGTCCGTTACCGTCGCGGTCAATAAAAACTATATACTTTTTTTTTTTTTTTTTTTTTATGACAGACCTGGGACGGCCCACAGATGTGCGTCGGCCCACCGAGCATTGCCCGGTACGCCCGATGGCCAGTCCATGCCTGGCTGGACATTTAGAAGAACTCAGCTCATGCTTGTTGACTGTAGCATTTCCCATGATTCACTGCAGCACAGAGATGACGATTGTTGTGATCAGTATATTGGACTGTGAAAACGTTTCCCTGTTGAGGATGACACTTTGAAATGTCAGTATCAGGTTTCAGCTCCATCAAACAGCTGCTAAAAGAAATGTTAAAAGACCAGCAGATCTTAGAAATGTAGATGTTGTTAAAATGATCAACTTGAGAAAGGTGACGTCAGTGATCTGATCTTCTGAACTTCCAGGTGTTTCCATCGTAGCTGGAAGTGAAGCTTCAAACTTTCAGACTAAAGAGGTGCTGAAGTTTAGTTCCTTCTAATCAGATTGCTGGTATATTTGTAGTCATTTCTACTCTGTAGATGAGTGTGTCATGGTGAACAGATGCAGACAGGTTGTGAACGCTGCTCTGTTTTCCTGCAGTCTAATATCACTTTCAAAGCTCATTTCAGACACTGGAGTTAATGACATCATTAATGTGAACGGATTTACTTTTGAATTTATTTTATTCATTTATTGATCTTGAGGACATCAACATTTCCTGCTCCATTACATCCAAACATGATCTTATCCGTCTGTCCATCAGTGTCGTAGCTGTTTCCTGGCTACAAACCAGTCAGAAGCATCAGAGCAGTTTTCCAGGATTTCAGGTGGCCTCCATGATTTAGAAGATGATATTATTACTGATTTACAGTCATGTTTGTAACAGCGTCCTGCTCCCACCTCTGTGACTGAAGGAGTTTTCTTGTAGGATTGTCCAGTGTGATTAGATGTATTGATGACACCCATATTCCCATCAACGCTCCTTCAATGATTCTTTGTTCACCAGAACCAAATGTTCTTAAAGTGAGTGACAACCATGAGTCTGTTACGTTCCAGTTACCTGTCTGAAGGAGGTTTTTCTGCTTCATCTTCAACAGCCTCCAAGCTTTTTTCAGCAGCAGGATTTCAGCTGCAGGAAAAGAGAATGTGAACTAAACTCCACCTACAATCCACCACTTGTCACTCAAACTCTCCTATAACAGTCATTTAATATTTCAATGACACATTCAGTCGCTGTGTCAGTTCTCAGATTCAGTCTCTCTTTTCACTGCTGCAGTTGTGTTACTTTTCCACACAAAGATGTGCTTAAATGCACTAGATGATTTCAATAAAATCTTATATTTTCAGTATGAAAAGTAGGAAGATCTCTTCTGTTGACTTGGCGTTGCCATGGTGAATGACAAAAACAGAGTTGTGTTGATGATGTCTTTTTATAACGGTGGTACACGCGTTTGACTCAGAGTTGACAGAAGCAACTCTAAATCATTAATCTGACTGGAAACTCTGAGTTTCTCATCTCAGGGTTCATTGACTCTCAGTTAGTATTTTAACTCAGTTTGTTGAACCTCCTTTCTGAGATCAAACCCAGATTTAAATCAGCACAAATACTTTCTCCCATGTTGAAATATCAGTTTTAGTTTCATTTGAAAGAGTAACTGATTACTTTCAAGAAGCCTCGTCTAGATCTCGTGGTCTCCAGTGTCGACTATCAACAACAACCAATCAGAGTAACTTTGAACTCCCATCATGGTCGTCTTTGTGACTGTCACTTTACGGCCCTTTTTCACACATGAAAAATGATGAAACGAGCTCACAGATCTCCAGTAGACATCATGGCAGAGGAGAATCAGAGAACCAGGAAAGTCATGAGAGAAGATGAAATGAAACAGTGACAAGTTAACAGACTGAACTAATTTAAAGTGTCTTAAAAGCAACATCACCTCCTCATCTGTAGGAGGAGCTGTTGAGCTTAAAAAATGCTAAAGTTCCTTTCTGCTGCTTTAAAGTCTATAAATCAGACTCCCTCAAAGAGACAAATCCACCAATGTGTCCACAACTGATATCATGTGCTTCTAAACCATTCATTAAATTCTCCAAAACCATTTGATTCTCTGAGACATTGATGCTGTAAATAAAGTGAAACATGAAATATTTTCAAAGTTGTGATTCCTGCAGCTACAAACACTTGACTTGGACTGAATCATTTTGGTCTGTGAACTAATATTCTCCTGACATCATTAGAAACATCTTGAAGTGTCTGCAGGCTGGTTTTTCTCTAGTTTGGCCACCAGTGTGCAGTATAGAGTGCTGAACAATATTCCCCAAACAAAGACATCTTCCTTTTATCTGTACATGAACTAAACCTGTTCAGGAGAATGTTTGCTTGTGCAGAGATCATGCAGTATTGTCTAGAAATATCTTCATCTGTCGTTTGTTGTGGAATCAAAAGTCCAACATATTGAATCTGATTCCAAACACTAAGATTATAACGTTTGTACTGACTGAGATATTCAAACACAACATGTTACAATAACAAGTTATCGATCTGCTTGTTTCAACACTAGAAACTAGTTTTACTACGTGAAATATTAGACATGATTTCATCATGTTTTTATGTCTCTGACATTCAAACAAATGTTTAATTTTCTCTTCATAGAAATGAATTTGTTGGCATTTCTCCCAGAATTCATCCTGACATGTTTGTTTCTTTAGAAATGTGAATAATTTGTCTGGACAACATGAGTTTGTCTGGATGGATCCACTGGTGGAGCTGCAGAGTTTCAGAGCTGAAGTCACTACGTCTTTATTGAAGCAGCAGCATGATGTCATGAATATTAATGAGAGCTCTTTTACACTTGTTCTGTTTGACTGTTTGAACCTGCATCCTGGTGTCTTCAGCTCACATCTTTTATTCTTTATTCAGGTTGGAGAACTGCAGGTTGTCAAAGATCAGCTGTGATTCTCTGGTCTCAGCTCTGAAGTCCAACCCCTCCCATCTGACTGAACTGGACCTGAGTGGAAACAACCTGCAGGATTCAGCAGTGAAACATCTGTGTGGTTTTCTGGAGAGTCCAGACTGCAGACTGGAGACTCTGAGGTCAGTCACCATGTTTTAGTTGTGTGTTGACATGAAGATGATGTGAAAGTTGTGTTGACACTAAACTGCAGACATCAGGCTGATATTATACTGATCCACACTGACCATCTGACTGCTCTGGTTTCTTCTTCAGTGGTTGTTTGGGAAAAAATAAATAAATCATTGAACTGACTCCAGTCGAATATTAGAAGAGAAAAAGCTTTGATTTTTTTTTTACAAGGAGAGCAATTTACACACTGGTGTGTGTGTAAACTGGTCTGAAAACAACAAGCTACTTTACTGTTTTATAACAATTTCTGAGGGAGAGAAGAACCCCTCCCCATCTAACCCCCATCTCAACAAAGAGAGAGAAGAAGTCACTTAAAGTGAAAAAAAGTAAAGATGATAACACAACCAGAGATCGATTGTGTATATATGTTCTCATTGCACTGTTTTAGATCATTTACTGTGTAGTTTTCTTTTTAATAAAAACAAAATTTAAAAAGATTTAGAGATTTTTATTCAAGATTTTTCACATCTTTATTGAAACAGCAGCATGATGTCATGAATATTAATGAGAGCTCTTTTACACTTGTCCTGTTTGACTGTTTGAACCTGCATCCTGGTGTCTTCAGCTCACATCTTTTATTCTTTATTCAGGTTGAAGAGCTGCAGTTTGTCAAAGATCAGCTGTGATTCTCTGGTCTCAGCTCTGAAGTCCAACCCCTCCCATCTGACTCAACTGGACCTGAGTTACAATGACAACCTGCAGGATTCAGCAGTGAAACATCCGTGGGTTTTTCTGGAGAGTCCAGACTGTAGACTGGAGACTCTGAGGTCAGTCACCATGTTTTAGTTGTGTGTTGACATGAAGATGATGTGAAAGTTGTGTTGACACTAAACTGCAGACATCAGGCTGATATTATACTGATCCACACTGACCATCTGACTGCTCTGGTTTCTTCTTCAGTGGTTTAGTTCATGAACTGTTAGTTTCTTCTTAAATGTTCTCTTATGATTTATTCCATAATAAATAAACATTTGAATCTGACAGACAGGAGCAAATGAAGAACCAGGGATGTGTCTGAAACAGAAATAAGACATTAGATTACTAGTCATTAATTGGGAAATTAAATAATACGTCATTTAATTATTTTTTAGAAGTTTCAAAATTGTAATGGTTCATTAAAAAAACAATTGTACTTTTAACAATTAATCCTTTTAAAAAAAAGTTTATTTTAAATCCATTTGAAAATGTATTTTAAACAGATAAAGAGAATTTCCACATTCATCCAGGAATACATATTATACATATTACAAGGCTGAAAGTATTCTGGCACTGTACTGGATTTCCAGCATGAGGCGTTTGGCTGACGGATGGTCCTTATATTTTCGAAATGGCTTACTGATATCACTTTTGAGTTCATGAGTTCATCTGCCAGTGATATGAGAGGAGCACAGTTCTCTCAAACTCAGATGTAGAACGGAGTGGGTTTTGGAAAAAATGTGCTTCAATCGAGTCCAATGTTGCAAAGATGCTCGGTTGTCCGAGCAGAGAGACGTGTCGTCAGAAAGTAGAATGGAGAGTAAAATCATGAATCCTGGGGAAGATGCCCTCCTAGTTGATGGAGGATTTAAAACATAGGCGCTGGGCGTGGATAGAAGAGAGAGGGAAAGAGGATGAGCCTTTTGGTAGCTGGTGTGAGAAGTTAAGAGAAGCAGGTGCTTCTCCACTTTGAGGTCGAGAAAACTAGTTTATGCAACTCGCTATAAAAAAGTGCTGCCACGTCACAGATCAGAGGCGCTCATAGAGAAGCTGTTTGGACTCTACAAGAGTGGTGAACAATATTCCCCAAACAAAGACATCTTCATTTTATCTGTACATGAACTAAACCTGTTCAGGAGAATGTTTGCTTGTGCAGAGATCATACAGTATTGTCTAGAAATAACTTCATCTGTCGTTTGTTGTGGAATCAAAAGTCCAACATATTGAATCTGATTCCAAACACTAATATTATAACGTTTGTACTGACTGAGATATTCAAACACAACATGTTACAATATCAAGTTATCGATCTGCTTGTTTCAACACTAGAAACTAGTTTTACTACGTTAAATATTAGACATGATTTCATCATGTTTTTATGTCTCTGACATTCAAACAAATGTTTAATTTTCTCTTCATGTAAATGAATTTGTTGGCATTTCTCCCAGAATTCATCCTGACATGTTAGTTTCTTTAGAAACGTGAATAATTTGTCTGGACAACATGAGTTTGTCTGGATGGATCCACTGGTGGAGCTGCAGAGTTTCAGAGCTGAAGTCACTACGTCTTTATTGAAGCAGCAGCATGATGTCATGAATATTAATGAGAGCTCTTTAACACTTGTTCTGTTTGACTGTTTGAACCTGCATCCTGGTGTCTTCAGCTCACATCTTTTATTCTTTATTCAGGTTGAAGAACTGCAGTTTGTCAAAGATCAGCTGTGATTCTCTGGTCTCAGCTCTGGAGTCCAACCCCTCCCATCTGACTCAACTGGACCTGAGTGTAAACAACCTGCAGGATTCAGCAGTGAAACATCCGTGGGGTTTTCTGGAGAGTCCAGACTGTAGACTGGAGACTCTGAGGTCAGTCACCATGTTTTAGTTGTGTGTTGACATGAAGATGATGTGAAAGTTGTGTTGACACTAAACTGCAGACATCAGGCTGATATTATACTGATCCACACTGACCATCTGACTGCTCTGGTTTCTTCTTCAGTGGTTTAGTTCATCAACTGTTAGTTTCTTCTTAAATGTTCTCTTATGATTTATTCCATAATAAATAAACATTTGAATCTGACAGACGGGAACAAATGAAGAACCAGGGATGTGTCTGAAACAGAAATAAGACATTTAGATTACTAGTCATTAATTGGGAAATTAAATAATACGTCATTTAATTATTTTTAGAAGTTGCAAAATTGTAATGGTTCATTAAAAAAACAATTGTACTTTTAACAATTAATCCTTTTAAAAAAAAGTTTATTTTAAATCCATTTGAAAATGTATTTTAAACAGATAAAGAGAATTTCCACATTCATCCAGGAATACATATTATACATATTACAAGGCTGAAAGTATTCTGGCACTGTACTGGATTTCCAGCATGAGGCGTTTGGCTGACGGATGGTCCTTATATTTTAGAAATGGCTTACTGATATCACTTTTGAGTTCATGAGTTCATCTGCCAGTGATATGAGAGGAGCACAGTTCTCTCAAACTCAGATGTAGAACGGAGTGGGTTTTGGAAAAATGTGCTTCAATCGAGTCCAATGTTGCAAAGATGCTCGGTTGTCCGAGCAGAGAGACGTGTCGTCAGAAAGTAGAATGGAGAGTAAAATCATGAATCCTGGGGAAGATGCCCTCCTAGTTGATGGAGGATTTAAAACATAGGCGCTGGGCGTGGATAGAAGAGAGAGGGAAAGAGGATGAGCCTTTTGGTAGCTGGTGTGAGAAGTTAAGAGAAGCAGGTGCTTCTCCACTTTGAGGTCGAGAAAACTAGTTTATGCAACTCGCTATAAAAAAGTGCTGCCACGTCACAGATCAGAGCCGCTCATAGAGAAGCTGTTTGGACTCTACAAGAGTGGTGAACAATATTCCCCAAACAAAGACATCTTCATTTTATCTGTACATGAACTAAACCTGTTCAGGAGAATGTTTGCTTGTGCAGAGATCATGCGGTATTGTCTAGAAATAACTTCATCTGTCGTTTGTTGTGGAATCAAAAGTCCAACATATTGAATCTGATTCCAAACACTAATATTATAACGTTTGTACTGACTGAGATATTCAAACACAACATGTTACAATATCAAGTTATCGATCTGCTTGTTTCAACACTAGAAACTAGTTTTACTACGTTAAATATTAGACATGATTTCATCATGTTTTTATGTCTCTGACATTCAAACAAATGTTTAATTTTCTCTTCATGTAAATGAATTTGTTGGCATTTCTCCCAGAATTCATCCTGACATGTTTGTTTCTTTAGAAATGTGAATAATTTGTCTGGACAACATGAGTTTGTCTGAATGGATCCACTGGTGGAGCTGCAGAGTTTCAGAGCTGAAGTCACTACGTCTTTATTGAAGCAGCAGCATGATGTCATGAATATTAATGAGAGCTCTTTTACACTTGTCCTGTTTGACTGTTTGAACCTGCATCCTGGTGTCTTCAGCTCACATCTTTTATTCTTTATTCAGGTTGGAGAGCTGCAGGTTGTCAGAGATCAGCTGTGATTCTCTGGTCTCAGCTCTGAAGTCCAACCCCTCCCATCTGACTGAACTGGACCTGAGTTTCAACAACAACCTGCAGGATTCAGCAGTGAAACATCTGTGTGGTTTTCTGGAGAGTCCAGACTGTAGACTGGACACTCTGAGGTCAGTCACCATGTTTTAGTTGTGTGTTGGCATGAAGATGATGTGAAAGTTGTGTTGACACTAAACTGCAGACATCAGGCTGATATTATACTGATCCACACTGACCATCTGACTGCTCTGGTTTCTTCTTCAGTGGTTTAGTTCATGAACTGTTAGTTTCTTCTTAAATGTTCTCTTATGATTTATTCCATAATAAATAAACATTTGAATCTGACAGACAGGAGCAAATGAAGAACCAGGGATGTGTCTGAAACAGAAATAAGACATTTAGATTACTAGTCATTAATTGGGAAATTAAATAATACGTCATTTAATTATTTTTAGAAGTTTCAAAATTGTAATGGTTCATTAAAAAAACAATTGTACTTTTAACAATTAATCCTTTTAAAAAAAAGTTTATTTTAAATCCATTTGAAAATGTATTTTAAACAGATAAAGAGAATTTCCACATTCATCCAGGAATACATATTATACATATTACAAGGCTGAAAGTATTCTGGCACTGTACTGGATTTCCAGCATGAGGCGTTTGGCTGACGGATGGTCCCTATATTTTAGAAATGGCTTACTGATATCACTTTTGAGTTCATGAGTTCATCTGCCAGTGATATGAGAGGAGCACAGTTCTCTCAAACTCAGATGTAGAACGGAGTGGGTTTTGGAAAAATGTGCTTCAATCGAGTCCAATGTTGCAAAGATGCTCGGTTGTCCGAGCAGAGAGACGTGTCGTCAGAAAGTAGAATGGAGAGTAAAATCATGAATCCTGGGGAAGATGCCCTCCTAGTTGATGGAGGATTTAAAACATAGGCGCTGGGCGTGGATAGAAGAGAGAGGGAAAGAGGATGAGCCTTTTGGTAGCTGGTGTGAGAAGTTAAGAGAAGCAGGTGCTTCTCCACTTTGAGGTCGAGAAAACTAGTTTATGCAACTCGCTATAAAAAAGTGCTGCCACGTCACAGATCAGAGCCGCTCATAGAGAAGCTGTTTGGACTCTACAAGAGTGATGAACAATATTCCCCAAACAAAGACATCTTCATTTTATCTGTACATGAACTAAACCTGTTCAGGAGAATGTTTGCTTGTGCAGAGATCATGCAGTATTGTCTAGAAATATCTTCATCTGTCGTTTGTTGTGGAATCAAAAGTCCAACATATTGAATCTGATTCCAAACACTAATATTATAACGTTTGTACTGACTGAGATATTCAAACACAACATGTTACAATATCAAGTTATCGATCTGCTTGTTTCAACACTAGAAACTAGTTTTACTACGTTAAATATTAGACATGATTTCATCATGTTTTTATGTCTCTGACATTCAAACAAATGCTTCATTTTCTCTTCATGTAAATGAATTTGTTGGCATTTCTCCCAGAATTCATCCTGACATGTTTGTTTCTTTAGAAACGTGAATAATTTGTCTGGACAACATGAGTTTGTCTGGATGGATCCACTGGTGGAGCTGCAGAGTTTCAGAGCTGAAGTCACTACGTCTTTATTGAAGCAGCAGCATGATGTCATGAATATTAATGAGAGCTCTTTTACACTTGTTCTGTTTGACTGTTTAAACCTGCATCCTGGTGTCTTCAGCTCACATCTTTTATTCTTTATTCAGGTTGAAGAGCTGCAGGTTGTCAGAGATCAGCTGTGATTCTCTGGTCTCAGCTCTGGAGTCCAACCCCTCCCATCTGACTGAACTGGACCTGAGTGGAAACTACAAGCTGCAGGATTCAGCAGTGAAACATCTGTGTGGTTTTCTGGAGAGTCCAGACTGTAGACTGAAGACTCTGAGGTCAGTCACCATGTTTTAGTTGTGTGTTGGCATGAAGATGATGTGAAAGTTGTGTTGACACTAAACTGCAGACATCAGGCTGATATTATACTGATCCACACTGACCATCTTTCTGCTCTGGTTTCTTCTTCAGTGGTTGTTCTGGAAAAAAAATAAATAAATCATTGAATTGACTCCAGTTGAATATTAGAAGACAAAAAGCTTTGATTTTTTCTTACAAGTAGAGCAGTTTACATACACTGGTGTGTCTCTGTGTGTGTGGGTGTGTAAACTGCTCTGAAAACAACAAGCTACTTTACTGTTTATAACAATTTCTGAGGGAGAGAAGAACCCCTCCCCATCTAACCCCCATCTCAACAAAGAGAGAGAAGAAGTCACTTAAAGTGAAAAAAAGTAAAGATGATAACACAACCAGAGATCGATTGTGTATATATGTTCTCATTGCACTGTTTTAGATCATTTACTGTGTAGTTTTCTTTTTAATAAAAACAAAATTTAAAAAGATTTAGAGATTTTTATTCAAGATTTTTCACATCTTTATTGAAACAGCAGCATGATGTCATGAATATTAATGAGAGCTCTTTTACACTTGTTCTGTTTGACTGTTTGAACCTGCATCCTGGTGTCTTCAGCTCACATCTTTTATTCTTTATTCAGGTTGGAGTTCTGCAGGTTGTCAAAGATCAGCTGTGATTCTCTGGTCTCAGCTCTGAAGTCCAACCCCTCCCATCTGACTCAACTGGACCTGAGTTACAATGACAACCTGCAGGATTCAGCAGTGAAACATCCGTGGGGTTTTCTGGAGAGTCCAGACTGTAGACTGGACACTCTGAGGTCAGTCACCATGTTTTAGTTGTGTGTTGGCATGAAGATGATGTGAAAGTTGTGTTGACACTAAACTGCAGACATCAGGCTGATATTATACTGATCCACACTGACCATCTGACTGCTCTGGTTTCTTCTTCAGTGGTTTAGTTCATGAACTGTTAGTTTCTTCTTAAATGTTCTCTTATGATTTATTCCATAATAAATAAACATTTGAATCTGACAGACAGGAGCAAATGAAGAACCAGGGATGTGTCTGAAACAGAAATAAGACATTTAGATTACTAGTCATTAATTGGGAAATTAAATAATACGTCATTTAATTATTTTTAGAAGTTTCAAAATTGTAATGGTTCATTAAAAAAACAATTGTACTTTTAACAATTAATCCTTTTAAAAAAAAGTTTATTTTAAATCCATTTGAAAATGTATTTTAAACAGATAAAGAGAATTTCCACATTCATCCAGGAATACATATTATACATATTACAAGGCTGAAAGTATTCTGGCACTGTACTGGATTTCCAGCATGAGGCGTTTGGCTGACGGATGGTCCTTATATTTTAGAAATGGCTTACTGATATCACTTTTGAGTTCATGAGTTCATCTGCCAGTGATATGAGAGGAGCACAGTTCTCTCAAACTCAGATGTAGAACGGAGTGGGTTTTGGAAAAATGTGCTTCAATCGAGTCCAATGTTGCAAAGATGCTCGGTTGTCCGAGCAGAGAGACGTGTCGTCAGAAAGTAGAATGGAGAGTAAAATCATGAATCCTGGGGAAGATGCCCTCCTAGTTGATGGAGGATTTAAAACATAGGCGCTGGGCGTGGATAGAAGAGAGAGGGAAAGAGGATGAGCCTTTTGGTAGCTGGTGTGAGAAGTTAAGAGAAGCAGGTGCTTCTCCACTTTGAGGTCGAGAAAACTAGTTTATGCAACTCGCTATAAAAAAGTGCTGCCACGTCACAGATCAGAGCCGCTCATAGAGAAGCTGTTTGGGACTCTACAAGAGTGGTGAACAATATTCCCCAAACAAAGACATCTTCCTTTTATCTGTACATGAACTAAACCTGTTCAGGAGAATGTTTGCTTGTGCAGAGATCATGCAGTATTGTCTAGAAATATCTTCATCTGTCGTTTGTTGTGGAATCAAAAGTCCAACATATTGAATCTGATTCCAAACACTAAGATTATAACGTTTGTACTGACTGAGATATTCAAACACAACATGTTACAATATCAAGTTATCGATCTGCTTGTTTCAACACTAGAAACTAGTTTTACTACGTTAAATATTAGACATGATTTCATCATGTTTTTATGTCTCTGACATTCAAACAAATGTTTAATTTTCTCTTCATGTAAATGAATTTGTTGGCATTTCTCCCAGAATTCATCCTGACATGTTTGTTTCTTTAGAAACGTGAATAATTTGTCTGGACAACATGAGTTTGTCTGGATGGATCCACTGGTGGAGCTGCAGAGTTCTGAGCTGAAGTCACTATGTCTTTATTGAAGCAGCAGCATGATGTCATGAATATTAATGAGAGCTCTTTAACACTTGTTCTGTTTGACTGTTTAAACCTGCATCCTGGTGTCTTCAGCTCACATCTTTTATTCTTTATTCAGGTTGAAGAACTGCAGGTTGTCAAAGATCAGCTGTGACTCTCTGGTCTCAGCTCTGGAGTCCAACCCCTCCCATCTGACTGAACTGGACCTGAGTGACAACAACCTGCAGGATTCAGCAGTGAAACATCTGTGTGGTTTTCTGGAGAGTCCAGACTGTAGACTGGACACTCTGAGGTCAGTCACCATGTTTTAGTTGTGTGTTGGCATGAAGATGATGTGAAAGTTGTGTTGACACTAAACTGCAGACATCAGGCTGATATTATACTGATCCACACTGACCATCTGACTGCTCTGGTTTCTTCTTCAGTGGTTGTTCTGGAAAAAAAATAAATAAATCATTGAATTGACTCCAGTTGAATATTAGAAGACAAAAAGCTTTGATTTTTTTCTTACAAGTAGAGCAGTTTACATACACTGGTGTGTCTCTGTGTGTGTGGGTGTGTAAACTGCTCTGAAAACAACAAGCTACTTTACTGTTTATAACAATTTCTGAGGGAGAGAAGAACCCCTCCCCATCTAACCCCCATCTCAACAAAGAGAGAGAAGTCACTTAAAGTGAAAAAAAGTAAAGATGATAACACAACCAGAGATCGGTTGTGTATATATATTCTCATTACACTGTTTTAGTTCATTTACTGTGTAGTTTTCTTTTTAATGAAAACAAAATTTAAAAGATTTTTCACGTCTTTATTGAAGCAGCAGCATGGTGTCATGAATATTAATGAGAGCTCTTTTACACTTGTTCTTTTTGACTGTTTGAACCTGCATCCTGGTGTCTTCAGCTCACATCTTTTATTCTTTATTCAGGTTGAAGAGCTGCTGGTTGTCAGAGATCAGCTGTGATTCTGTGGTCTCAGCTCTGAAGTCCAACCCCTCCCATCTGACTCAACTGGACTTGAGCTGGAACAACCTGCAGGGTTCAGCAGTGAAACATCTGTGTGGTTTTCTGGAGAGTCCAGAGTGTAGACTGGAGACTCTGAGGTCAGTCACCATGTTTTAGTTGTGTGTTGGCATGAAGATGATGTGAAAGTTGTGTTGACACTAAACTGCAGACATCAGGCTGATATTATACTGATCCACACTGACCATCTGACTGCTCTGGTTTCTTCTTCAGTGGTTGTTCTGGAAAAAAAAAATCATTGAACTGACTCCAGTTGAATATTAGAAGACAAAAAGCTTTGATTTTTTTCTTACAAGGAGAGCAGTTCACACACACTGGTGTGTGTAAACTGCTCTGAAAACAACAAGCTACTTTACTGTTTTATAACAATTTCTGAGGGAGAAAAGAACCCCTCCCCATCTAACCCCCATCTCAACAAAGAGAGAGAAGAAGTCACTTAAAGTGAAAAAAAAGTAAAGATGATAACACAACTAGAGATCGGTTGTGTTTATATATTCTCATTACACTGTTTTAATTCATTTACTGTGTAGTTTTCTTTTTAATAAAAACAAAATTTAAAAGATTTTTCACATCTTTATCGAAGCAGCAGCATGGTGTCATGAATATTAATGAGAGCTCTTTTACACTTGTTCTGTTTGACTGTTTGAACCTGCATCCTGGTGTCTTCAGCTCACATCTTTTATTCTTTATTCAGGTTGAAGAACTGCAGGTTGTCAAAGATCAGCTGTGACTCTCTGGTCTCAGCTCTGAAGTCCAACCCCTCCCATCTGACTAAACTGGACCTGAGTGGAAACTACAAGCTGCAGGGTTCAGCAGTGAAACATCTGTGTGGTTTTCTGGAGAGTCCAGACTGTAGACTGGAGACTCTGAAGTCAGTCACCATGTTTTAGTTGTGTGTTGACATGAAGATGATGTGAAAGTTGTGTTGACACTAAACTGCAGACATCAGGCTGATATCATATTGAGCCACACTGACCATCTTTCTGCTCTGGTTTCTTCTTCAGTGGTTGTTCTGGAAAAAAAAAAATCATTGAACTGACTCCAGTTGAATATTAGAAGACAAAAAGCTTTGATTTTTTTCTTACAAGGAGAGCAGTTCACACACACTGGTGTGTGTAAACTGCTCTGAAAACAACAAGCTACTTTACTGTTTTATAACAATTTCTGAGGGAGAAAAGAACCCCTCCCCATCTAACCCCCATCTCAACAAAGAGAGAGAAGAAGTCACTTAAAGTGAAAAAAAAGTAAAGATGATAACACAACTAGAGATCGGTTGTGTTTATATATTCGCATTACACTGTTTTAATTCATTTACTGTGTAGTTTTCTTTTTAATAAAAACAAAATTTAAAAGATTTTTCACATCTTTATCGAAGCAGCAGCATGATGTCATGAATATTAATGAGAGCTCTTTTACACTTGTTCTGTTTGACTGTTTGAACCTGCATCCTGGTGTCTTCAGCTCACATCTTTTATTCTTTATTCAGGTTGAAGAACTGCAGTTTGTCAAAGATCAGCTGTGATTCTCTGGTCTCAGCTCTGAAGTCCAACCCCTCCCATCTGACTCAACTGGACCTGAGTGACAACAACCTGCAGGGTTCAGCAGTGAAACATCTGTCTGATCTGGTGAAGAGTCCAGATTACAAACTTCAGACTCTGAGGTCAGTCGAGGACTAAAGTCAGTCCATGTTTGTTTCTTTCGTCAGTTTTCTACTAAACCCAGTTAGAATCAATGCAAAGATCCAGTGTTCCCAGTAAAGCTGCAGCTTCTCAGTGAAGCTGTGAGAAGAGAATGATGACAGACTTCAGGACTGGACAGAAACACAGACAGCAGTCAGCCAGCCAGATGATCCAGATGTTAGTTGTAGACCAGTGTTGTGCTGGTTTCCAGCTGACAGCCTTACAGGAAGTACCGTCACTCAGCTGCTCCACTGCAGCTCTGAACAGGACTGAAGTCCAGCTGCTCTTTATACTGGATCTGCTGCTGATGAAGGGAGTCTCTGCAGACACTCGTTTATCTCCTCTTCTTTCTTCTTCTCTCTACAGGTGGGAGTGATTGATCTTTGTAAAGGTCAGAGTGAACAGGGTGGTGTGTGTTCTCAGAGAGGATGAGCTGTGTCCTGATGATCCACAGAGGTTGAAGCAGCACCAGTTTGACTGGACTCTGACTGGACCATGATGATGGAGGAACTGCTCACTTCACCAGAACAACAACCAAACATCTGGAACGTGGTGACGACAGGACATCTTTCATTTAGACATGACTCAGAAAATAACAGATCCTGACGGAGATGAAAGATTTCAATCTTGGGACAACAAAACATAAAAAAAAAAAAAGACAAAACTACAAAGTTTTCAGTCTCTCTACAACAAATCAGAGCTTCATGACTTTTCCACAGTTGAAGATTTTCAATAAACTCCAAGAACACGACTTTGACATGTTTCAGACAGTTTGTCTCAAAAGCTGCTGTCTCAGGATGGATGATCCTCCCACACTGATGATTACAGTGATCCCTCGCCAATGAGATTGTGAACAGTTTGGCAAAGAGGACTCAGATTGTCCTTCCAGATGTGGATGAACTGTAGCTTTACTCATTCCATCTGATCCCTTTTTTACACATGAACTAATTATCATGATGATTTATTTATCTTTTATTTCTTTCATCTTTCTCTTTTACAGGGCTCTCTTGGGGGGAGTTATAAGTTGATCTATATTTCTTTTTTTTTTGTTTCTCTTAATGTTAATAAGGATACGCTGTTATGCAGAGGTGTACTTACAATAATTTTATAGACAAATTATACGATTTATAGTCGCGGTGGGGAGGAGGGGGGGCACAGCAGAAAATAATTGAGAAGCGCTGATTTATTCTGATTTTAAACAACCAAGCTGTTCATACAGTTCTGTGGGAAAGTTGTTTTTATGATTTATTTTCCAGTTTCCTTTAAGATCCATTATAGAAAATACAGTTAAACCTAAATAAAATGGAGTTCTGATGAACAGATCAAACATCTGGATGGGACGGTCTCAGTAACATCTGGACTTGGTTCTGAGGGAGCTCACACTAAATACTGACTTTTGCTTCCACAGTCATTTTATTCTCAGTGTTTAGTTTGTTATTGTGTTTATATTATCTAGAGGTCGACTCGCATGGTTTTATATTTGGATGATGTGTCTTCAAAATGGCCAATAATCAGTTAACTGTCCAACCAAAGATGTTTCCACAGGACTGTCCAGTTGTCCAGGAAATATTTCTGTCAGATTCAGTCTGACAGAATCCGTCTCCACCTTCTTTAAATCCAGATGATGTCTTACCGTCTGCAGTTTAGCTGAACATTTGCTTCAGATGAGGTGGACTTATTCCAGTAAAGGTGCTGAAATGCTTCTTTCTTCTCTTTAATATGTAGAGATCCAGACTTTAACAAGCTGGATTTCTCAGTATTTCTCAGTATATTACAGAATGATTAGGTTTGGGCCAGAAACGTCAAATAATAAATGACACATTTTCAAACAAAAAATATTTATTTTCATTTCTTCTCTCTGCTCTCATAAAATATCATTTTTTTCTCTTCATAACAATATCTTTTTAAATATGAAAGTAAAATTACAATGATTTTAAGCGCATGTATTCTCATTGATATGTAATTTAGCACAACTCAAGTGAGTCCTGGAAAAGTTTAAAAATCAACCTTGAAAGTGCTTGAAAATGCTTGAATGAGACCTGAGAAAAAGTGTCAAACATGTAAAATCATGTCTGTTAACTGAAGATGACGTCAGTTTTCTTCAGCATTTGGAGGAATTGTGACTCCAGCTCTTCTCTCTTCTCTCCAAACAACATTTTAGGATTTAATCTTCGGCTCTCAGTGAGAAAAGAGGACGACTGGATTTTCTTTTCTCTTTTGAGAACTTTACATTTGGATTTGACTTTTGTTGAGTATCTTCTATGTACTTTGTTTCTGTTGAAACATTTAATAAAAATTTAACCTGCAGTCAAAGTTTATATTGTGGATGTTTAATTTGAATCCGTGTATCATTCGTTCTTTCCATTTTCAACTGTCAATCAAAAATTCAAAAAGGAAAAAGGGGCGTTTTATTTCGTTTTTGAATCCAACACAAAAAACAAAAAATGCCTGGTTTTTCGTATTTCAATTTTAGACTTGGATCAAAAATACGAAATTAAAAAATGGGCCACGGGACCGAATTTGTTTTTTAATATTTTAACTGGTCCAGTTTACGTAACCCGGAAGTGGTTTTGTGCGGCAGTTCCGGGAGCATGGCGGCGCTAGAATCAAATACTAGTTTGATCAAGAACTCCTTAAGAATGAGGAGAGATGGAAGTGCATTTTTTTTATTTATTCACTTATTTATTTTTTTACTTTACTTAATTTGACATTTTTGAAAAGGCGGATCAATACTTTTTGTTTCATTTTTTTTTTTTTTAATCTCAACCTGCAAAATTTTTTGTTCCTTTTTTACCTCTTTTTTTCTGGAGTATTGACTTGCTTTGTTTTTCTTTTTTTGTGTAGAAAAGGAAAGAAACAAAAACACTTTTTTATTTTTATTTTTTTATTTATCCTCTTGTAAATTCAGGCCCATTGGCTCTTTTGGACAAGTTTGATGGCGAATTGTTCTTTGTCTTTCTTTACAGGTTGTGGAATACTGAATACAACTTTCTTTACAATGACTCACTACTATAAGTATGGTTGAAGTTATAAGGGGAAAGTGTGAAAAGGGGAAAGGTTACTTTTATAATTCAGAGAACAATTTTTGACTTTTATTCCTTCCCCGCTTGACTCATTTTCTTGTTCTAAATTGAAAATGTAAGTGTTGCTAAACTTCCATATGCTCTACCTTATGGATGGTATGTTTAACACTGGATTATATACTAATGGATGTTTTTGTAATCTTTCAGGGATAGAGATCCTTTTTCTATTTACTTGGAGCTTTTTTTACTCTGTATTTGTTCTTGGTACTTTTCTGTTACATTGTCTTTTTCTGTTGTTTCTCTTAATGCCAGGGGGTTAAGACATAATGTTAAAAGAAAGGCTTTATTTCTATTTGCAAAACAACAAAAAAACGATTTTTCTTTCTTTCAGGAGACACACTTGCTTATGAATGATACAACTTTTTGGAAGGTTCAATGGGGCAATGACATCTGGTTATCTCATGGTTCAGAAAGAGCAGCAGGTACAGCTATTTTGAAAAATTCTTTCAATGGGAAAATTTTGCACAGTGAAACTGATACTAAAGGCCACTTTCTTATTATAGTCATTACTACCAATGATACCATAATTCTATTAGTCAACATATATGGATATAACTCAAAAAATGAAAATGATACCCTATTTGAAGTTTTAGAATCTCGTTTCCTATATTGGCTCTCTAAATATCCAAGCGCAATGATAATAATGGACGGTGATTTTAACATTGCCCTTAACGGTCTCCAAGATAGGTGGCCTCCACGCTCTAACCCCTTATTAGCATCTACTCTAATACAATTTATGCATAAATTCGACTTGATTGACATATGGAGAGAAAAAAAATCCTGGAAGCTCTTTATATACTTGGAATAATAAAACCAATACTAGCTTGTCACGAATAGACTTTTGGCTAATCTCTAATGGATTTGACAAAAATCTCATTAATGTTAATATCATCTCAACTCCTATTACTGACCATAAAGCGATATCTATACGAATCCTTCTAAAACTCCATACTTGTTACAGGAATTCTTACCGGAAATTAAACAGCTCTATTCTTAAACATGAAATCGTATCCAAAACCGTTCAATCTTTAATTGATTGTTATTGGCAAAAATCCTTACTTGAAAATAAATTTAGCAGTAACTGGGAACTTTTAAAATTTGAACAACCAAAATTTTGAGAACATACAGTAGTTCAGCTGTTAAAGCAAAAAAGGCTGAAGAAGAAAATATTATCTCTGAAATAACAGCCTTAACACAGAAAAACAGAGCTAACTTATCTGAAAGTGAATCCCTTCTCTTAATACAGTTACAACTCAAATTAGATGATTTATATAGAGTGAAAGCTGAAGGGGCTTTCGTTAGAAGTAAAAAGAGGTGGATGGAGGAAGGAGAACAGAATACTGCCTACTTTTTTTGACTTGAAAAATCTCAGGCCAAACTTAATACTATACAAAAACTAAACATTGACGGCAACATCACAGATGATTCCCAAAAGATAGCCAAATACTGTTCAAACTTTTATGCTAAACTCTATGATTCTAAATATTGTGAAGACATTACTAGCCATTTTATGGTATCTCTCACAAACACAAAATCAATGGATGTCGACCTAAAAGAATCTTGTGACAAACCACTAACAATACAAGAAATTATATCTGTAATAGACCATCTTAAATTAAATAAATATCCAGGCACAGACAGCCTTACCTCTGAATTCTACAAAGCCTTCTCTAAACAATTAGCACCCTTCCTCCTTGCTCTCTTCTCAGAATGTATCTATAATGAATCCCTTCCCCCAACTCTAACTCAAGGCCTTATAACTTTAATACCCAAACCCAAAAAAGATTTGCTTCTTATTGACAACTGGCGCCCAATATTGTTACTTAATAATGACTACAAAATATTTGCTTCAATATTTGCTAATAGAATGAAATTTATTTTAGATCATATAATTGATGAGACCCAATCTGGCTTCATGAGAAATAGACATATTTCCAACAACATAAGATTAGTTTTAGATTTAATTGATTATGCAGATTTATGTCCAGATGAAAGTTTCATCCTTTTCTTAGATTTCTATAAAGCTTTTGATACAATTGAACATAACTTTATACTCCATGCTTTAGAAAAGTTTAACTTTGAAAAGTTTAACAATGTATAAAGATGGAAACTCGTCTATCAAACTGCATGCTGGCACTTCCCCTCGATTTCCTCTTAAACGTGGGGTAAGACAAGGATGCCCAATATCGCCTTATCTTTTTCTTCTTTGTACTCAGCTTCTCACCGATTCTATTAAGCTTAGTCCATTGAAAGGTATTCTAATAGCAGACAAGGAAATTTTCATCAGTCAGCTGGCCGATGATACAACACTTTTTTTTAAAAAAAAAAGCTGTCAGATACCTCTTGCTATTGATGTGGTCAATACTTTTCTCGTGCTTCCGGACTTTGTTTGAACATTAAAAAATGTGAATTACTTGCCCTCAAAACTTGTAATATCCACTCTATATGTAACATACCTATAAAAAACTATGTCACCTATCTAGGTATAACTATAAATAAAGATAGGGAAACCAGATGTGACTTAAATTTTAACCCTATTATTGACAAAACTCAAAAAAAGCTTAATCAATGGCTACAAAGGGATTTATCTTTGAGAGGCAGAATTTTGTTAACTAAAGCTGAAGGCATATCCCGGCTTACCTATGCTGCCTTATCACTTGATGTTAATAAAAACACCTTAAAGAATATCGACAAAATGCTCTTTAGCTTCGTATGGAAAAATAAAACTCACTATATTAAAAAAAATCAGTGATAATGAATACTTACGATAAAGGTGGCCTCAACTTCTTAGACTTCAAAACCTTAAACAGTACTTTTAAAATTAATTGGTTGAGGCAATTTATTAAAAATCCTTTCTCAATTTGGAACTTCATACCAAATTTTATTTTCTCCAAAGTAGGTGGCTTAAATTTCCTTTTACTGTGCAATTATAAAATTGAAAAAAATCCCATTGAAATTATTAGATTTCCATTAACAGATGCTTCTCTCATGGTCCTTAATATATAAACACAACTTTTCTCCACACAGATACTATATTTGGAACAACAAAGACATAACTCACAGAAACAAGTCCTTATTTCACTCTGCCTGGTTTTCACATGGTATACTTCTGGTTCACCAGCTGCTTGACTCCAATGGTTCATTACTTACATATGATCATTTTATCTCAAAATATAACATTTCAATCCCTGCTGAGGAATTTAATATAGTTATTTGTGCAATTCCTGCTGGTATATCTTTGTTGTTTGGTGGCTCAGTGAACCAGATGTTGCTTCCTTTGCCTTTGGATCCGTTAAAGACTGAAGTCGGCAAGACTTGTTTCCGAACCACACGCAACACCAACCACTTTATACGTAGTCTGTTTCAAAGGGACATAACCTCCTATTGGAATAATTTCTTACCAAATCTCAATTGGAAAAAAATCTGGACTTTACCTTCTAAATACATACTTAACAATGAAATAAAAGAAGTAACTTTTAAATTAATTGACAAGATTTACCCCTCTAAAATATTCATTTCACAACGCTTTAGAAAAGATATTGATACCGACTGCTCTTTCTGCTCTAATTGCCCCGAAGATAATTTTCATCTGTTTTGGTCCTGCACATTTACAAACAGGTTCTGGGAAGATGTCTGTCATTTCAACTTCTATCGATAACACCTTTACTCTCTGTTTTGAGAATGTACTGTTTGGTTTCACTACCTTCACTCCATCTAAAATAAATCAGTACCATATAATTAATCTTATTATTTTATTAGCCAAATTTCATATCCATAAATGTAGATATATCACCAAAACTCCTTGTTTTCTTTTTTTTCAGAATGAAACCAAGCAGTACATTATCACTATTAGGAACTCCATTAACACCAAAGCAATAAAAACTGTTGATCTATGTCATGTACTTAATGTTTTTCTTTGAATAATTTCTTGTTTATAACCCCCTGGCGTAACTTTGGCTTTCTTTGTTGTATTATATGTTCTGTTTAAAATTCAATAAAGTGTTTTGCGAGAAAAAAAAAAAACAAGAGAGAGGAGCTTGGTGGGGCGCAGGCGCAGGCGCACATAACCTGCGCCCTCAGCGTTCATTTGAATGGTGCTGCTGTACACTCTGTCAGCCACAGGGTGGCGGCAGAGAGCAACCGGCTCGCGGCACATCTGTTCGCCAGAAGGAGTCCGCGGGAAGAGAGTGTATTTTCGCTAGCAAGAATGGAAAGAGAAAACTGTTCAATCATTAAAAGCAACGCCTTTTGAGAGGAGAACATTGCGGGAGAAGTTGAGAGTCAAAATACCTTGGACCTGATCAGTCTGTCATCGTCATTCAACAGCCATACAAAGACAGAGGACGACAGTACAACCGGACATTTTCCAGGAGCTGGTTCAGTAAGAAGTAGTGATCGACCGATATGGGTTTTTCAGGACCGATAGCGATACCGATTATTAGTAGTTAGAGGAGGCTGATAACCGATATTTGGAGCTGATATTCATTTGGAGTAAAAGTGTAAAAATTGGCCTAAAAAAATTGAATAATGCAAACACTAAACTTCACTGAAATGCCTAAAACATGCTCATTGAATCACACAAATAGAAAATAATAGCTCCAGAAGTGCCTGAATTTCCTACACTCTCATAAAGTTGAATAAAAGGTTAAATAAATAGCTCTCTGAAATTACAGAAAATACAGTAAAATTTAAATATAACTACAATGACTTGTCTTTGTTTTAAGTTCAAACACAACAAAAATACAGGGAGTTCTCAGGCTCAGCAGCACCTCTTGTCACATTAAATAAAAACTTAGATAATAGCTCCCTAAATTTTTTCACAATAAATAAAATAAAATTTCAGTATAACTGAAATAATTTAACTTTGTTTTAACTTGAAACAAAAACAAAAAGTGCAGGAGTTCTCAGGTTCAGCATTATCTCTAGTAAATGCAAATAAAAACTTGTTTCCAGAGATTTTATAAAGTAGTAGTATATAAAACAGCAGCATTTAGGATGCCTTAAGTTGATTTCATTATCAAATGTTATATTTTACCATGCGATAGCAAGGACCCTGTCATTCAAAACTGTGTTGCTACATTATTAATGATTACTATGACAAAGGCTACATAAAAAAGTATAATAGTTGTTATGAGTGCAGTTAAACTCCTGACAGGACACAAACAGCCTTTCGGGTTTTAATGAGCTCACACAGTATTTAAAATGTTCCACCACTTTGTTCAGATGAATCATTTCTGAATTTTACTCTCATCTTCCCGTTCATTTCAGATCATAGGACCAGAAAGCTCATAGCAACATTAGTATTTGTGAGTTGTAGAGTTTTTCACGTGACTTTAACTACATACTAATCTCCACATTACATACCGTGATTTCCTATTGAGCGCACCTGAATATTCGGATCTCAAAATAAATACGTGCAGTAGCTCTGGTTACTTCTCTGATCGACAGATCGATTGTCTTTAATTTAAAAGCTAAATCATATGCATTTCTTCGTGTGTTTTCCATGATGAGGGTGTGTGCATGAAGCACAAAATGACTGATCTGAAGAATTTAGTGTGAGTGTGTTTGATTTAATTGAACAGTTTCATTGGTCCACTGTGACCGGTTCGGTAATTTCATTCTAACTGGGATAAACGTACTGACGGCATGAAGCTGGCCCATAGAAATCTTTACATCAGCCACATCGTTGTATAAGATGTAGGGTTTAAAGCGTGAGAAAAAGTAACGGCTTACTGTCCGGAAAGTACGGTGTATTTCCCCCGTTGCTAATACATAGTCTGCAGAGCGTTTAGAGCCAGATCGACAAACTAATTTTATGGTAAAAGCTAAGCAGCCTCCACCTTAGCGCTCCCTAAAACAAGTGAACTCAGTTTTTTATGCGCTCTCTTAATCACACACACATGCTTTTCTATCATGAACTGTTTCCATGTTGATATTATCAGCAGTCTTCTTTTAAATAATTCACAGACATGTTGGGACGTAATACGAGTTAGCAGAGCTGGCGCTAAGGTTTACTCTGCTCTTACGTTATTCTGCTGCTCACTGTAACGTTAGTAGTAGTTGTGAGATGCAGAGTACTGGGTTGTTCATTACAATTTCGGAAGAGCTTTCTGCATTTGCCTTTGACACGTGTTTTCTGTCGGGAGCTTCTCACACAAGAAAACTTTCCCTCTCACTCTCCCGTGTTTGTGATGATAGCTTCTTGTTCGGAGGCTCCGCCTCTGCCGCTCAACCAATCAGAGGACGAGGTGAATAATGCAGGAGACAGCAGACAGGAGAGAGGGGCGCGGCTGCATCTGAGCCAGAATAACCCAGTTTTAAATTGATTTCTTCATATCGGCCGGTCGGATTAAAAAAAGGCCGATGCCGATATAAGTCAAATTTCCAAATATCGGCACCGATAATCGGCCCGACCGATAATCGGTCGATCACTAGTAAGAAGGCTAGGCTAACGGTATGTAATGACAGCAATGCTTTATTTTGCTTTCCTTGTCTCCTTTTTCAAACCTCTGGATCAGACCCAGCATGGCAATGTCACTCAGCAGCTGGCCAAGAAACGGCGCACAATTCCTGGTGAGCTGCAGAGGGTTGCTCAAGAGGTGAGATGAAACTTAAATGTGTGTGTGTGTGTGTGTGTGAGTGTGTTTTTAACATAATTTTAAATTGTTATAGTAGTACTATATTGTGCAGAAAAGTGGCCAACACCCCTATACATAGAGCCCTAGAAAATATAGTAATCTAGGTTTATAGTGTTGGAATCATTTGCATTCTCCCCATTAATTAAATATGTATTAAACAACAGATTTATATTATTATATATTAGAGCTGCAGCCAACAATTATTTTCATTGTTTTTTCATTTGTAAATTGTTTTCTTGACTATTCAATTATTTGTTTGGTCCCTAAAATGTCAGAAAATTGTGCAAAAAATATTAATCAGTGTTTACAAAAGCCCAAGATGATGTTGAACAAAACCTAAAGATATTTGATTTACTGTCAAAAACAAGTAAATAGAACCAGAAAATATTCACGTTTAAGATGCTGGAATCAGAGAACTACATTTTCTTTCTTTCTTTACTCAAAACAATTGATATTAAAATAGTTGGTGATTCATATAATAATTGATACGTTGTTGCTGCGTAATATATAAAATATTTCCTGAAATAAAATCCATAGTCAAGTAAAAACCAGAATCCAAGTGATGGCTGGCAAAAGCCAAGGATGGATAAACTCCTAGTGGCTGTCATATTATGAACATGCACTTTCCATTGAGATAAGTGACGGGAACTCCCTCTGCACAGCCAGTTTCAGGAATCAGGTGCTGGTCGGCCGCAGGAACATCTGAAGTCAGAACATCAACATAGACCACCGCGTTTTCACCCGTGGCTTCTTCAGGTTCGCTCAGCAGAAACACAGAAACACACACTCACAGGTGTGTTAAATACAAGGGGGTCACATGACCCTTTTTCAATCACAGTTATTCCATTTTTCTTTTTCCGATATTTTTTCTTTAACATTCATCAAAGGCATTCTCAAAACATTTTTCAATGTATCCAAAAATATAATATATACATACAAAAATACATAGATCAAAAAGCAAGAATAAGAAAGAGTTACAAGTGTTACAAAAATAATATGTAACTTTGCCTGTACCGTTATGTAGATCACTAAAGTACAGATCAAAAGGAGTGGACTGGACCGGTCCTACTTCTGTCCCTCTCCACTATTCGACAAAAAAAAGGGGGGGCAGGGAAGTGACACAGGGCCTAGTGGCTCACCTCTCCCTATGTCCATTGATTGTATTTTGATTATAATTTTAATTTGTTTTAGGTTTGTGACCACACACCGCGGCGGTTCTCCTTCACCAAACACCTGATCAGTACAACACTGCTGCTGGGGGAAAAATTCCATGAGTACAACAGCACTTTCCCTGAAGCAGCGCTTAACACCAGTGTAGAGGCGTACCCAATGCTGAACAAGAGTAAGCTGAAAACTGAACTGTCAATCATCCACAGCAATGATGAGCTCAAGAACTGCAGTGGTGCTGTAGCTCTGTATCAGCTCTTCATGAAGAACAATCTTCATGACACCTTCTCAGAGACTGTGGCTCTGCTGAAGATGCTCATCACAACTCCCATAATTTGTCACTTTATCCTCTGGAGGTCGTGTTCTTAGGAGGTCCTTTTTTGCAGACTTCTCCACATGGTTCAGCTCTATCACCTCTCCCACAAAAATGGCCTCATTTGTTCTTATGTCATTTCACAATCTGGAGAAAAAAAAATGGATCCACATTAATAGAAGAACACAACTGCTGGACAATTGCTAAAATGTAAATGTTCCCTTCAAGTAGCTCTACTTTGTTACGTTATGGATTATAGATTTCCAAGACATTTTTGGTATCGTGTATTTATATTTACATACTGTTCAATCAATATAATATAATATATATATATATATATATATATATATATATATATATATATATATATATATATATACATATATATATATATATATATATGTATATATATATATACATATATACCTATATATACATATATATACACATATATATATATACATATATATACATATATATACACATATATATATATATATATATATATATATATATATATATATATATATGGGGTAAAATGCACTGATAACTGGCAAAGATGGCAGCAACTTAACAGATTGTAACAAAACACTGTCTGTCAGGAAAGACACACTAGAAACTAAGACAAGCATTTAATTGTAGCACAAATGATCAAACTGTGAAATGTGACTTCCTGTCTTGTTTTGAATTGAGTTATGATAGTTTGGTTTGATATATGTACAGGCTGTTCCACAATGATACGGTGTTGCCTGAGGGCAATAAACTTATGGAAAAAGTTAATTTTTTAATATTGTGTCATTTCAAATGGCATGAATAAACAAATGTATTCAAATTTTAAACAGTCTCTCTATTTTTTCAGTCTTTACAACTATGGCAGTGTTACTTTATGGCTATAACCTAAAATATTTATTGAAAATTTAAAAAAATGTTTACTTGATCTATTTCAAGAGAAAACATTTTATTTTATTTTGTTATGTTATATTTTATTATAATATGTTATTCAGCTCAGCAAAAACAGAAACAGGCATTTTTAAAAAATAAATATATATTGATATTAATGTACGTATATCGATATCGTACTACATTTGCTTCTTGGTTTTTGGTTTTTGCTTTGTGAGGCTCCTCTCCTTTAGACAAATGGAGAATTAGATGACTTTACATCTGTGTGCCTCTCAGATCATCTTTCAGTGCTCAAATCAACACTGACACTCACACTCATGTCTCATTTTCCAAAATTAACTTTCTGATCTTTTCTTTCAGGCATTTCAACAGTTTCTGGCATAAACACCAACATACTTAAATTCCTCCACTTGAGGCAACAGCTCAGCCCAAACCCTGACCCCGCCCCACAACATTCAGAGACTTGAGAAACTCAGGGGAGACTTTTTTGGCAGGTTCTTCTGCCAGAAGTTCACAGAAAACTCAAACTTAGTCCGACAACAGAACACCACCGGATTCAGATCCTCCCAATCACACCATGAACATTTTAGCACCGTCCGTATGTAAGGCACCAAACATAGGTAGAACTAGAAAAGCAGACCTCCACCAAGCAGCTCGTCTATCTGAAATGATAAAGAATCCTTTTAAAAATTCCTGGATCCAGAAAGTGATCCGGAACGGCTGATCTATTTGATAGTGTCGGTGTTTCTGCTACGACTGATGGTGCGTTCAGGTGTACTCGTAAATTTGAAATTTAAAGACGGAAAAGCATTGAAATTTAGCATCAACCAGGGGTTTTCGTTTAATTTCATTAACTGTTATTTGTTGTTGTTGTTGTTTTCATATTCCATGTTCCATGGCGTCCCAGTTTTTAAACTGGGAAGCGCTCAGTTCTGAGGTTATGTTGTTCGGAGCTCAAAGTTCCGATTTCCAATGTAACTGTAACGCACCATTTCGACCCCGGGGTCCTAATGGGTGCTCGTGTCTGCCCGTTGCGGTAACCATGGTGATCTTAAACAACGGTCTAACGACTGAGCTGGTGATCTTTCTAACACATTAAACCAGAGAAGACGGAGGAGAAAAATCACAGTGTTTATTTCAAGAACTTCAAGATATCCTTTAGCCTGTTTTCCCAGGTGTGAAAAAAACTTGTTTTTTTTAATGTTGAGTAGCTAGTCATTTGGATTTACCTGAAGTAGGCTAAATTTAAAATGGCGGCTGTAGGTGTTTATCTTTTAATCTAGTTAATTGTTATAATGGTAGTTTAGTAAGCAATAATTGTTAATTGAAATGATGAGATTTAAGATGTTAACATTGTCCTCCTGGCCTGCTGCTAATCCCTGGTGGGGGCAACAATGAAAAAACAAAAAGCAATTACAGCGGGTTTTTTTTTTTTTTTCAAAAAACGAGCAATTTAAGTATCATGTTGCCTGTTAACTTTCGCAGATGTGCCATTCACCAAGACAGACTTGACAACTGGACAGAAAAGATACCGCCCAGCAATATGTTCAGGTAAATGAAAGGAGGAGAGATGTTTTTGGGACATATTGAGTCTGCTTATAGACGGTAAATTTGTTTGGCTGCAGAGGGGATTTTCTTTTTCTTATCAATTTTGTTAATTGGAAAAAATACTTTTTATTTTTATTGTATGAATTTGTTTTTCAAGTTCTTATACTTTTGGTTTCATACATATTGTAATGTTTCTAATCATTTATATGAAGGCACAAGTGTGAATCATTTAAATTCTAATTTGTTATACATTTTTGAACATTCCCTTTTTGTTAGAAGTTACAGTTAAAGTTTCTGTAATCAGATTCTTTATTTTGCTGAGATCAGCAAATGTTTGAATGAAACATGCAGAAGACATTAAGTTTTTGAGCGTGATTAACATAGAAAACAGTTAGAAAACTCAGAATTCTAATGACAGCTCAGTCCCCCCCCAGTTTAAAAATCCTGTTTTTTTCCCCTTTTTTTCTGTGTCTATGAGCTGCAGCCAACCAGCCAAAGTGTGATCGGCTGGTCTCTATGAGTTATATATATATATATATATATATGCCACAGTATTGTGTTCAAGATGGAGCAAACACCAGTGAGAAAAAGCTTTGCTTTAAAAGTTCAGTGTCTGGGCAAATCTGATATTAAAAGACAGACTGTTTCACAATTTGGGAGCAGAAACAGAAAATGCTCCATCAGCTCTGCTTTTTAGTTTAGATTTTGGAGCTGTGATCTCAGTTGATCTCAGTACTGGACCATGAAAGTTTGGAAGTTCAGACAAATAAGGTGGCTCCATACTGTTAAGACTCTTATAAACAAACAATAAAATATTCAACTGGATCCTAAACTGGACAGGAAACCAGTGAAATGAAGTTAACACTGGAAGGATGTGACTGCATCTCTGTCTCTCTCTCTCTCCTCCCACATGCAGACACACACACACACACCGCCTCAGTGGTCACGTGATTTCTTGTAACTGTTGAGTTCAGTTCTGTGAAGAACCAGGAAATACTGAGCTCAGAGAGCGTGTTGTTGATGGCGCAGCAGAAAAAAGCAGGTGAGAGTTTGTCTACATTTTACTTCTTCTTCTACTGTTGTAGTGTGTTAGTCAGACTTAAAACTAAATAGCTGAGCAAGGACCTGCTGAACCATTAGCTGAAGTTTGAGTGTTCTTGTTTGTGTACTTCATGAGGACCTGGTATAATTTTTAAACTTCTTCGGACTAGTTTTCTTTGTGAGGAAAAGTCTGGTTCTATAGTCTGAATGTCATTTCTGGTTGAAAAAGAGCTGAGATGGAAGCTGAGATCAGGGTTGGTTAAGCTGTTACCAGCAAACGGAAGTCCATTTCCTCATTCGAACAACTGTACAAACATGTGTTTGTGACAGGGGTGCAGATAGGATTTTTAAACTGGGGGAAAAGTTTCAAAGGTTTTAGCCATAAACCTCAACTTTTCAATACAACACACCTTACAACAACCTAAAACACCTAACACACTAGATTGTGGGATTTCCAGAACACCATGAGTGTGTGTGTGCGTGTGTGTGTGTGTGTGTGTGGGGGGGGGGGGGGGGGGGGGGGGGGGATAAATAAGTGACATCCCTAATTGAAAACGCGTTTTCTATACCTTATTTCGTTTTCGTAGATACAAGTCTGATATTCACCGAGGAGCAGGGCAGGATATACAGAATAACGTTGGGGTGAAAAAATCACTAAGACGTTTGACGCCCAATGTGTTAAATAACAGCTAAGAGACACAGGACAGCAGAGACCCATCCAATAATTTAAACCAGCCACCACAACAACCCCCCCAATATCATATCATAATTATGTAAAATGAATGTTAGGTATTATAAACACGACAATGTGGTAGATTTTCTCAATGGCAGTAAAAAAGAAAAAAAAGTGACATCGATCTGCCCCCCCCGACCAAAAGAATGAAAATGTCTTCCCAACAGGAGGTATGATTATTGCTAGGGCTTCAGTGCCACCACTCACGAGTCAAATGTTGAATGAACGAAAGTTAGTCCTACTCTCTGCTGTCCTGTGTCTCTTAGCTGTTATTTAACACATTGGGCACCAAACGTCTTAGTGATTTTTTCACGCCAACGTTATCCTGTATGTCCTGCCCTGCTCCTCTGTGAATATCAGACTTGTATCTACGAAATAAGGTATAGAAAACGCGTTTTCAATTAGGGATGTCACTTATTTATCCCCCCACCCACCCACACACACAGGCAGCTCTGCATACACTTCCCTTTATAATATTCGATGTCCAGCATCTTCTTTATTGACAAAAATAATATGAGCAAATAAATAAATAACTTAAAAAAAAAATAACACGAGCATAATGCTGATATGTTTATAGAGCTGTGGCAGCTTCTTTGTTACAAGGAAAGCATTATTATTTGCTCCTGTGTCCTGAAAGAGTTATCTGACTGGTCACACTTCAGAAACTGTGTTAAAAAAAATGACAATAAATCACAAACTGAAGTTGATGCTTCAGAGGGAAAAACTGACATTTGCTTTCTCTGAACCTACCACTAATGAACGTAGAAGAAAAAGGATAAAGAGCAGAAGGTTGCAATCTTTGGTGTCTCTTCAATAAACTTGTTTCTCAAGTCTTTCATTCTGATCTCACAGTTGGAGCTTCTGGTTTATCTCTGAGCATGACTGAAGTCTAGAAGATGGATAGTAGTGGGAAGGAAGAGGAGAACAGACCAGAGTCTCCAGTATCCAGCTGTCTGTCTATGAAGAGTGACAGGTCCATAGATCATCCTCCATACTTCAGTGATGGACCTGGACCCTCAGACACAAAGTAAGAGAACTGTTGTTAACTGATCATATGACTCACCATGACTCACCTGGACACCCTGTTACTATATTATTTTTAGTTTTTAGTGCCTTGTTAAAGTGTCTTTGCTCTGTTGCGTGTTATGTAGTTTTTTTATTTTTAATTGTATATCACTTTTTTCAGCCTTGGCCTTTTTAAAAATGTGTTATTTAAAATAAATTTGACCTTGACGTAGACTGATGTGATTTAAATAAGAGTATATCTGTGTTTGCAGAGGTTGGTACCACCCTCAGAGACCGGAGTTTCCAGTATCCAGCTGTCTGTCTATGAACAGTTACTGGTCCATAGATCCTCCTCCACTCTTCAGTCATGGACCTGGACCCTCAGACACAAAGTAAGACAACTGTTTTTAACTGATTATATGACTCACCATGACGTTGTTTTCTTTTGATGATTGTTTATTTCATGTTTTATTTTTTGTTTGTTTCCAAACATTCCTTTTTCCTTGTTCCTCTTTTTTTCTGTGGTCCTCAACCATGTGGTCCTGCTTGGTTCAGTGATCAGACTTTTGTTCAGGCTGAAAGCACCACTCCAGATTGGAGCAGGAGAGTCTGCAGCAGTTTGATCACTGCTGTACTTGTTAATTAACATATCAAACTACTATATGAAAGGTTTTACAATGTTGTTAAAAAAAATACATTAGATTACTACAATTTAACATAAGTTTTTTACATGAACAAAACAATCTGTTCCCGAGAACCTTTCATTGGGGCTGAGTTGAGATTTATTGGTTCTTTTTTTACTTTCATATAAAGATAAATAAACATGTTAATCTTTTCTGTGTCCAGCTGTTTTCCAGCAGTTGAAGCCAGTCACTTTCTCCTATTTATCAGACACAGTTAAGCAAGTAGGTCTGCAAACATCAGCTTGGACAGTATTCCTGCATTTCTTCTTTGTTTTTGAAACAGTTGTCTCCAGCGTTTTGACCTTGGTGAACACATCTCCAAGATCAGGTGTTGTTTCTGCTGATTTTAAATGTGCTGTTGTCCTTGTAGTTCTGAGATCCAGACTCAGACATAGAGGTGACTGGGCCTTTTCAGAGGCTGGTTTGGTTCTCTGGAACAGCTTACTGTTACAAATTAGAGCAGCCTGATCTGTTGCTACATTCAAATCTCTGCTCAAAATGTATTTCTGCTGGCTGGCTGGCTTTGAGATCAACTTCAGCCTGGACACCCTGTTACTATATTATTTTTAGTTTTTAGTGACTTGTTCTAGTGTCTTTGCTTTGTTGCTTCTGATGTGGTTAATTATGTTGTTTTTTATTTTTAGGGTCCATAGATCATCCTCCACTCCTCAGTCATGGACCTGGACCCTCAGACACAAGGTAAGAGAACTGTTGTTAACTGTTAACAGCTTACTGTTACAAATTAGAGCAGCCTGATCTGTTGCTACATTCAAATCTCTGCTCAAAATGTATTTCTGCTGGCTGGCTTTGAGCTCAACTTCAGCCTGGAAACCCTGTCACCATATTATTTTTAGTTTTTGTGCCTTGTTCAAGTGTCTTTGTTCTGTTGCTTCTGATTTGTGTTAATTATGTTTTTTTTTTTATTTTTAGGTCCATAGATCATCCTCCACTCCTCAGTCATGGACCTGGACCCTCAGACACAAGGTAAGAGAACTGTTGTTAACTGTTAACAGCTTACTGTTACAAATTAGAGCAGCCTGATCTGTTGCTACATTCAAATCTCTGCTCAAAATGTATTTCTGCTGGCTGGCTTTGAGCTCAACTTCAGCCTGGAAACCCTGTCACCATATTATTTTTAGTTTTTTGTGCCTTGTTCAAGTGTCTTTGTTCTGTTGCTTCTGATTTGTGTTAATTATGTTTTTTTTTTATTTTTAGGTCCATAGATCATCCTCCACTCCTCAGTCATGGACCTGGACCCTCAGACACAAGGTAAGAGAACTGTTGTTAACTGTTAACAGCTTACTGTTACAAATTAGAGCAGCCTGATCTGTTGCTACATTCAAATCTCTGCTCAAAATGTATTTCTGCTGGCTGGCTTTGAGCTCAACTTCAGCCTGGAAACCCTGTCACCATATTATTTTTAGTTTTTGTGCCTTGTTCAAGTGTCTTTGTTCTGTTGCTTCTGATTTGTGTTAATTATGTTGTTTTTTATTTTTAGGTCCATAGATCATCCTCCCCACTCCTCAGTCATGGACCTGGACCCTCAGACACAAGGTAAGACAAACTGTTGTTAACTGTTAACAGCTTACTGTTACAAATTAGAGCAGCCTGATCTGTTGCTACATTCAAATCTCTGCTCAGAATGTATTTCTGCTGGCTGGCTGGCTTTGAGTTCAACTTCAGCCTGGAAACCCTGTCACTATATTATTCTTAGTTTTTTTGTGCCTTGTTCAAGTGTCTTTGCTCTGTTGCTTCTGATTTGTGTTAATTATATATTTTTTTTTTTTATTTTTAGGTCCATAGATCATCCTCCACTCCTCAGTCATGGACCTGGACCTGGACCCTCAGACACAAGGTAAGACAACTGTTGTTAAATGACTTTAACACATAAATATATATATTTTTGATTCTAATCCTTTTTTTTTAGTCTGTTAACAAACACCACTTTTACCTTCTTGTTCCCTTCTTTCTAATAATAATGATGATAGTGGTGAATATTTATTAGCATATTAAAAATTAAACACATCTGAGACTGTCTTTTGTTTCAGTTCCCTAAAATCTGATTTTCTTCATGAAGCTTAGACACTTGAAGATCTCTAGACTGGTTCATTTCATTATTTTTCTTTAATATTTTTGTTTATTTACAGTTCAGGAATTCTCTCAGATTGTTTTATGAGAATCTACCTTTCTACTCTTTCTTGATATGAAGAAATGCTATATGTTTAGAAAATGAATCATATTTTTTACACAAACTTGAATTTGAATTTTATTGATCTGAGACCATCTGAGCTTCTGGACACTGTCAACTAATCTGAATGTTTTTCTACAACAGTCAAGAAATGATTTTAGTGATGAAGAAATGTCTTCACAGAGGGAGGAAGAGGAGTGGAGTTAGTGTGGAGGAGCAGCCGTCCTGCTGTGCTCTGTGTCAGGACGTCCTGAAAGATCCAGTCTCTACCAGCTGTGGACACTGGTTCTGCAGACAGTGCATGAGCTCATACTGGGACCAGTCTGCTTCATCAGGATACTCCTCCTGTCCCCAGTGTGGAAAAAGATCCAGAACCAGAGCTGGACTGCTCTGGCAGAGCAGAAGTGTACCAGGTCAGACTGAACATCTGTCTGCTGATGGACTCCTTTCTGGAAACTGCTCTGACATAACAAGAAAGACTTTTTCTTTTTCTTTAATTTCATAGTGTTTCTTGTCTCTCAGCAGATGTTGGTATGCAGGAGGTTCTAGATGAGCATAGGTTCAGACTGGGGAGGAGATGTGAACGTGTGACTGAAGGAACTGATGAACCAGGAAGTAGAACCCTCCTCAACAGGATCTACACTGAGCTCTACATCACAGAGGGACAGAGTGAAGAGGTTAATACCCAACATGAGGTGAGGCAGCTGGAAACAGCTTCTAAGAAGGAGACCCTCCATGACACTCCAATCAGGTGCCAGGACATCTTCAAAGCCTTATCTGACCAACGTGGAGCCATCAGAGTGGTTCTGACCAATGGCGTCGCTGGTGTTGGAAAAACCTTCTCAGTGCAGAAGTTCAGTCTGGACTGGGCAGAAGGTTTAGAGAACCAAGATGTCAGTGTGGTGGTTCTGCTGTCGTTCAGGGAGCTGAACTTGATCAGAGATGAGCAGTACAGTCTTCTCAGGCTGCTCCGTGTTTTCCATCCAACATTACAGAAGGTCTCAGCAGAGCAGCTGGCTGTCTGGAAACTGTTGTTCATCTTTGACGGCCTGGATGAAAGCAGACTTTCACTGGATTTCAACAGTCAGGTCGTGTCTGATGTCACACAGAGCTCATCGGTCAACGTGCTGCTGACAAACCTCATCCAGGGGAATCTGCTTCCCTCTGCTCTCATCTGGATCACTTCCCGACCTGCAGCGGCCAATCAGATCCCTCCAACATGTGTTGACAGGGTAACAGAAGTACGAGGCTTCACTGACGCCCAGAAGGAGGAGTACTTCAGGAGGAGATTCGCAGATGAAGAGCTGTCCAGCAGAATCATCTCCCACATGAAGACATCCAGGAGCCTCCACATCATGTGTAGACTCCCAGTCTTCTGCTGGATCACTGCTACAGTTCTGGAGCACATGTTGACTACAGAGCAGAGAGGAGAGCTGCCAAAGACCCTGACTGACATGTACTCACACTTCCTGCTGGTTCAGACAAAGAGGAAGAAGAACAAGTACCATGAGGGACATGAGACCAGTCCACAGGAGCTGATGGAGGCTGACAGAGAAGTTCTTCTGAAGCTGGGGAGGCTGGCGTTTGAACATCTGGAAAAAGGAAACATCATGTTCTATCAAGAAGACCTGAAGCAGTGTGGTCTTGATGTCACAGAGGCCTCGGTGTACTCAGGAGTTTTGTACAGAGATCTTCAGAAGAGAGTGTGTGATCTTCCAGAAACCAGTTTACTGCTTTGTTCATCTGAGCATCCAGGAGTTTCTGGCTGCAGTCTACATGTTCCACTGTTACACCAGCAGAAACACTGATGTACTGAAGAACTTTCTGGGAAAGAACTACAGATACTCATCTCTGGATGATTTCCTGAAGAGAGTCATGGAGAAATCCCTGGAGAGTAAAAATGGCCACCTGGACCTGTTTGTCCGCTTCCTTCATGGCCTTTCTGTGGAGTCAAACCAGAGATTCTTAGGAGGTCTGCTGAATCAGACAGAGAACAGTCCAGAAATCATCCAGAGAATCATCAATAACTACAAGAAGATAAGGCCAGCAGTCTCTCCTGACAGAAGCATCAACATCTTCCACTGTCTGATGGAGATGAATGACCTCTCAGTTCATCAGGAGATCCAAAAGTTCCTGAAGTCAGAGAACAGATCAAAGAAGAAACTCTCCATGATCCACTGTTCAGCTCTGGCCTACATGCTGCAGATGTCAGAGGAGGTTCTGGATGAGTTGGACCTGAAGAAGTACAATACAACAGAAGAGGGCAGACTCAGACTGATCCCAGCTGTGAGGAACTGCAGAAAGGCTCGGTGAGTCCAGATGTGATTATTAACACCGTCAGTTAGTTTAGATTAACAGTTTTGTTCTTTAAATATTCACAGTTCTAATTGTTTCATCTCAATGCCGTCATTAACATTTTGTAATTTAATAATGTAATGGAGGCTGAACAGTGTGAACTTTTATCCCTTCATTGTTACACTTCTGTTTCTCTGAGGAGGTAGTAATAGAGGCCTTACAGTGATAAAACGAGGGTTGTGGACTGAGAAGAGAAAGAAAGGGACTGTCTTTAGATTATGAAAAGCTGTAAAAACACCCCACTGGAGAGATTGTTGGTCAAGAAATGAGACAGAAATAAGGAGTCATGGCTGCACATATGAGAGTTCTGTTTATTTTTTATGATCACATACCTTTTATACACTTTGAAGAATATTTGAGTGAGAGATTGAGACAAACACAGTGCTGACTTAAATTCAGACATAGAAATAGTCTGACAAGAACTTGGATCATAATAACATTAGTAAATAATTCCCACTCTTCTCTCGTTTCTAAGAAATATTGTAATAAGTGTGTTTTCTGTCTCTATCTTGTGTGTTCCATTCCTTTTTCAAAGTTATGATCTCATAATTCCTCCCTTTTTTGGAATTAATAAAACCTTAACATTTTAAAAGGTGAAAATGTCAATCATCAAATTCCAAACTTTGAAGGACCAAACATCAATGCAGGTCAGTGTGAAAAAACCTGGAATCTCTTCTTTTTCCAGTAAAGGTTACCTGATGGCCCCCAAAACACTTTTCCATTGTTGTTTTCTTTTCTCCACGCTTTCATCATAATTTTTGGGTGTGTTGTGGTAAAATTTATCATCTCTGTTTTAGACACTAAGAATAATAAGACCAAGAATAAACCTTAAATAACAAGACGGGGCGATGGCTGGAATACAATGAAATTATTCTCTGTTTTCATGTAAAAGAGGTCTTTCCTGCATCTCAGCAGTCGATGCAGGAAAGACGGTGAGGCATAGGAGACAAATCCTTTTAACAGTGTCTGAAAGCAAACAGCCTTCAGATAAATAGAGCCCCATGAAATCGTTTTTTTTTTTTCTCAAATTCCGTTTTTTTTTTTTTTTTTTTCATTTTCAGTGTTTTTAGGTTTTTTGATTTTTGAGAATTCCGTTTTAAGCATTTTATGCAAATTTAACCCCAAGACAGTATATAAAGTAATGAAATATAGACAATTTATGCAATTATAACTGTAAACTTTAATGTTTTCCTACTTTTAAACATATTGTGTCCAACAAAACATTCCAAAAAAAAAATTTCAAAAGTTCTTTTTATGTAATAAATAACTAAGAAAAAAATAACTCATAAATTCATACATAAATTCCATTTAAAGTGCAAAAAAGAAAGAAATTGCAACAACAGTAAACTAATCATTTTAGCTTGTACCTGACATTTTTCAGGTGTGTGATGACAAACTATGTGTCTGATAACAGAAAACTATATTTACTATAGCCTATCTAGATACTAGGGGTGCAACGGTACAGGTGGGTCACGGTACGGTCCGTACCATGGTTTTTGTGTCACGGTTTCGGTACGGATTCGGTACAGTTTCAGACCACCCACTACCCTAAACCCGCGATCGCAAGATACCGAGTTTGCGGAAAGTGCAACTCGCACGTCGGCGCGTAAAAGAGTGCGTCCAAATGGAATAAATGTGCGTCCACCTGCTCACATGTGGACGTGCACAAACGGTTCTACCTCTTGATTACGCATCACTGTATTACTTGCAGACGTTTTTATTCTCTTGAGGTCAGAGGATGTCTGGTCAGCAGTTGTGGTGGATGTGGGAATAGTCACGGCCAGACACGTCAGTCTGTACAGTTGTGGCAGCTCTCATTCAGATGTCTGCTGTGGAGGAAACCAAGGAGATCTTTGTCTCTGGTGTCAAGATGGAAAAGGTTGGTTGCGGGAATTTATTTCTGATATGTCTGAAACTGTTGGTGGTCGAGGAGGGACAGGAACATTAATTGTTTGTGATCTTTAAATGAGCATCCAATGATTCGTTCTGCAGTATTTTAAAAAGCACATCAGCTGCGCCAAGATGCACAACTGGTAACAACTGGATCTTACACAGGTAAGATCGCGGGTTTAGGGAGGTGGGAGATTGCGTTCTTTGCAGGGTAACGCCCCTCCCGCTACCTGCTATCCCTTAATAGCGACTTTAGGTTTGGCGGAAGATCGGTCCCGCAGACTGTAAAGTTTCTGTTAACTGTTTTCACTCCCTCACCGGTGTATTCAACAGCAAAACCAAAATGCTCCCACACCGGCGATTAAAAAAGTTTTTTCTCAATTTCTCCGCTACCACTGACTAGGGCTGGGCGATTTTATCGATTCTGCGATATATATCGATATTTTATTTCCCAGAGAGTATCGATTTTTCAGCCGCGGGTATCGATATTCTAAGCTCCCTTCAAAACCTCCGTGTCTCCCACGGGTGCTCTTCCTGCAAAGTGCCATTAAGTCCTCCAGCCGCTAATGTCGCTGTAGAGCGTTTCTAACAGGGTATCCAGAAGCAGCTTCTTACTCTTCTGGCTACAGCTGAGCCACTCAGGAGGATGGCAGAGAGTATAAACGCAGTGCCTGCGTGCTTAAAAGTAGATGTGTGGGAGCAGTTCGGGTTGAAAAAGAAAAAGGAAAGCGAAGATTTAGACAAAAAGTATGGCGGTTTGCAAGCTGTGCCACACAAACGTGAAGTACTCTGGAAATACCACCAACCCGCGAGGCGAGCCCACATGAAACCACCCCGGACAAGGTAGTGCTAACTGAGAGCGAGCCAAACTTTATCTGTCAGGATTTGAGACCGTATTCAGTGGTGGAAAACGCCAGTTTTAAGGGCTGTGTTTACTCTCGCGGCAATGTGTCGCAGTTATCTTGTCCCCGGTATGCCGCAGTTACTTTTGATTTATGCTCAATGTTGAAGCGCGTCTGCACTATGTTATTCAACGCCACAACGGAGAGGGACAATCACGAACTAGCTAAACTTACTAAACGTATCTCTTTCTTTTTCCACTTCCTCACCGTCTCGGCCGTATCCAGACCCACATTCATCGCTATCTCCCTCCTTGAATTACTAGAATATGTGCTGTCTTTGTAGTGTGGAGAACGAGATGTACAGATGTGGGTACTTCCTCATTTCTTCGATGACGTGGATGTAGAATTGACCAATCAGAGGCCTCCTTTCTCTCCTCTCTCTCTGCGACGCTGTTTGCAGTCACCTACCTTTCAGTTCAGTTAATTCAAACAAATTGGAACACTCACAAGATGTCACCAAAATCACTTTGTCCTGTTAAAATCTTTCAGAAAATGATGTAAATGTATTGTTAGAAAAATATCGATATAATATTGTATCGTGAGCCAAATGTATCGTATCGTGAGATTAGTGTATCACTACAAAGCCCTAATAAAATGTGCAACAGCAAAAAATGTGCAACACTAAAAATGTAAACAGTTAAACCACTCTCAGGAAATAGATTGTTTTTACTCTCACATACAGTGCCTTGTGAAAGTATTCAGCCCCTTGAACTTTTCAACCTTTTGCCACATTTCAGGCTTCAAACATAAAGAGATAAAATTGTAATTTTTTGTCAAGAATCAGTAACAAATGGGACACAATCGTGAAGTGGAACACAAATTATTGGCTATTTTAAACCTTTTTAACAAATAAAGAACTGAAGAGTGGAGCGTGCAATATTATTGGGCCCCTTTACTTTCAGTGCAGCAAACTGACTCCAGACGTTCAATGAGGATCTCTGAATGATCCAATGTCATCCTAAATGACTGATGATGATAAATTGAATCCACCTGTGTGGTGGTAATCAAACCTCAACTGTACATCCCTGCTTCAAAGCTAATCTTCAGTCCACATAATGACAACATTACAAATCTCTAATGTGAGGAAGATTCCCAAACTGACACAAAATTAACTTCAAATGCAAACAAATACATTTGTCACCCCTGTCCTCATTGTTCATGCCATCATATCAGTGATAACAGGAATCTGCTGAACCAATGTCTGTATCCATGTCTGCTGGTAATCAGGAGTGAGGAGCAGGTCTGGTTGTTCATTCAACACAGTTGTGTCTCTGTCATCTTGGTTGTTGTCATTGTAACAGACAAGTGAAAAGAGGGTTGGTTAAATTAATATACATACCGGTATCTATATATTTTTAGTTAATTTTGCCAAAATCCCTCACATTGTATTTTGAATTATTTTCATTATATTTATATTGTCCGCATCATTTAATATTCCTAACCTGACACGTTCATTTATTTTGGCTTTATATCTTAAATTTTATTTATTTGCAAAGTCAGCGCTTTTTGCCAGCCCGTTTGTGTGTGCGCGTGCGTGGATGGGTGCGCTTCGGTGCACGTGTTAATCCGTCTCTCCTGTAACTTTTATGCTAGGTAGCCTTTTGGAGAGCATGAAGACTCACACTCTGCATTGCTTTTATTTTTACATAATGCAGGAATAAAACTCCAGTTGGATTACACTCTCTGTGTCCAGACTCCTTATATGCACCAGAACACAACTAATTGTAGTCGGGGTGCGCAGACTGATCCGGCTACATCATCACAGTCATCTGTTGAACAAGAGATCTCTTGATTATTTTCCTCAGAATGATGCAACCAAACAACAAGAGATTGATAACTGTAACTGTAGCCACAACTATTCCTAATTTTACAAAATATGCCAACTTCCAAGCTTTAAACGTGAACCAGTTTCATTTCGTTCTGTCTTCTGCAGCTCTAGCAGTTAGCTCTTGCTTTTAATTCTCCAGACATTGACATAGTTTCAACTGATGTATTATTAACATGAAGTGAAGCACCGTTCCCCAAACATGTGACTTACAACCTTTTTTTGTATAATTTCCAATCTAATGATTGTCAGTTCTGCCAGGTCTCTACTCAACTCATGAACTTGTTCTCCAAGAGCTTTAATGCCTCTTTAGTGTAACTGATGACAATAAAAGACATAATTTTTCTAGTGTTCAGATTTCTCCTCTGTTTGGAAGTGAAGAGTCTCACCTGCCAAAAGCTGATTTAAAAACGAGATCAGTTTGTTCACTAAGTTTATTTTTTTAAGGTTCAGGAGGCAAATTAAAGTTGCAGAAGGTTTATAATTTATTTTCCAAACAAGATCTGTTCACTGTGACTGTGGGATCACATTCCACTAAAAGACCGTAGACATAATTGAAGTCTGACTGTAACAGCATGTTCTCCTCCTTACTAGATGAAAAATCTGCAGTTCTGAGACAAACTGAACACATCCATGACACTTTCATGTCAAAACCAGCAGGATGAGATGATGAGAAGATCAGATGCTCATCAGGATATCTGTTTGTCATCATGTGTTCAGTCTGTGATAATTCAGATGGTCAGTTTCATTATAACTAACATTTTTCATTGTCAAATAACAGATTTGCTGACTGTGGACTCTCAGAGACTCACTGTGAAGTTGTTGCCTCAGCTCTGAAGTCCAACCCCTCCCATCTGACAGAGCTGGACCTGAGTCAGAACAAGCTGCAGGATTCAGCAGTAAAGCATCTGTCTACTGGACTGGAGAGTCCAAACTGTAGACTGGAGACTCTGAGGTCAGTTCAACAATTATCCTCCATCAAAATTGATTTAATTCAATGATTTTCATGAAGTGATAAAACAACAAAAAAGTCTAATCTCATCTTGATCACTAGGAGACATTGACAGCTAAACAAGGGCGGTGGGGTTCAGGAGGACTCAGTGGTCCCCAACCTCCTTTTTACTATAGAGCCCTAATTACAAGGTTTATCAAAAAGGACAGTTTTGATCTTAAAGGTAGGCTGGTGTCTGGTGTCAATAACTGAAGGAACTGAGGAACCACATTAAAAGTTGAGAGCATATTACAGTGAATGGCTTATTTATTTGAGAAGAATAATTTCAAATTCTAATTTGGTTTCTGTTCAGCTGCACCCAAATACTAACTAGATAACTGGATATTTGTTTCTTAGGTGAACTTCATCCAGGTATTAAATAATGACAACTTGGAAAATTACAAGATTATTTCCACTGCTTGTATTCCTGACACAGGAACATTGTTTTCACTAGAATATAAATTACTTTCAACATAGTATAGATTTTTCATGCTCCTCAGTGTATTTGATAACATCAACTAACTTCCATGCATCGATCTCATTTAGTGTCCGACTTTGGGAGTGTTAAGATGAAAATTTGGATGTATTTTCACTTATAAGAATTATTGTTATTGTGCATTCGTGAAGCAGTTGGTTGTTAAACAAGCACTGACAACGACAGAGGTGCAAAGTGGGATTTATTCTCTAAGTCGCATGCACTTTAGAGAGGTCAATAAAAACTCACATCACAGAATGCCGGATGGATCAGAAATGACCAAGACAGAGAGGCGGACAGTTCAACTTAACATCGGTGGAAAACAAGGAAACCTTAAGATCTGTCTAGATACCTACATGTCAAAACTTAGCTACTTGATGGAGCCAAACCAGTAACAACCCTGTGGCCTCAAATCGACAGGAATCAGAAGTCATGGCCTTACTCATGACACAGCAATTTTAGCTAGTTTAGGCCTCAGAATGGATTTTTAAGATAAGATAGCACTTTATTGATCCCACGATGGGGAAATTTGTACGTTACCACAGCTCAATTTACAGAAAAGAAAGACATTAAACCATTCTCGTGTTATTTGGGACTTAAAAGCCAAACCAAGGGGCCTACTTGGCGGCCACCTGAATATACGTAGTATAACACCTAAATGTGAGCAAGTGCAACACTTATTATATGAATCAAACCTAGATTTTCTATGTATCTCAGAGACATGGCTTCATTCTAATTCACCAACGGCTGGGCTAAATGTGATGGGGTATAATATCTTCAGGAAAGACAGGCCCGTAGGAAGAGGTGGGGGAGTGATATTTTATGTTAAAGAACAATTAAAGTGTAGACAAATACAATGGCAATGTGTGAATAATCTTGAATGTATTGGGCTCGACATCACTATTTCCCCACAAATGTCTGTCACTATAATTGGTATATACAGACCGCCATCAGCCTCTAATGGCTTTTATGAGGAATTAAAAGATATTCTTAAAGAATGTAATTTTAAAAACGAAGTTATATTAGTGGGAGATTTTAATGTAAATTGGAATGATAAAACAAATCGTAGACGCCTTAAAGCACTAACAAGCAGCTTTGATATGGTTCAAATGATAAAAGAACCTACTAGAATAACATCTCTGTCTGAAACTTGTATAGATCTGGTCTTCAGTAACAAGCATGAAAGAATTAAAAAAATGTTTAATATGATTACAGGTCTGTCAGACCACAACATGATCCTGTTCTCAAGAAAATTAACGAAACATAGATTTATCTCTCCCCCCAGTAATAAACTAGAACAGTTGAGAATACCAAAATGTGAAATTGAGAACCTAGAAACTGCTCTGAGTGAAATAAACTGGTCCGAGCACCTCACCTGTGAACAGGTTAACGATGAATGCAGTGTCTTTATGACAGTAATACAAACAACCATGTCCAGCTTTATGAAAAATATAAACATAAACCGAGGAAAATAAATCACCTCCCCTGGTTGAACAGTGCAATATGGTCATTGATGAAACAACGGGACCATGTGCTTAAGATAGCTCTTAAGACAAGATCAACAGACACTTGTTTACTTCACTCAGGAACAAGGTAACCAAAGAAATCAGGACCGCAAAGGCAAATTTCTTTATTAATGTCATCAGCAATGCAAGAGGCAATGCCAAGGAGATTTGGTCAAACATAAAGAAATTAACAGGTCATACTATACTTTAAACAAAAATATCAGGGAGCTACAAATAAATGGAAACCTAGTGCATGAACTCAAAAGTCATGGCAACAGCCCTGAACTCTTACTTTATTAATTCAGTAAAAAATCTTGCAAACGATCCTTGTGTACAAAGCCGTCCTACAATGCCTCTTAGCACTGCTACTCCAATTTTTAATCTAAAGGAAGTCTCTCAAGCGGATGTAGATCGAGTGGTTTGTGGTTTGAAAAACTCTAAAGCCAAGGATGCATTTTATATGGACACTTTGTTTCTTAAGACACATAAACAATCACTTATTACCTCTTTGACCAGCATAATCAATAAATCTATAACCCAAGGTACATTTCCAAATTCATGGAAACTGCAGTCATCACTCCAATTTTCAAATCAGGAGACCCTGCAATAATCAGTAACTATAGACCGATAGCAATCTCCCTGCAGTTTCCAAAGTAGCAGAAAAACTGGTGGCAGAGCAAATCATTAATCATTTGAATGACAGTCCGTACAACCTGAATCCAATGCAGTTTGGCTTTAGAAAGTACCACTCCACTGAGACAGCCATTTGTTATTTTATGGAGAAACTGAAGTCTAAAATCGATTCTGGGGGTGTCATAGGAGCTGTTTTTCTTGATTTAAGAAAGGCCATTCGATACAGTAAATCATCAGATACTTTTAACTAAGATGTCATATTTTAACTTTTCTGAAAGAGCATTGCAATGGATTGAATCATATGTTGAGCAGCGGAAACAGTGTGTTAGAGTTTCACAATACAGTATCCTCAACTTCTGAAAATAATCTGGGTGTACCTCAAGGCTCAGTCCTTGGACCAATTCTGTTTAGCTTGTACATCAATGACCTACCCAACTGCTGCCCATCAAATGTAGCTTTCCAGATGTATGCTGACGACGCAGTCGTGTATGTGCATGCAAAAACAAAATGTCAAGCCGCAAAAGATTTGTCCATAGCAATGACTAATGTGTCTAACTGGTTGAAAGATTCCCAGTTACATCTCAATGTATCAAAAAACTGTTTGCATGTTTTTTCTCTAAAAAAGCAAATTCAGATTCAGATGGTGTGTTTGATGTGCTTGTCCATGGAACAAACTTGAAGTCGTACAGGAATTTAAATATTTAGGG
>JAGFBZ010000719.1:0-85362 GCA_018398805.1 Hirundichthys speculiger
ACGAAACACCGGTTGGTGAAGCAGAAAAAGTTGCAAAGTATTCTGAAGTGCAACAAATTTAAGAGAAGCAAGTATAAAGGAATGATTTTCAGTGTCTTTACTGACCAACTTCAAGATGTTAGAAAGACAAACAGAACGAGAAATTGATGCCAGAAACAGAAACGCTTGTGTTAAATCATCTTTTCTTTATTTATCCATCCATCCATCCGTCTTCTACGGTCCATTTAAGACCCTTCAGCAAACGTCCCTTTTGCCAGAAGACACACAGACCTTCTCAAGGCAGCGAGGAAGATGTAAATCTCTCCACAGAGTCGTACATCTGTCCCAGTGTTCCCCTGGAAGGTGTCCCGCAGGGATCCTCATCAGGCACCCAAACTATCTCAACCAGGAGCAGTGACTCTTCTCTCTGCTCCTCGTCCTGTTCCCAGGAGTTACCCCAACCTCCCTCTGAAAGCTCTTTGTGCCGGTTCCTGAATCACAACCTTATCATGGAGGAGGGGTTTGAGTGGCCCAGTGACCCCCAGGAGCTACCTGTTCTCCTCCGGTAGGGTCTCCCAAGGTAAAGTGCTCCTGGATTACTGTCTGGTGGCTCATCCCCAGTTAAAGGCAGGGTAAGTGATTTCTGGACGACATTATTACTGTTGATATTTGAAGGAAAACATCCCCTCCCCCTCCTTCCAGTGCTCCCTAAGAACCCCCCCCCCCCCCCCCCCCCCCCCTCCATGGTTTGGGTGCGTCGTCAGGTCTCCCCCACTTTGTTCTCTTTCCAGCTTACGGAGCCAGGGATGGATGTTTTGTTTTTAAATAATGAGTGGATATTAAGCCAATGTTACAAAAAAATGTGCTTGAATAAAAACTACTTACCCTACCTTTAATCTGCTGATTACAGAATCTTTCAAGTATATTCTGGAAAACTTTCCTGCCTCTTTTCGCCTCTCAAACAAATTTTCTGACTGTATTACTGGCATCAAATTTTTATTTATTTATTTAGCATGAGGTGGAGACGCTAAAAATCATTTCATTTACAAAGCAGACTCGCGAGGCAGCGCGCGTGATCACGCAAACTCGAAAAAAGATCAGTTTCACGCTTCAAAAAAAAGACTCAAACTCTCTCAACCGATGCAGCTCGTGCCGTCGGACGCCAGCTCGAACCCTTCGTCGCAGTTGCACATGAAGGAGCCGTAGGTGTTGAAGCAGCCGTGGCTGCAGGGCTCGTCCTCGCACTCGTCCACGTCTGGGTGGAAACCAACACAACTCTGTTGTCAACTGTGGAGGGAGAAGGTGCGCCGGCGTCTGGGCGCACGCCTACCTTGACAGGTGCGGGCGTCCGGGTTGAGGATGAAGCCGGGGTTGCAGGAGCACGAGTACGAGCCGGCGACGTTGGCGCACAGCTGCTGGCAGTAACCGTAGCGGCACTCGTCGATATCTGCTCCGGAGACAGAGCACATGCAGATGTTTGCAGATGTTTGCAGCTGACCAGGGCATCGTCTTCTCGGCTGCTTTCAACAGCGATTACTAGAAATGTGCTCTTCATTTTTGAAAGTATGAGCACTCGTCATCCAAACCTGATCACTGATTCAGCTGTTCACATTAATAATACCGAAATCCCTCCGACGTCTTTGTTCGTTTTACACGGTTCAGGTCATCAATCACAAATCACGCTCGGTCCACTCCGGTGCCAGATCAGTCTTCTACACATGACTGTTGCATAAACCATTTAAGTGAATAATTAAACCGCCTTTCTAATGCCAGAAATCACTGAACCGGCTTTATGAATGTTTGCTCTCTGGATTCGTTTTCCCTCCTGAATGTCCAAAAGATAATCTCTCGCTGCAACGAAACCTTTGGCTTCAAATGAAAAAGCCTGGAAAAAAAAAAAAATCTACAGAATATTTACCAGGTTTTCACCAAAATAAAGTTTTAGCGTGGTCGTCCCACCTTGACACTGTCCCCCGATGAGCCAGTAGCCTTCGGTGCAGGAGCAGGTGTAACCTCCGGCCGTGTTGATGCACACCTGAGTCGGGTTGCAGTGATGGGAGTTCGTCTCGCATTCGTCGATATCTGCAGCGGAGAAGAAGGTTAGAGGGCGACTGGAAGATGGGAAACGACAAAAACACAAAAAATCCAGAGGACTGTTTCATGTTCTGTTCTTTTAGACAGGAGGGAATTGATTCAATTAGATTTAATCTAACAGAGATTCAGGATAAACTCCAAACATATTTTTCCAACTTTCATTCATTTGATTAAATGTTCACATGTGTAGCAACAGGGAATCTTTGGGATTTAGTTGGATTCAAAAAAAGGTGACGCCTCAATAACCAGGAGCGAGGGTTTTTTTAGGGGGTCCTTCCCTTGACGCCGTCCATCTGGACCACAGGAACCAAACGGAGTTATGGAGGACAAACTTCAGGCCCATTAACAACCCTGGAGGACACGTCTGACAGATGGACAACTATCAGCCTTTTAATTACACCCACCTCTCAGTCATCTATGGTTTGATGTACATAATCAATAAAAAACTACTTTAAAGGAGCATTCCAGATAAGTCATTCCTATATCCATCATTAGATGGTGGCCGGCCTAAAGGAGGTCACCATTAGGGACCAAAATGGCATGAATGAGTTTTTCATATTTACTGTGAATGTAAATTAGAAGACAAATAAAATACAATTTAAATAGAATTAAAATTGACTAAAATAAAAATACAGTTAAAAAATAAAAGAATTATAAACAAATAAAATACAATAAAAATATAATAAAAATATATAAAAATATAAATAATGGAATAAATCAAAATGGACTGGGGGACTTCCGGGTTTGAACGTCACCGTGATGACCGCACTCTGAGTGGACTCCCGAGGAAACCTATGAAATTGTAAATCAAGCACCATCAACACGACGCAACTTTGTCCCTAGAAGTACAGAAGGAAGCGGGAAAGCAAAATACACCAAACCGACGCTTCGACCTGGCAAAATAAAGTTGAAGTTTAAAGTTGGGAAAACATCGCTAACGTTAGCTCCCCGGCTAATGCCAACCGCCTCGTTATGAACCTGCGCACTGAGGGACTGCTACTGCACTTACTCTTCCTCAGCAACTAACCGTTGTAATACGGCTGATTTGGACACAGTACTACAGGATATAAGGGGCTTTCGCCAAGAAAATAATGCTCCACTGGGGGAAATAAAGGAAGAAATTCTGAAGATGAGCGCCAGATTGGATGAAGCTGAGGAGCGGATCCAGAACAGGACGTCCCGACGGATCTAACAGAGCTACGGGTAAAGTTGGAGGATAAAATAACGGACTTGGAGAGCCATACAAGGAGAGAGAACATACGCATTTATGGTGCAGCAGAGGCAGCAGAGCGACACTCTACAACAACGAGTGATTTTGTTGAGAAGTTGCTTCGTGACTATGGAGCCCCTTTTGGATCATAATTCAATGAATAAATGAGTCTATTATTATGAAATACAGGCATTTATTATTATGAAATACGTATCCATTATTATGAAATGTTTCCCATTATTATGAAAAAAATGTAATTATTATGAAATATATTTTCATTATTATTTAATCTTAGGTTAATACATAATAGTTTATTTCAGAATGGCTTTTTTTTTTTAATCTAAGAATGAGTTTTTACATAATAATGACATTTTGCCAGTGGGCGGGACCAGTGGTTGACCTGCACCCTCATTGGCTGATCCTTCTCCATTCTACGCTCTGACATCGACTAGTTTTGGCCGTGAGGTCCCGTTAGCAGCGGGCCGTGACGTCATCAAGGTGCGCTCCTAGTCCGATTGTAGCTAGCTTGGACTGAGCTACGGGAAACCTTGACATTTCTTAGTCGATGTCAACTTTTAACCGTAAACTGAGGTGCATTCTGCCACCTGCTGGCCTGGAGTATATACATTGCACCTCTCGCCCACTATCGATATTCACTGTTCTGTTGCTTATGCCTGAAGGAAAGAGCAGCCAATCACATAAATGGTTCCGCCCTCTCTGCTTGATTGACACACAAATCATTCTTATAAAAAAACAAAGCCATTATTATGTAAAAGCTCATTCTTATGAAAAACGAAACCATTATCATATTTAATGGGAAATATTTCATAATAATAAACGTCTGTATTTCATAATAATACTAATTTATTCATTGAATTATGACCCAAACCGGGCTCCATACGTGACAGCTTGGAACTCTCCCAGGTTGAGTCTGACCGAGGCGTTGAACGAGCCCATCGCTCTCTGAACCCGCCACCTCCAAACGATGCTTCACCGCCATCTATTATTGTGAAATTCCTCAACTTCTAAACCAAAGACTTCTGCTCCGTAAGGCTTGGCAGGAAAGAGGATTCACCTTCACGACCATCTCTGATTCTACAAAAACGAAGAGAGGATGCAGATGCTCACAAGATCCTGAATCAGAGCTCCAGCTGACCTGGAGCATGCTGGGACGAGGACCGAGGAGCGCTGCAGCGAGGAAGGATCCCACAAACCAGGAGCCTTTAAGAGGACGCCATCTACGCCTTCAGTAAATTAAAGTTCACCCACTCTATTACTGCTACTGAAGTCCTAAACTTAGAGTCAAATATAAAACTTTACTATTGAAAAAGAAGACGGGGCAGAGGGCTCTGTTGTCTACAAGAATATCGTTGAGCAGCTCAGTTGAGAGCACTGATGTGTCCTGATGACACCGCAGGATGGACAGATGAAGGGACATCCATCAACACGATACCAGACAGTCTTTAATAGCTGACACAAACCTGCAGAATAAAACATATCTGGGAGATGATCTCGTCTCACAGGTGGTGATATCTGCTTGGAATGAAGCTGTTAAAATTTGTGGTTTAGAAAACACATCAAAAGTTTACCGATGATGTGCACGTGATTCAGATTTCACTCCAAATCAATACGATGAGAGTTGGACAACAAGGCTCAACCAGTTATTGTTCATTTGTCCACCAGGGGGCGTTTCAAAGCTTTGAAACCCTGAAAAGAAACTGATTTATGCTTGGATGATTTCTTTAGAGATCTACAAGTCAGAAATTATTTCAATCAGGAAGTAAAAGTAGATTTAAATAACCAACACGTTTATATTATTAACTAAATCTAGGGAATCTGATAAAATTGTTTCCAGATGATGCAACGACATCCTGCGGCGGAAGAAAACCAAGATAGAAGGTAACCTGACAGCTCCAGAGGAATGCTGGGACCACAGATGGACGACACCGTAGACGACAACGATATCGAAGGTCCAGAAAAGCTATCAGGGAACTGGGGATACTGGTTGGAGATGTGGGGGAGCAGCGGCCAAACCATCCATCACTGCTGGTCTCAGATACACGAACATTTACTAACATATTTCTGTGTTATACACCGGTGGGTGAAGTGAATTCTAATGATAAAAAAAACTTTTGTTTTTTTTGTTGTATGTGTGTTCTTAAAGTAAACATTTAAAAATGTGAAAGGCAAAAATAATTTTAAGAGATTATGCTCCTGTAATATAACATTCTTTTTCAATAAAAGAGTTAATGAAAAAAAATACAATAAAATGGACTAAAATAATACAATTAAATAAAAAACAGAACAAATTAAAATCTATTAAAACAAAATAGAATAAAATAGTTAAAATAAAAGACTAAAATAAAATTCAAAAAAGCACTAAAAGTTCTGCAAAAAACCACATGAAGCAGAGTTCCACCGGAGCAGAAGGTCCGTTTGAATTTATGCTAAAGGTTTAAAACATTTGGTCAACAGCGTTCCGGGTTTTGTTGAAATAAATAGCAGAAAAAGCATTAGGGCCCGATCTTGCACCTCCCATTACCCAATACCCAAAACCCATTACCTGCAAATCACAGATTTAGGAGCCGAAATGCAATCTTCCACCTCCCAATACCCAAAACCCATTTTGCCGTCTCCCTTAAGCACATTGTGGGCGCGGCAATGGGCGTGTCACTAGCGCTTTCCACGAATTCGGTATCTTGCGGTACCTGTACTTCGCAGATTTTGGGTATTGGGTAATGGGTGGTGTGACCACCCATTACCCAATACCCAAAATCTGCGAGACACCAGTACCGCAAGATACCGAGTTTGTGGAAAGCGCAACTGGCATGTCGGCGCGTAAAAGAGCGCGTCCAAATCCTGTCATTGCGCGTCCACCCAGTCACATGTGGACTGCACAACCGGCTCTACCTCTCGATTATGCATCACTGTATTACTTTCATACATTATTCTCTTAAGGGCAGATGATGTCTGTACAGCTGTGACATGATCTCATTCAGATGTTTGCTGTGGAGGAAACGAGGAGATCACAGAACTCTGTTGTGAAAAAGCACCGCTCCCAGCAACTATGCGTCTTGGCGCAGCTGTGCGTCTTTGCGCAGGGGATGTGTTCGAGATAACTCAAAAAGTTATGGATGGATTTTGATGACATTTTCAGGAGTTGTCAGAAATGTGAAAAGGAAGAACTGATTTTATTTTGGGTGTGATCCGGAAGAAATCCTGGATTCTGGATCACTTTCAAATTTTCGATAACATTGCGCTGTTTAGTTGTTTCTTGAACCCTAAAGCAACCACAACTGCTGTGCTTGACGGAGGTCTGCGCTCTCCGATTGCTTTTCTAGTTAATAATGCTTTCCTGGAAGCTCACCGGCTCTATTTTCTGAGCAGTTTGTTGGAACTTCTTGGAGTACAAAAGAAATGATTAAATCATTTGCTCCACATTAGTTAAAGCTAGTTATGTATATATCAGTGCAGAGGAGGAGGAGGAAAAAAAGAGGAGGAAGCTCTACAGCAGAGTCCCAGACCAGCTGTCCATGAGAGCTGCTCTGATCTGGGTGTGAAAAGACGTTCCATGGCAGTTTGCAGGTACTGCAACCTGCTCTTAAAGGCAATGGCTACTGACGCACTGATTGGTTAAACAGGTGGAACGCCCTAACCACTCCCATGCATAATGTGTGCATGACATCGTGGATTTCGCAGGTGAGATCGTGGGTTTTGGGAGGTGGAAGATTGCGTTCTTCGTGGGGGAACGCCCCTCCCAATACCTTTTATCCCTTAATAGCAGGTTTTGGAGGTTTGGCGCAAGATCGGGCCCTTAGTTTGAAATGTCCTAACTCTTTAAACGTAGGTGATGAAACGGCACATTTTTACATGACATGTCTCTGTGTTTTGCTTTAAAGTTTAAAGAGAGCAGCTTGTGTTCATGGGTTACAGATGGGCTGGACGGAGACGTCCAAGTCCTGCGTGCACAAAAGCATACCAGCAAATAAAAGCTTCTTTTTCATCTCCCTCTGCTTTGTCACCCCCCCCCCCCCCCCCCCCCCCCCCGAACATGGCTGCCGACCACATGCAGAACCTCCATATCGACCCCCATCACTCTTCCCAGGAGGACGGCAGGTCCGAACAACCTGAGGACCTGAGGTAAAGAGCCCAGGACCCTTCCCTGCCCACTACACTCACCAGATCTTCCCTCCCTTCCTTCCTTCCTTCCTTCCTTTTCCTCCTCCAGCTCTATCATGAGTTAATTAGCAGCACCTCGTTATTACCTCCACCAAGGAGGTCATGTTTATCTGTCTGTCTGTGTTCATGATGACTGAAAAAGTTCTGGATGGATTTTGATGAAACTTTCAGGAGTTGTCAGAAATGTGAAAAGGAAGCACTGATTTCATTTTGGTTGTGATCCGGAAGAAATCCTGGATTCTGGATCACTTTCAAATTTTCGATAACATTGCGGTCAATGGCTGCGGTTACATGATGTTTTTTAATTTGGAATTAATAATTAGGAATTAAATAATTCCGAATTAAACTATTTTTCTTCGAGTTTACATGGAAATAGTAATTCCGAATTAAGGTTTACATTGAAAACACTTTTGTTCGGCTTTATCCAACTCCGCTTTAGGTCTGGGGGTTGGGAAGGGTCCTGATTGGTTGGGGGGGCGGACGTCTTTACATCTACCAGAAGAAAACAAACTTAGCTAACTGGTTAGCAACAACATTCCACTTATTTTTGACCTGGGTGGCGTCTCTATCTGTGAAACCTCCTTCATTTAACCTGGCCGCTACAACTTTGAAAAGCTCACAATTTTTATGTTTCCTGCCATCTGTTCTTTAATTATTTCCAGTTCCTCCAAGCTATTTATTAAATAAATCATCTCTTGAACACCGTTTACTGCGTGCTGCCGGAATATAAGCGTCATCGCAAGAGAACTAGCATGCGCAGAAAGACGGGAATTAATTTAAAGAGGAATACATGACCGCGGAATTACTTAATGCGGAATTAAAATGGGAATAAACCAGCCACTTACTTCGGAATTAAGTTTAATTCGGAATTGGCATTTTCATATGGAATTAAGTGTTTACATGGTAACTTTTATTCGGCTTTAACTTTAATTCTGAATTAAAGAGGAATTAAACTTCCCATGTAAACGCACCCAATGGGGCCGAAAATTTTGTTTCGCAACATCTCTGTTAATTATTCTCCAAAACTCATGAAATTTGACTCAGGGATTGACAATGGGAACCTCTATTAACTTTCAAAGGCTGATCCGGGTCTGATCCAAAAGGCGGATTTTATTGCAATCTGTAAATCGCTGTACGGGGGAATTGTTGTGCTTGGCGGAGGTCTGTGATCTCTGAGTGCTTTTCTAGTAACTCTGCAACATTTTCTTTCCTGTAGTTTGTTGTGCTGTTTTCCAACCTTTTTTCTCTTTTCTTTCTGTATGTTTGAAGGCCAGAGTTTCCTTAGTTTACCTCCACCTGTGTGTGTAGATGTGTTTGGGGTGACTGGTGATCTAGTCCTCTGACCATCTCACCTCAGTGCTGCTACCTGCATCTGTTTATATAGTTATTACATTCAGTCATTTGTGTCTCTCCTCTCTCTGTCCTCCATCCTCTCTCTGTCCTCCATCCTCTCTCTGTCCTCCATCCTCTCCTTTTTCTTTCTTTACCCGGCTGGTCTTCATCAGGAAGGTCCCTCCATGTGATCCAGGTCCTGGTCAAGGTTTCTTCCTCTTAAAGTGGAGTTTTTTCTTGCCACTGTTTGGCTTAAAGGTTTTTTCTTCCCTCTGTGGGAGTTTCTTTTTTTTTTTTACTTGCCATTATCCTTGATTTGGATTAAATATTATTTTAGTTATAATATTTACTCGGGGGTCATGATCTGGTAAAGCGCCTAGAGACAATTGACATCATAACAGACACTATACAAATAAAATTAAACTGACTAGATCCCAGTCTGACGGCAGCTTTGGTGCAGGTTTGTTCTGGTGCCAGACGCTACAGGACTAGAGCTGAGCGATTTTATCGATTCTGCGATATATATATCGATATTTTATCGAGTATCGAGTTTCGATTTTTCACCTGCAAGTATCGATATTCTAAGTTCCTTCCAAAACCCCCGTGTCCCACCTTTAAAAGATTGCAAGTAACAATTTGTACTGTTTAAATAAATGTAACTATTTTTTCTCAAGACATCTTTTATTCATTTTGTCCAGCATTTGCAAGCTGCCTGTCAGCCATATAATGTGTAATTGATGCTTTCAGTTCAATTAAAGTCATTGGAACACTCACAAGATGTCACCAAAATCACTTTGTCCCTTTAAAATCATTCGGAAAATGATGTAAATGTATTGTAAGATGAATATTGATATATATCGTACCGTGAGCCGAATATCGTGTATCGTATCGTGAGATTAGTGTATCACTACAGCTCTATTCAGAACCCCTACTGGACCCCTACTGGTCCACGTTCTGAGGAGTCAAAGCCTCTCAGCCGTCTGGAAGGCATTTATAAACAGGCAGGTTGTTTTGACTGCTGTGGCTGATCGATGCCTTTCATGGGGGGGTTGGGGGGGGTAATAGCCGTTAATGGATGAGGTGAAAGCACTTCTGTGTTTGTTCTCTCTCCTCTTCCATGTGGGAACTTTACTGCCTTGTGGTTTCACGCCTTAATCAAAAGCAAAACCTTGAGACTTGCATTTTTCCTGCTGGCATGCGAGATTCCCGATACGATCTTCGACTAAAAACAACCCCCCACCCCCCCACCCCTCCCCCCTCCACCCCTGCATTCATGTTGTCACCACTCCGCTCAAAGGAACCTAACGGTTAATGTTTCAACACGACGTCAGCTCCCAATTGTTCTTACACAAGACGATATCTGAAAGCTGCCATCTGCGGTCCGTTCCCGCCCCGGAGCGGTACCGCGGTGGCCACATTTCCTCCTGAGGATGTGGGGGCTTCAGAAATCCGACCTGTGTTTGCGGTTCTCAGACTGTGAAGTCACCGGTCTGCGGGAAACTGGGGGGGGAAGTGGGTGGGAGCCCGGTTCTTTGTTTGGACAGGCAGCTTATGCTGTGTGATAACGTGGACCGGCGGGACCGCGGCCCTCTGTGCCAGCTCGCCGGGCCTCCACGGGGGCTGAGAATCCGGTCGGCGGCCAAGAGCTACACGGCTGCAGCACCTGCTTGCACTTACAGCGAGCGCCGCTCCGGGCCTGATGTCGGGTCATCTGCAGAACATGTGCTGCAGACGTATACGCCCACTCACGGGCCCGCAGCAGCGGTTCGGATCACCTCCTTATATAGGCCGTTTCACGAGCTGTAGGGCTGTCAACCCACATCAGTTCTGCAGAACACGTTACAAGAAGAAGGGGGGCCCGTTTGAAAAGTCTGAACGACGATTAAACGCAAGAAAACTGAGAAAGCGTCATCCTGGCCCGGTTTGCACCAGAGCAGCTCCTTCTGGTTCTGAGGAAGATGTCAGATGTGCTCCTTTAACCACAATAAAAACCACATGAAGGACATTGAAGCTGATCATTATTTACAGCCGCCTGATGAGAAAATCGCTATTTTCGGGCCCGCTACCATGTGGTGTCGAGTATTTCCACCGGGCCGGCTCATGAGGCCGAGCAGCTAGCGGGTCAACGGAGACACATTTGGGCCTGACCTGGGCCGCTACTTAAGGTTCTGTCCCAGCAGCGCCAAGTTGTGCCCCCAAGTTCCTGAACCGGGCCCGTCTCGGGTTCTGGCCTGGGTTTTATGAGCTACATGTGGTCCAGAAGCTACGTTTGACGTGGGATTAGTTCTGGGCGATACATATCTGGGGACGATAGAAAAGTGCGTATCGTGCCATTTCTCTTCTATCGTTTCTAACCTAATTTGATCAATTATTACAGCAAATATGTAATTAAATAACCTGCAACGATAAATTTGATAGAATCATATCTACTTCTATAAAGTAGCCTTTTATGTTTGCACTTTTATTCATGGTTAATGCCTTAAACAGAGTTCTCTTCAACTCTGATGTTTACTTTAGGGTCATTCCACCTCAAATCAGCAGATTAGAAAAAAAATTCCCGCTTGACCATCTTTGATTTGCTTGATATTTTTTTCTTATTAACTTTGAATATAATGTAGTAACTTTGTGCAATATTAGCCTGGTACTAGCAATAACTTCGGATTTATAAATTTTTGAAAAAGTGCCCGTACGGCCATTTTCGTGACATTCCTAAATTATTACCATTTTTGAGGGGCTGTATCTTTGAAACCGTACAAGCTAGAGAGCTGATTTTTTTAATGCTGTTAGTCCCGTATGTGCACTCTGTATGGGGTCAGTTTCAGGTGTCTATTCATTGCTGTTTGTTTTAAAATAAATTTCAAACATCCAAAATAAATTTCATTCGCTTTGTGCGGTTCACATTTCAAGTCCCCATTTGGACCCCTTGTAATAGTAGCTGAGATTTACTTTTTTTGTTGAACAATCTCCTTCTCCTATAGAATACAAATGCATACAGAATTTGCAGAAACAATTGTACTTTAGTTCTCATATGACCCAGCAAAAAACGAACTTTGCATTTTATTGTCGATATTAAATTGGCAATTGACAAAATATGACAAGATGTACCAAAACACTAAATATACTACCAGAAAGGTGATGACAATATCTGTTTATATACAAAGTTTCAAGTTGGTACTAAGTCTCTAAGTTACCTAGAAAAAATTCTGAAATCGAGCATTTTTGCCGTTTTTCGAATTATTGAGAACTTGTAGAAAATCACCAGAGAAAGTTTTCAATGTACATTTCAGTAAACAGGCTGTACTTCTGCATTGTATTGTCTTGTCTGGACATGTTTGCTGATCTCAAATGGACAAGGCCTTTCAAACAAAATAGTTTGCTCCATGTTTTATTCCTCCCTGTCCGTGCTGTGTGAAAGTTTGGTGAATGACTCAAGCAAAAGTGCTTTGTTATTTATACTAGATAAACATGATCAATTGTGAAGCAAAATTACCAGTACTGGTAGTGCTATGCTGAATTGCCACAGCTGAGGTTTTAACATATTAATAAATGTGTAAATATAGAACTTATAGTAACAAAAGTGCCTTGGCATTCAGTGCATGACATCATGCTTATGTCATCAGAAAATTCAGTGAGCTGTTCAGTAGATCAATAGCCATTGTAGACCAAGCTTCAAAATCGAATGCAGTGAATGTGAAATCTTTGAAGATGGCAGAGAACTTGGATACTTGGACAACTGGGAAAAAACTTTGTTCAGAACAGGATTGCAATAACTGGACTTTGTCCAAAGTCTGAAACGGTCAGTATAATTTTGGTGTTATTATGTGCCAGCTTGATGTTCATTCCTTTATTCATATAATTAAGTGATGCAGGAGTAGTGTACAATACCTCACATTATCATAATTATTTTCTTACAGCTCAAAGGAGTTGATCAATGTACAGGATTTATCTGAACATGACTGAGAAATGCTGCTTCACAGGTGTGGATTTGATGGACTCTCATCAGAAGCAAACATCTGTCTGCATCACAAGAAAAAAATGCCTAGTTTTTGCACTTATTGTATTATTAACCAAATTTTTTTTTCTGCAATTCAATTTGCAACACTTAAAGTTGATTTGGAATGGTCTCTACAGCGCTCCATGGAGACTTGCAGGTGAGCCTATGCTTGTACTTGGGTCTACAAAAAGAAGTGCTGCCGAGACTTTTGAACTTGTCACTCTCGATTATTATCAACCATCACTTTCTGCAGCTAAATGTTTTTCTTCACTGATCCTCATTTCGTATCAAGATTCCATATTAAGATATTTGCCATTTGTAAAATTTAAAGTTCTCCACTCAAAACAAGCATATTCTTAAAATTTCCGAAAAACGGCAAAAATGCTCGATTTCAGAATAGGGCTGAACGATTAATTGCATTTGCGATAATCTCGCGATATCATAAAACGAGATTTTCTAACCGCAAAGGCCGCGATATTACTTGTCACGTGATCTGGCGACGTCACGTGACTTGCGAGTGAGCCCAGCTGAGCTGAGCAGAGCAGACAGGGCACGCAGTGTTGCCAACTTAGCGACTTTCCAGACCCCCCCTAGCAATTTAATTTGTAAAAAGCGACTAGCGACAAATCTAGCGACTTTTTCTGGTGATTTAGAGACTCACGCGCACTTAAACCGCTAGGTTTGAAGCCATCACTTGGCTGCTGTCCGCCTCGTCGCGAACTGCGCTTCTCTCTTTCTCTCTGTCGGGCACAGTGCACAGCCACAAACACCCCGCCCGCCGCGCGAGACAACTCGAGCTCCTCTCCACCCCCCCACCCCCCTTTTTTTTCCTTGCAAAAAATCTGTGAGCTCCCGAGATCTATACAGAAGAATCTTTCTGGCTAACAGTGCCATACTCATTTTGCACTTCAGTATGTTGTGTGCTGCTGTTACTGAGTAAATATAATATTTCTATTAGTGTTCAAAAAGTTTTTTTTTTTGAAAATGTCCAATTGGTTAGAGCATCTGTATATTTTATTTATTTATTTATACACTGTCCTGTCAATCTCAGACCGTGTTTAAGAAGTGCAGTCCACATGTTTACATAAATGTTACACATGTTTCATGAAACGTGAAAAGTTAGATATTGAAGAGGTAAAGCCACAGATTTGTTTGCTTTATTGTTGTAATCTGCACTTTAAATAAATCTGATATTGTTTATTATGAAAGTGTTTGAAAAATACATGAGAAGAGGACCTTAAAAATAATCGCATATTAAATCGCAATCGCAATTTTGAGGAAAAAAATCGCAATTAGATTATTTTCCAAAATCGTTCAGCCCTATTTCAGAATTTATTCTAGGTAACTTAGAGACTTAGTACCAACTTGAAACTTTGTATATAAACAGATATTGTCATTACCTTTCTGGTAGTATATTTAGTTTTTTGGTACATCTTGTCATATTTTGTTAATTGCCAATTGAATATCGACAATAAAATGCAAAGTTCGTTTTTTGCTGGGTCATATGAGAACTAAAGTACAATTGTTTCTGCAAATTCTGTATGCATTTGTATTCTATAGGAGAAGGAGATTGTTCAACAAAAAAAGTAAATCTCAGCTACTATTACAAGGGGTCCAAATGGGGACTTGAAATGTGAACCGCACAAAGCGAATGAAATTTATTTTGGATGTTTGAAATTTATTTTAAAACAAACAGCAATGAATAGACACCTGAAACTGACCCCATACAGAGTGCACATACGGGACTAACAGCATTAAAAAAATCAGCTCTCTAGCTTGTACGGTTTCAAAGATACAGCCCCTCAAAAATGGTAATAATTTAGGAATGTCACGAAAATGGCCGTACGGGCACTTTTTCAAAAATTTATAAATCCGAAGTTATTGCTAGTACCAGGCTAATATTGCACAAAGTTACTACATTATATTCAAAGTTAATAAGAAAAAAATATCAAGCAAATCAAAGATGGTCAAGCGGGAATTTTTTTTTCTAATAATCTGCTGATTTGAGGTGGAATGACCCTAAAGTAAACATCAGAGTTGAAGAGAACTCTGTTTAAGTCATTAACCATGAATAAAAGTGCAAACATAAAAGGCTACTTTATAGAAGTAGATATGATTCTATCAAATTTATCGGTTCAGCTAAATGTCCTTTCAAAATAAAGTTGAAAAGTAAGCAATGAAATTTTTGTCAAACTTTTCAGAGAATAACTGAAAACATACTTGATTATGGTATATCGTGATATATATCGTTATCGTGATATAAAATAGTCCATATCGTGATATATGATTTTTTTCCATATCGCCCAGCACTACATGGGATACTCGCAAATAAATTAAAATTCATCCATCCATTCCCTGATATTATTCCCCAGATATTTTACTGATTGTAAACACCTCCCTGATCTCAGGTGTCTTCCCTCAGACCCTAAAAACAGCCGTCATCCTGAAGAAGACCAGCTTAGACTCATCACTCATGAGCAGCTACAGACCGATATCAAACCTCTCCTTTCTTAGCAAGATTATAGAAAAAGCTGTTTTTTTAACAACTCCACAGCTTCTTGATGCTAAATAACTGTTTTGATATCTACCAGTCAGGTTTTCGGCCACATCACAGCACTTGAACATAGATAGTGGAAACATTTCAGTCCTGGTACTACTGGATCTCAGTGCTGCATTTGACCCGGTTGACCAGAACATCTGACTAGACCGGCTGAAAAACTGGGTAGGGCTTTCTGGGACTGCATTGAATTGGTTTACGTCCTGTCCTGTCTAAAAGACAGGAACTACTCTGTGTCTATAGGTAACTAGAAATCTGAGCAAACTAAAACGTGTGGAGTTCCCCAAGGCTCCATCTTGGGGCCACTGCTGTTCAACATCTACATGCTCCCACTCGCTGAAATTATGAAAAAACAACAAAATATGTTACCACAACTATGCTGATGACACACAAATCTACAAAACCATCTCACCAGGAGACTACAGTCTGATCCAAACACTGATCAGATGCATTGATCAAATTAGAGACTGGATGTGTCAGAACTTCCTTCAGTTAAATGAAGACAAATGTGGAACAAACTCCCAGAAACCTGCAGGTCTGCTGAAACTCTCAGCAGTTTTAAATCAAGGTCTAAAACTTTTCTATTTGCCACATTTTATCAAAACAATTAACTTTTATTTCTTACATTTTATCTACATTTTTAATTCCTTTTTTTTAAATCAAAAACAACTGTTGATTAAATTTTTGCATTTTTATTATTTTATCTTCTTTTTATTTCCTCCTGTTTTAATGTACGTTTTAATGCTCTGTTATGCTTCAAATGTTTTATGTAAAGCACCTTGAATTGTCTTGTACACGAAATGTGCTACAGATAAACTTGTCTTGTACCTGCTTCAGTCATACTCATCGTCACAGGTGTGCTGCAACCTTGACCAGCTGTCAGCAGGTAAACCAAAATGGAATGAAATAGATATTACAGACCCGTGAAAAACACTTAAGCAACATCAAAACAACCTGCGATGACTTGACAAGCAAATATGCTTCAGATATTTAAAGGTAGGGTAAGTGATTTCTGTTGACATTTTAACACGGCAACAAAAACACAGAAAGCTAGCTCCTCCCTCCCCCTCCTTCCAGTGAGTCTCTCTACCCTCCCCAACCTTATGTGCATGAGCTCGCCCCCCTGCAACCCCCTGATGTTATGGTTTTGGGGGGCATGCCCCCCCCCCCCCCCCGGAATTGCTTACCCTACCTTTAAATCCTGATATCTATTTAATGCTGTTCCAAGCCAGCTCATTTACACAGAGTTCAATTCACAACAGATGTCATGTCGGGATGCTTATTTAAAAAAAACGCTGGATTGGCTTCGATCTGGAAGTACGGATGTTGGCGCTCGCCCGGAAAGGTTCGGGGGCGCAGCTTAGCGAAGCAGCTAGGTTGACCCCCTGGATGAAGGCTGCCAGCCAGGTTTACCTGGAGGATGCCAGCTCATCGGCTTCTCCGGACCCTCACCTTGGGTCACTTCAGGACCCTGATCTCTGACTTCAGGGTCTGGACCGGTCGCCCGTCACCGTCCCGTTGCGGTGGAGCTCCGCTAGCTCTCGTTTCAGCTCCAGCACCGTTTCGGATGTTGTTCTGGTGGAACGAGGGATGTTCGGACAGATTCTGATCTGGGGTTGGCCACTGCCAGTACGATGCTGCACAGATAAATGGGTTCGGCCAGTTCTGTGGTCCAAACACCAGGTCCAGGGGACCAAAGGCTCTTAGGTAGGAGTGCACGATGACTATCGGGCTGATAACAGGAAATTATGACGTCATCCTGATAACACGACCAATAGCCCTGATAACATTTATATTTCTGTCAACACAGCAGTGCCTCGCTCCCTCTGAGCCTTGAATGACCAGCAGTGAATGTTATGTTCAAGTAACGTCGGCATAATCAGAAAAACGATGACTCAATCAGGAAAATCAAGAATACTCCCTCATGCCAGAAAACAACTCGTTAACTCGGTCATAATTTTAGTAGTTGCAGACTTGAATTGATATTCCCAGTATTCTCCCACATGTTACACATACAAAAAGAAAAAAATAGAAGAGGCTGAAAGAACGACTAGCAAACGAGGAAACGTCGGAATTTACGTTACACCTTGAATGCAGCCTGCATTGTACTGATCACAACAAACATGGCGGCGTGGAACTTCGTTAAAGTTTCAGAAGAAGATAGTTTGGTGGTTATTTGTGACGAATCCTCCGAGTGAATTCTACGAGGAGGGAAGCACAAGCTTTAATACGTAAAACCTGATCAGCCACCTACAACATAACAATCACTTCCATGGAGTTTTGAAATCGCGCTAATGTGAGCTAACGGAAGCTAATGCTAACGTGCGCAAGCCAGCAGCAGTCTCTCCTCTCCCTCATTCCTCTCATCTAAAGCTTCCATGAGATTAAAAAATATATATATAAAAAAAAATAAAAACTACTGAACCTCATTTACTTTAATTAAAGGTATTAATTTAAATGGAACCACAAGCCAAAATCCTTTAAATGTTAATCTTTTTCAGTTTGTAATTTTTATGCATGTATTTCCATCAGTTCAAGGAGCCTTTATTTTTTATATCAGTCAGTAATGAACCTTATTTAAGTTAATGTGAGATATCAAATAGGTTTGTTTGATAGCTTTAAGAAAATGTTGGAGAGGCTTGACAATATTTTTTCATTGGAAAAAATAAATATCTGTTCATTTAAAAAGTCAAAACTATTTTTGATTTTGTTCATAGTATTGATGTAATGATCTTAGGTATACGTGTGTGTTATCAGTATCAGTTTTAAAAAACAGTTATCGTGCATCCCTACTCTTAGAAGATAAAACATACAGGGCTGCTGTTTTATAATCCAGGTAAAACCGCAGCAATAATAAATTACTGACACCAACTAAGAAACAGTTGTTTTGTGAGTGTGTAAAGATAAAAACAAGCCCAGAAAGACATTAAGGCGCACAAAGTAAAAAAAAAAAAAAAAAAAAAAGGGGGGGGGGGGGGGGGGTTATTGCCTAAATTAGTTCCACTCTTCTCTGCAGACCGCTGCCGTTTGAGGAGACGGTTGAATGTTGCAGCACCGACTCCAAAACAAATTCATACTCGCTGCAGGTCCAGACAGAAAGTTGAGCGTGTCGTTTCTGCCCCGCAGCTACATCCATCATCCGTCCATGACATCACCGCATCTACGCACACACACGCCACGCTTCAGGAGTGCACGGCCTCGTAACGCGTGGCCCCCACAGAGCCGTGCCTGTTCTCGGAGGCTTGGCGTGGCTACGGATTTGGCAACACATGACCTCATTTTTTGGCAGCGCGGCGGAGGAGTTTACCCAAACAAGGCTGTGAGCCGACAGGCCCGGCGGGCCCGCCGCCCCGCCAACAGAAACAACCCATATTAGTGCATGAGCTCGCTTCGCAGGAGAAAACTGGACTGTATGTATACGTTCCCCCGACATGTTGAAGCCTCATTTATGCAAAATCTAAATAAGTAAATAACATTTCAGAAGTGACGGCTCAAACACGCTGAAATGAGGTCATTCCCCCCCCCCCCCCCCCCCCCCCCCCCCCGCCCAGACTGAGCGCACTGGAATAATAACACAAAGATGTTTTCAATACTTCTTGAAGCTCGCCAGGCTCAGTAACAATAGATGGTTTTACTGAGGAGCTTTAAGAGTCTGTTTTCTCTCACGTTGCCCAACTAGATTCACCCAAACGTCTCAGAAACAGCCGGAGGCGGCAGATGTGAGGACCACCAGCCGTCAGAGACAAACAGCAGCCGAGGACGGATGCAGTCCACCGTCCCTCAGACCCAGGGACGGCAACGTCAAAGCTCGCTGCACTGCTGCGAAAACCCAAGCCGCCGAGATCAGGTTACGTTTGAGACGATGCTCGACAAATAAGGTCACAGAAACGTGATAAATCTGAAGGGTTATATGATCACGCACACGGAAGGAATGTAGGATTCTTTTCACTTTTTCCCCTGAAACGCAAAACACATCAGTCTGAGAAGAAAGAATTCACCAAGATATGAAAAGGGCCAGATGGTTAAAAATCCTGTGCATGACAGTGACTGCAGAAACTGGACAAGCGGCTGCAGAAGACGGACCAGCGGCTGCAAAAGACGGGCGAGCAACAGCAGAAGACAGACGAGCGGCTGCAGAAGAAGGACAAGCGGCTTCAGAAACCGGATGAGCGGCTGCAAAAACCGGACCAGCGGCTGCAGAAGACAAACAAGCGGCTGAAACAGGACTAGCGGCTGCAGGCTTGTGGTCTACTGTTTATTCTGTAACTGTGACTTCAGGTTAGAAACACTGACCCCATATATTTTAATTCACTTTAATCCAGAAACTTTATTTATCTCCGGGGGTAATTAAAAGAATTTCAAACGATACACAGAGCTTTCTGCAAAAACATTTCCCATCAGCCGTATAACCATCAGCCGAGACTCTGATGTCAGAGCTTATTCTAAGTTGACAGGTGGAGCAGCAGTGACGTTAACGGACAGAGCCAGTTATCTGGCATTAGCATTAGCATTACGTCTGCACTGTGGAGCTATTTTAGTCTGGAAAAATCCCACCAGGAAAACTATGACATGTTCATTAAACAAGGCTGCAGTTTCCAAAGGTGGCATGAATGCAGCACAAGCAACATTAATCAACATTTAAAGGAGCCATCACATGAAAAAGCACAAGTTTATCAAGTCAAATGGAAAACGAGGCGAAGCACTGCAGCAAACTCCAGATAAGAGAAAGTCCCAGAAGAAACGGTGAAATTCATCTTCCCGGATGAGCAGCCTCCATCAGTTGATGAAAATGTTGGATTTTATTGCGTAACTGAACATCTGGAGCTGCGGCGCAGTTTCCCAGGTCGGACATGCATCTCTGAAACGGTTCTCACTTGAAACTGTGCTGATCGTATTTCATGTCAGCCAAGAGAAGTTCAGACAGTCGCTTTACGACGGACATCTGGACCCCCGATGAGCTCACACGTCACAATATAAACTTAAAGTGACCCTTTAAATTGTTCAAATAACTCCGGATCAGGACTCAGGATCAGGATCAGGACTCGGCCTGGCCACCCAAACCCATTCAGTTCATGAAAACTGTCCTGGGTCTCGCGGGTCTGGTACCCCTCCTTTTCCACCGGTACAGAACGTACCAAACCAATCGCAGCAGGGTCGGCTGCAGAACCGCCGGTAACATCAAGGGGTTCAACAGTCCTCCTCCACTGGACGTCCTTACGCTCACTGTTTCCACCTGCATCTTTGTCTGCGTGGTGGAAGCGCCGCCAGCAGCTCAAGGTTGAGTCAAATCCAGAGCAGCCGGACCGACTCTTTAGGGTTATTGGTCGGGTTCATGGTAGCTGTTCGCTGTCGACTAGTTTTAGGAACAGTTTGAGTTGACTCATGATGCTCCCACCACCATGCCTGCACAGTAACGGCGAGATTCTGGTGTTTGCGTGTGACACTTTTCCCCCCCAAACGTAGCATCTTGGGAAAAAAAAAGCTACGTTGACACTGTTTTTTTTTTTTTTTAATCGGTGTTCTTGTTACGAGACACACAGAGCTGAGGTCTTTTCTTTTTTCTTTACGGTTTAGTTTTCTCCAGCACTGCTGTGATCTGGGCAGGAAAACCGACTCATTAGGAAACCAGCAACGACTCAGAGTTTCTTCTTTTCCTAGTTCTCTCTGTTGTGGATTTGTGACGCACTCAAGTCTTCAGAAACACTTTCACACTTCACACTGATCCTTATTTTAATGTCTGTTGTGAATCGAGCTACGTTGAGTCGTTCATGAGGACAACACGGCCTCCACAACCGTCTCATCTCCTGTAAGACGTCAACAACATGTTTGCAAATGAAGTGGGACCCGACTGAACCAGTAATGAAAGTACCGATAACCAGCACTGATGTTTATGGAGGGACACCTCGGTACGACTGGATAAAACTAACCAGTCACAGGAACCAGTTTGCACGATTTCATTTTAATGATGCTTGAACATTTATGGCTCATCTTCATCTCCTGATGTCCAAGTGTGTGTCCTGTCTGTGACAAATTCGTGTCTTACTGTGTAAACCGATGAAAGTATGAAAAGAGAGGAATTACACTGTCTGGCCCAAAAAAAAGTCTCCACCTGGAATTAACTAAGCAAACAGGTCTGAGCCTCCTATTGGATAATTACTGCATTGGTGATTGGGTATCTTTCAGCTGGAAACAAGTTATTTAACCCCAACTGGTGCATTGAGTTGCTTCTCATTTCCTAAACAACCATGTCAAAGACTAGAGCTGAACAATTTTATCAATTCTGTGATATATATCGATATTTTATCAAGTATCGATTTTTCAGCCGCGGGTATCGATATTCTAAGCTTCTTCCAAAACCTCCGTGTCCCACCTTTAAAAGCTTGCAAGTAACAATTTGCACTGTTTAAATAAATTAAACTATTTTTCTCAACAAATCTTTTATTCATTTTGTCCAGCATTTACAAGCTGCCTGTCAGCCATATAATGTGGAATTGATGTTTTCAGTTCAATTAATTCAAACAAATTCATTGGAACACTCACAAGATGTCACCAAAATCACTTTGTCCCTTTAAAATCTTTCGTAAAATGATGTTAATGTATTGTAAGATGAATATCGATATATATATATCGTATCGTGAGCTGAATATCGTGTATCGTATCGTATCGTGGGATTAGTGTATCGCTACAGCCCTGTCAAAGACACATCCGTGGTCGTGGAAAAGATGTTAGTCTGTTTGAGAAGAGTCAAATCATTGGCGGCATCAAGCAGAAAAAACATCTAAGGAGGTTGCAGAAACGACCAAAACTGGGTTCAGAACTGTCCAACGTATTATTAAAACTGGAAGGATAGTGGAGACCCATCGTCTTTGAGGAGCAAATGTGGACAGAAAAAAATTGATTGTGATCAGCGATCATTTAAACGTTTGGTGAGATCAAATGGAAGAAAACCAACAGTAGAACTCAGGGCTGTTTAATAGTGAAAGTAAGAACATTTCCGCACCCACAATGCTAAGGGAACTCCAGGGATTGGGACTGAACAGCTGTGTAGCCTTAAGAAAACCACTAATCAGTGATGCTAACTGGAAATAAAGGCTTCAGTTTGCTAGGAAGCATAAAGATTGGACTCTGGATCAATGGAAGAAGGTCATGTGGTCTGATGAGTCCAGATTGACCCTGTTCCAGAGTGATGGGACCATCAGGGTCAGAAGTGATGCTCCCATCATGCCTAGCGCCTACTGTACCACCCTCTGGGGGCAGTGTTCTGATCTGGGGTTGCTGCAGTTGGTCAGGTCCAGGTTCAGCAACAGTATGAGCTCAAAGAATGAGGTCAGCTGACTACCTGAATATACTGAATGACCAGGTTATTACATCAATGGATCTGTTCTTCCCTGATGGCACGGCCATATTCCTAGATGACAATGTCAGGATTCATCGGGCTCAAATAATGAAAGACTGGTTCAGGGAGCAGGAGAGACATCATTTTCACACATGGATTGGCCACCAGAGTCCAGACTTGAACCCCGTTGAGAATCTTTGGTAAGTGCTGGAGAAGGTCAGACTCTACCATCATCAAGATGTGTGTATGACCTTTTTCTTTGGCCTCTTCATCTCCTGAAACCAGACGGCACACAGACTTGGACAAATTTGTGATGAAAGTATGAAAAGAAAGGATTTATTTGAACCCATAAAAGTGATCGTAAATCATTTTAGTCTTGTTTCAGGCTGTTTTCTCACAGACGTCTTCAGTGTCTTGTTGTTTCATCAGCCAGTAAACTCTCCACTCTCCTATCGTCGCAGGCAGCACACCGAGCAGACCAGGCCGGTTAAAAATAACAGCCACATCTACAAGCAGCTGCATGTTCTTTGCGACCGCAGCTGCAAACATTATTAAGAACCGGAGGGTCGGCGGGATCGCGGCCAACCTCCCAGGACGTGGCCGCGGGAGGAAACGCGAGCCCGAGTTGATCAGAAGGACAGTAGGGACGGTAGACGACGGGCCAAGGACAACACTCCCAGACGCTGGAGGTCGGGGCGCGTTGCTGCCTGATCACATCCGTCCACCTGGCAGGACTCCAGCACTGAAGGAAAGCAACAGAGTCTGTGTCGACGGGGCGACGAGGTTTCAGGGAGGGACGACCTTTGAACCCGCGAAACAAAACCGGAGCATTTTTTTGGCAGCTCCGCGTTTACAGATGGAGGAATGAAGCTGACAACGAAGTCTCAGAGCGATTAAAGCATCTTGGAGCGCAGAGGTCCTCCGACGGGATAATGACCCAGAAACACCCAGGACCGGCTGATTCAGGAAGAAGGGAAGAAAACGTTTGCCCCGGGAGGCCCGGGACTCACCGTTGCAGGTGCCGTCGGGGGCAGGAGCGTATCCCAGGGTGCACAGCGCCGGGTTCCTCACTCTCGGGTAGCTCGGCCCCACGGGCCTCTGCGCCGGGAGGAAGGTGTCGGAGACTCCGTCGGGGGGATCCGGGTACCTCGGGTCGGGCAGGATCGGCGTCCTCTGTCCGTAGGTGCGCTCGTAGAAGCCGGTCGGGACGCAGCTGTAGCCTCCGACCTGGTTGACGCACTCCATGTCTCCTTGGCAGGGCTGCGGCATGACGACGCACTCGTCCACATCTGGAATACAGAGCAGAGCAGCGATAGGGACATTCCTGCACCCGGAACATCTGCGCCGCTGGGGTGCACCCAGTTTGGCTGCTCGCATCCCACTTTAGACGAGCAAAATGCACATTAATGACGACTACTAAAAACAACTTACCTCCACACTCTTGTGACAGTCTGTTATACTCGAAGCCATATCTGCAGACCTGAGGGCAGATTTGTGACAGACAACACAAAGTGTTTGACCATAAATAATAAAAACCTGGATTTGCTGACCACATTTAACCAAGTCATACATGTGTTTATGAACTGTTTATTGCGTCTTTCAAAGAAATACTGGATCAAGATCACAAGGAGAAGCAAGGTGCTGAGTTTACCTGTCCGTGTCCAGACTGGATACAATGCAGAATAAATACCAGAGCAGCCAACATCCTGCAAAGAGGCACATTATAAACCTTTTTTTTTTCTTTTTATATCCTCTCAGGGTCGAGCAGGACTAATAAACCGGAGCTCGGTATAAACAGGCCGTTACACATTCATTCAAACACATATCCAAAGCAAAAACAACTCAGACCGTTACGCAAAAACCGGAGCGAAAAGAAAAAAAAAGAAGTGAAGTACTGACCTTGAAGAAGAACAAAACCTGAGGCCACGTTCAAAAAGCATAGTTTAAGGGTCTCTGGTGAGCTGCCTCAGAGGAAAGACTTGAAGACCCGTAAACTCCCCCCCCACCCACCCCTCCAACTATGCGCCTTTACGCAAAAGCCGACAGCCGGGTTTTCATCAGATCGCGCGGAAGCTCCGGAGCAGTGACCGGGAGTGGCGGGACTGCCGTTTTCAAGAATGGACCGTTCCGTTTTTCCTGCCCGGACCCCGTCGGCTGAGCGGATTGTTTGGCTATGCAAATTGACGCCCCCCCCCCCCCCCCTCCGATCTCTCTCCCCCAACAGCTGGATTCAATCAGGAGATCCAGCCCCCTCCGGTCAGAGCGCGCGGTGACGGCGGCCCCACAGCGGCCACTCCGGCGCGGGCTCTTTTTTTTTTTTCTTTCTTTTCTGGAGGCGTGTACAAACTGTACACACATGCAGTTTCTGTTTTCTGATAATGGACTAATAATGATGATAATCGGCGCAGATAAAAACAACCCAACAGCCTTTTAAGCTGAATGAGGTCCCGGAGGATCCACTGGGGATTTTTTATTTTTCCTATTCTTCCTTCACAAAATTTATCTTATAGAACCCCAGAAGTGCCACTGGTGAGTTTCTGTTCTCACAAACTGTTATTTAAATATGTAGTGCTTCTAGTGGCCCTTTATTATGGAGAGTGAGGTGGACCACGCGCCAGGAATCGAACCTGTGACCGGTGCAGGTGGACTACAGCATCTGTGCACGGGCTCAATGAGCTCTCTGGGACCAAAAAATTATAATTTATTTTATATTTTAGAAAATGATTTTATGAGCATGCTTTAAGCACAAGTTACTGATTCATGCTTACAAAGGAACTTATTTTCCTTCACACCTATCAGAACCACATGTGGAGATGACTTGTTTTTGTTTTTTCACTTAAAAATAAAGTTATTGTATTGGAACCAACATCCAGTTTTCTCATCTGTCATCAACAGGAAAGTGTTTTGTTCTCAAATGAGCGCGAAGGTTCGACTTCAGAACATAGAGTGTATAAGGAGAACTGGACAAACCCTCTGGTTTCTGAAGAGTGATGATGAAGCTTCTTCTTCACACCACGTTGCAGAGGGGTGGAACCGGCTGAAACCGGCTGGAACACGCCCACTTCACATCAGTTTCAGTTCGCTCCTTTAGCACGGCTGACTTATCTAATGCTAAGCTGCGACACTAATTAATATAACTTTACATTCATTCTGATCAATTCCATCTAAACGTCCCCCTTTTAAGTGTCAGACGTGAAACAATACATCAGAACCGAGTGGGGCCAGACCTGGAACGAAGACTAGCATAGCTCTGCTGGACGGTCGAGTTTCCAGTATTGTCCAGTGTTGTTCTCAAGTTAGCCCGCTGTCGTCAGAGTAACCCGCTGTCGTCAGAGTAACCCGCTGTCGTCAGAGTAGCCCGCTGTGTCAGGTTAGCCCGCTGTGTCAGGTTAGCCCGCTGTCGTCAGGTTAGCCCGCTGTGTCAGGTTAGCCCGCTGTCGTCAGGTTAGCCCGCTGTCGTCAGGTTAGCCCGCTGTCTCAGGTTAGCCCGCTGTCGTCAGGTTAGCCCGCTGTCGTCAGGTTGGCCGCTGTCGTCAGGTTGGCCCGCTGTCGTCAGGTTGGCCCGCTGTCGCCAGGTTGGCCCGCTGTGTCAGGTTAGCCCGCTGTGTCAGGTTAGCCCGCTGTCATCAGGTTAGCCCGCTGTCTCAGGTTAGCCCGCTGTCGTCAGGTTAGCCCGCGGTCGTCAGGTTAGCCCGCGGCCCTCAGGTTAGCCCGCAGTCGTCAGAGTAGCCCGCTGTCAGGTTAGCCCGCTGTCGTCAGGTTAGCCCACTGTCGTCAGGTTAGCCCGCTGTCGTCAGGTTAGCCCGCTGTCTCAGGTTAGCCCGCTGTCTCAGGTTAGCCCGCTGTCGTCAGGTTAGCCCGCTGTCGTTAGGTTAGCCCACTGTCGTTAGGTTAGCCCACTCTTGTCAGGTTAGCCCACTGTCGTCAGGTTAGCCCACTGTCGTCAGGTTAGCCCGCTGTGTCAGGTTAGCCCGTTGTCTCAGGTTAGCCCGCTGTCTCAGGTTAGCCCACTGTCGTCAGGTTAGCCCACTGTCGTCAAGTTAGCCCACTGTCGTCAGGTTAGCCCACTGTCATCAGGTTAGTCCACTGTCGTCAGGTTAGCCCACGGTCTCAGGTTAGCCCGCTGTTGTCAGGTTAGCCCGCTGTCTCAGGTTAGCCCGCTGTCTCAGGTTAGCCCGCTGTCTCAGGTTAGCCCGCTGTCGTCAGGTTAGCCCGCTGTCGTCAGGTTAGTCCACTGTCGTCAGGTTAGCCCACTGTCGTCAAGTTAGCCCACTGTCGTCAGGTTAGCCCACTGTCATCAGGTTAGTCCACTGTCGTCAGGTTAGCCCACGGTCTCAGGTTAGCCCGCTGTTGTCAGGTTAGCCCACTGTCGTCAGGTTAGCCCACTGTAGTCAAGTTAGCCCGCTGTCGTCAGGTTAGCCCGCTGTCATCAGGTTAGTCCACTGTCGTCAGGTTAGCCCACGGTCTCAGGTTAGCCCGCTGTTGTCAGGTTAGCCCGCTGTCTCAGGTTAGCCCGCTGTCTCAGGTTAGGCCGCTGTCGTCAGGTTAGCCCGCTGTCGTCAGGTTAGCCCGCTGTGTCAGGTTAGCCCGCTGTGTCAGGTTAGCCCGCCGTTTCAGGTTAGCCCGCTGTCTCAGGTTAGCCCGCTGTCGTCAGGTTAGGTCGCTGTCTCAGGTTAGCCTGCTGTGTCAGGTTAGCTCACTGTCTCAGGTTAGCCCGCTGTCTCAGGTTAGCCCACTGTCCTCAGGTTAGCCCACTGTCATCAGGTTAGCCCACTGTCTCAGGTTAGCCCACTGTCGTCAGGTTGACCCACTGTGTCAGGTTAGCCCACTGTCTCAGGTTAGCCCACTGTCTCAGGTTAGCCCGCTGTCGTCAGGTTAGCCCGCTGTCCTCAGGTTAGCCCGCTGTCCTCAGGTTAGCCCGCTGTCATCAGGTTAGCCCGCTGTGTCAGGTTAGCCCCCTGTTGTCAGGTTAGCCCGCTGTCCTCAGGTTAGCCCGCTGTGTCAGGTTAGCCCGCTGTGTCAGGTTAGCCCGCTGTGTCAGGTTAGCCCGCCGTCTCAGGTTAGCCCGCTGTTCCAGGTTAGCCCGCTGTCTCAGGTTAGCCCGCCGTCTCAGGTTAGCCCGCTGTCGTCAGGTTAGCCCGCTGTCGTCAGGTTAGCCCGCTGTCGTCAGGTTAGCCCGCTGTCTCAGGTTAGCCCACTGTCGTCAGGTTAGCCCGCTGTCTCAGGTTAGCCCGCTGTCTCAGGTTAGCCCGCTGTCTCAGGTTAGCCCACTGTCGTCAGGTTAGCCCGCTGTCTCAGGTTAGCCCGCTGTCTCAGGTTAGCCCGCTGTCTCAGGTTAGCCCGCTGTCATCAGTCTGTGAGTGGCTGACAGCCAGTGGAGATGATTGACAGCAGGTCCCAGTGGTCTTCCTCTTGAAAATGCTCCTCCGTGGTTCCCAGCTCCTCCAGCCGAGCTGAGCTGCAGGCAGATGATCCAGCAGATCTTCTCATCTCGGTGCGACACCAGAAATGACGGTTGCGTTTAGCTGGTCGGCACCAACTTCCTGATACTTGGGAACCTCAGACCCTCCAGCCAACCCAGAACCAACCACAGTGGGTCTGTCCGTACAATTAACACAAAGCTCAAGCACCATTGGCTGTGCTAGCTGTCAATCAAATCCCTCCATGGAGGGAGGGACCATGGCGCTGGATCATAGCTCCAGCGTACCTGCCTGTCAGTCTCAGGAGGGGGAAAAAAAACCCAACAGTAAGCTCAGCAGGTCGGGGGTCAGCAGTGGTTCCTTTATTTGATTTCAACTTCCAATCAGGTACCAACCTCAGGTGAAAATCATCCAAGTCAAAGCTAGTCCTTTGTTCCACGTCAGAGTTTCAGATTTTAAAAATCTTTTACAGGTAGGATTTACAGTTTGTACATGTCATGGATCCACCTGGAGGAACCCTGCAACATTCCTGCGGCGGCGGCCGACTGATGTCTTTACAAAAATGTGGAGCAGCGCAGTCGCACGCTGCGCCGCTCCGATCAGGTAAAACTCCTTAGATGTGCAGTGGGGTTTTTATTTGATTTTTTTTTTTTTATACATTTTGAATATATATTTGTATTATTCATTTACAGTCCCAATTATACATCTGATTAGAAAAAGAACGCAGGCACTTTACTGCCAGAACTTCCCTGGTGCCTATAAATAGAAGGAAAAGAAACAAAAACGCCCATTTACATATATATATATATATATAACTATATAATAGTGCCGTACTTACAGAAAAGACAGAAGCACCCTCGACCCTCCGATCAACCACAGTCTGCAGCCGTAATTACGCTCGTTGCATATCACAGTCTGGCCGTCTTGGAAAAAAAAATTATATATCTTTATGGTTTCAACAGATGTAGTGAACCACATAAATCTCTGCAGGCTGCTGCTGGCAGAGGTTTCCAGAGAGTTCTGGATCAGACAGAACTGACTGGACTGGAGCAGAAAGAAAAAAAAAAAAAGAAATTACAAGGCGCTCAAATGCAAGTAGGAGGGATGAAACCCTGCGAACAGAAGCGACGATCGGACCGGACCCGGGCGCCGAACTGAAACGGCGAGTTTTACAAGGCCACTTGTGTTCAGGACCGGTGCGACGCTGGCGGCGAGGAGGAGGAGCCACGTCAGAACGGTTCTCACCTCGCCGCTTCCTGCTGAGTGAAGTCACTTCATGGATCATTTTTAATTACAGGGTTTTTTTCCCTACTGATGCATAAAGGGAGTCTCGTTGCATAGAACTGTAAACCCAACTTTAAAAAAAAAATTAAAAAAAAGAAAAGTACTTTTCCATCCCAGAATACTAGTATTGAGCTTCTCTGATCATTTTTTTGCATAAAAGGAAAAAAACAAACAAAAGCAGTACTAAGCAGCGGCCCGTGTAGTGCTGAACTCAGGTCCGGTCTCGTCGGACCCCCCCTTCACTGCTTCAGCAGGTCCTTGAGCACGGCGCCGGCGCTGGCCTCGGCCGAGACCGGCACGGGCGTGAAGGTGGGCAGCGCGTCGGAGATGGGCTTCATCAGCAGGTGTCCTCCGGAGGCGCCGGCGCCGGAACCGGCCAGCAGCGGCACCGCTGCGGAGCGGGGGGCCAGGAAGGGGTTGGACTCGCCGGGGCGCCGGATGGCGGCTCCCGCGGGCCTGGAACCAGAGACGGTTCTTAGTGTGACATCACAGATGGATGAAGGAAGCTCCTGGATGCGGCGGACTCACCTGCGGCGGCGGAGCCAGACGCAGCGTTCTTTCCTGGCGGCGGCGCGCTCAGAGGCTTGATGTCGTGGACCGGCAGCTTCGGCGCGGGCAGCGTAGGGGTCGACTCCATCTCCAGGAACTTCACAAACATCTCAGAGAAGGACTGCAACGAGAAAAAGCTCCGCGGTGAGCAGTGATTCTGGGACACGTATGACCCCCAATACCAAATAAATACGGTCATTTACTCTTTTACTTCCAGGATTATTTTTACATTTCAGGCCTGCAGAAAAAAGATGATGTCATGATGACTGTCGTGATGATTTGGTACCAAAGCAGAACCAAAAATGAGTTACCGTCTATTTACAGTCAAACCGTTGAAGGAATCTGGAGGAATTTCAGCACGACTGAACACGGGGCCACGTTTATAAAAACCTTTTTTAACTTTACAGCTCAAAAACAAAGAAGCCTCATGTTATCACTGTTGGGAGGCAGAGCCAACGTCTCTGGGCTCAGAGGCACCTGGGACGGATCACGACACACTGGAAACGTGGACTGTGGAGTCCATGTTGTGGGAGAAATGGGCGCCGTGACTGAAGACTGAAAGAACCGTTCAGACTGTTAGCAGCAGGTTCTGAGGTGCTCTATGGTGGTCTGGAATAATCTGGGGTGGTTTGTGAGGGTCTGGAGTAGGCTTGGGCGGTATTACGGTAATACCGTTTACTTCCGGTATTTAAAAATAGCGGCGGTATCAGTTTCAATACCGTCATAAAAAATGCAATGAATGATTTCTGTGGTTTAAAGTTTAGTTTAGTTTCTCTCCTGTATCGCTGTGTGTTCCGCTTTATTTTACCGTTTATTCGTGTTCGCTCGCAACTGATGTCGGTTTGACTCGTCCTGTTAAGGTACTGACGATGAAAACAACACTTCCTGAGTTTGCTGCTTCAAAATAAAAGCTTCTAATGAAACTAATAATGTTGGACTTTTATGTTGAAGAATTTATAGGAAGTGAAACGTCCGGCATCAGACACTTTACTATAAAGCGCACTTCAGCAAACACACACCTCGGCAGCAGAGAAGGAACAGTTAAAACTACAGTGAAAAGCAAGAAATACACAAATAAATAACAACTGTAGTTGAGCCAACTTTATATTGAAGCACTTAACTGCTGTTTCGAGGTAAACTCGCCTTTTTTTTTCAGGCGTTAAGCCCCGCGGCGGCGCACATAATGGGGACGGCTGTTTTGACGCGCGGCGTCCGCCGGTGGTGTTTGTTCGCCTTAATAGTCGCGGGAATACCGTATACCCCAGTAAAATGTGAGGGAAGTTTGACGGTATCAAAATTTGGATACCGCCCAACCCTAGTCTGGAGTGGTCTAGGGCGTTGTGTGGTGGTCTGGGGTGGTTTGTGGGGGTTTGAGGTGGTCTAGGGTGTTCTAGGGTGGTCTGAAATGATCTGGGGTGTTCTGGTCTGGTGTGTTCTGGTCTGTTCTGGTCCCAGTACCATTGAGAAAGCTCATGTCCACTTCTACAACACCTGCTGCAGGTGAAGACCAGGTCTTTACTGGTGAACTGGACCGTCTTCACACAGACGGTGTCATTTCTAATTCAGGACACTTTGACTGGAATCGAACAGCCGACCTTCAGGTTCAACTGGAGAAGATGTTGAAGAACTTGATCTCTTTAAAGGAGACCTTTTCTTACCAAAGGAAAACTTAATTAAATGTTCTCATGCAAAAAAAAAAAACACCAGATTGACCTGCAGATGCAGCAGAGCTCTAAAAACGTTTCTCAGACTCGTACTTGTTTTTTTCAACATCACCTACTCAACCTATAAGACATTTATGGAAAAAACACTGGGAGGCTGGACCACCTGGCATCTTCAGCGCCAGCGTTGTGAGAAAGAACAGGAACGTTAGAAACTGGGAGCTGGTTTATTGTCCCAGACTCCTCTGGGCCTGAAACCCAAAACCTGGATGTACGTGAACAAACTGAATTAAAGTGAAGAGGAAAAAACACAAAGCATCTTTTCATTCACACCGTCGGCAGGTAAAACATCTAAAAGTAAATTTAAGAACTAACTAGTTCTGACTTGGGTCTCTACTTCGATTTTCAGAACTTTTATTTTTCTACGTGGAGATAAACCTCCTGGTGATGAACCGATGAGCTCGCTCCGACCACCGGTCCTCGTCTTACCGAGTTCAGCCCCTGACCGCTGGTGGGCCTCTGGGGGGTGTTGGGGACGCTCTGGGCTCCTCGTCCTCCCAGCCAGCTGGACATCCATCCGGTGACGCCGTGCCGTCCGTCGTCCTCCAACATCTGCAGACGGGACACCAAGAAGTGGAGATAAATCCTGGAGATAAATCCTGCTAAAATACCACAATCCTGTTTTTTTTTATAAATCCATAAATATTTTCACCCTGTCCCTGTTACATAAAAGCTTCATTTCCCTGCAGCTCTAGTTCACATCGTCTGCAGATGTCCTGCTGGTCCTCATTAGCTGAAACTGAACATGGAGGGCGAGCGTATTCTGATCGTTACGGTAACGCATCTTCACCACGTCTCCGTCTCTGAGCTCCGCCCACCGATGGTCGAGGGGCGGAGCCAAACTAATGTCTGCAGCTTCACTGCTTTAGATATTAAGAAGACAGCATGTGAATGAGCCCCAGATGTTTGCCTGCCCCCCCCCCCCCCCCCCCCCCCGGGTTACCCGACAAACCCAGACTCCTTCTTTTTTTGCTCCGAAGGCCAGACTCCTTCTGAATTTAACTGCTCTCGGTTTCCCTTTAACGTTCCACCACCTTCTGGAAAATGATTCTGCCGCGTCATTAAACGGATGTGCAGGCGCTCTCTTGACTCCACGCTGTCATCCCCTCTAAATTAAATTTCTGCCACCGACGGGTCCCTCGCCCCGCCAGGACCCGGCCAGATGGACCCGGCCAGATGGACCCGGCCAGATGGACCCGGCCAGATGGACTCCACGTGAGCGCAGCGGGGGTTGCGACATCAGGAGGGAAACGGCGTCTGAAAGGTCTCCTGGTTTCTGTGGAGCGCTTGGCTGCGTCTAACGTGGAAACTTTAAATCGCATTAACAGGAGAAGAGGGAAAAAACAAGCGGAACGACTTCTAACATCAGAAAAACGGGTCCTTTAAACTGCTGCTGTGTCATCTGCCCGTCGGTCCGTATCTGTTTCCCTTTAAGAGTGTTGGGTAATAACACTTTGGACGGAGTCCCGCAGGGCTCCTGCCAGGAGGTCTGGATGGGAAGATGCTGAAGCAACCGCTGGACATCCAACCGTTTCTGAAGAACACGCTTACGCAATTTATTGTTTCGAAAACCGGGAAAAAGGGGGCCTGTTGTCTCACAGCAGTATCAAATTAACTCTGTAGTATTTCTGAGGCTCCGCTCCACATTTCAGCAACAGAGCCGTAAAAAGTTATAACAACAAGGATGTGGAGATAAAGAGCCAGCGTGGTGATACTGAACCACTGGACCGCCGGGGGCCCAGCAGGGTCCCCGTGTTTTCAGTTCTTATCCCCAGATCAGCCAACTGTTGCCTGGCTTTAGTTTCAGTGAGAGAGACGGACGTTTCAGCGTCCTCTCAACTAAGTAGCTCTGACTGGCTAAAAATGTCCACTAACATGGAATTGTTTTCTCTAAAGAATATATATATATATATATATTTTCCCCTCATATTAAACACACAACTTTCAGAGGTTTGATATAACTTGCAAACAGCAACTGTATCTGACCGAACGCTTGTTTGTCCTGTTTGACTGAATAAGACTTTACTGATGCATGAAGGGAAACTACGCTGTAGAAGTTAAGAATATAATAAAATAAGTGTTGCGTTTAGAGTCCGACAGCAACTGCAGCAGGTAAAACAGGTGAACTACCAGGCAAAAACATGGATAGAAACTCTCAGTCAACTAGGGTTGTAGCGATACACTAATCTCACGATACACGATACTCAGCTCACGATACGATATATATCGATATTCCTCTTACAATACATTTACATCATTTTCTGAAAGAGTTTAAAGGGACAAAATGATTTTGGTGAGTGTTCCAATGACTTTGTTTGAATTAATTGAAAGTAGGGGTGCACGATAACTATCGACCCGATAACAGGAAATGATGACGTCATCCTGATAAGTCCGATATCACGATGAATATCCCCGATAACATTTATATTTCTGTCAACACAGCAGTGCCTCGCTCCCTCTGAGCCTTGAATGACCGACAGTGAATGTTATGTTCAAGTGAGGTCGGCATAATCAGAAAAATGATTTCTCAGTAAGAAAAATCAAGAATACCCCCTCATGCCAGAAAACAACTGACTTTGCTGACTTTAATTGATATTCGCAGTATTTTCCCCTCATGTTACACATACAAAATAGAAAAAATAGATAAGACCGAAAGAACGACTAGCAAACGAGGGAACGGAGGAATTTACGTTACACCTTGAATGCAGCATTGTGGAACAGTGCGCTGATAAAAAACAAACAAACATGGCGGCGATGATGTAGAACTCCGTTAAAGTTTCAGAGAGGAGGGAAAAATAGCACAAGCTTTAATACGTCAAACCTGAATATCGATACCCGCGGCTGAAAAATCGATACTCGATGAAATGTTGATATATATCGCAGCATCGATAAAAATCGCTCAGCTCTACAGTCAGCAGTTTGATATCTGGGGTTCAGAGCCGCTCCTTCACAGCAACACATCCAGGATCGAACCACTGGTCGTTAACAAGCCTCCTGTGCTGTTACCGCTACATCTGCAGTCTCTGTCCGCTCATACTGCCTGAAATCTGAATAAACTGGTTCTTTGGAGGACATCCCTGCAGCCACACCCTGATAAAACACATAAAACTGCAGTACACATTAGGGGTGAGTATTGGCAAGGACCTCGCAATACGATATGTATCATGATACTTGGGTCGTGATACAATATCACAATATCGCAATATAGTGCGATATTCTACCCAGTTAATATCAAAATTAAAAGCAGAGATGAAAAATCAAGTTGCTGTATATGTTTATCAGATGATATTGATCATTCAGAGGACAAATTGAGTCAAAACTATCAACCTATTTATTGTTTTTGGACATTTAAGTATTCACAATGCGTCTAATACATGAATACATGAATTTCCCTAAAAAAAAAATAGATATGAGCTGAAAAATCGATATTATATTGGGCGGCCGAAAATCGCTATATATTGCCAAATCGATTTTTTTTTCACACCCCTAGTACCCACACTCCCTTTGTTCCCTCGTCAGCGCTGTGAGCTCCAACATTTTATTTGCCACTTCATCACATCGTACTCAAGGTGACCAGTTTACAGTTTAAACGTCATCCTGGCTTTCAGCTTTGCTCCTGCTCTAAATCAGGATATCAGCGCTTCTTCGTCTGGCCGTTACTGTGGCTTCTGGAAAGTTCAACCAGCTGCTTCAATCCTCAGCTTCACCTCCTCCAGTCTGGCCTTCAGCTCGTCTTCATCATCCTTCTCTTCTGCCGTTACAACGGCTGCTCAGAACAGATGTTGTAAAGCACCTGGAGAAGTCCTTAAAGCAGCACCGCAACCGTAACAGCAAATAAAAATGTTCCTAAATTCTTCCTTTTAGCTACAACACTATTATTTCACCATTTATGCCAGTTGTCTTTTCCACCACTGGTTCTGAGATGGAGCAATCACCACGCAGGTACACAGATACACGTGGTCCAACTTCAGTACATGGCGTGCTTTAAACGCCACCACGATGCTAGAACGTTCCATCCATCCACAGATCAACAGATCCGGGCCCAGACCCCCCCAGACTGCTCCACCAGCTCTTCTGGGACGATGCTGAGGCGTTGCCAGGTCAGCTGAAGAGTCCTCATGTCTCCAGCAGGTCCTGGGTCCCTAAACCAGAAGTTACCCTGACCGGACACCTGAACGACCCTCCTGGGACCGTCGCCTTGACGTGGTGCAGCTGTCCGCCTCAGGCCAACTGATCCTGGGGGAGCAGCCGGACTAAGGGCAACTCTATCCACTCACAAAATATGTAAATACAGCAAGTCTGTTGACTCATATGGATTAAAAAAGAATAAAATAAGTTTCAGGACTTTGACGTACCTCCTCTGAACCTTAAAGCCATGAAAGCTCCGTCTTTTGGGAAGCAGTCACGCCGACCCCAGACTAGCCGGGTAAAATGTTTACGACAAATGATGATACTGTCAAAAGATATTAACTCAGCTAACAGGTTACAGGTTCAGCATCATATTGTATTAATTTTACGATGAACGCGGCTGCAATTCAAGTTCTGATTTCTCTGTTGCATCATGTTTCATGCAAAACAGTTTTTTTTATAACCAACACGTGCTCCTAGTTACTCAACATGATCGATGCTTTTCTGCGCCGATAAGAAACTTCAACTGTAAATTATTTAAGAGAGGCTAAGTGGCTGAAACTGGTTGAGACGGTGTTTTAGCTTCCATGACTGCAGACTGTCGTGTTTAATCCAGGTACAGCCAGATGACAGAAACGCCGACAGAGCCCTCACCTTGTCAACGTCTTCTCGGCTCAGTCCCAACACACTTCCCATGAGCCTCAGCACGTCGGCACGCTTGGTTTTAGGGGTGTGGAAGTAGCCCAAGAACAGGTTCCGCATGAGGACCCTGCAGACACAAGATGAAGAAGAAGAAGATGATGTCACATCTGAAGGTTCAAAGCACCATGAATTACTCTCTGAAAAACGAAACCTGGAATCTTAAACACACCAGCGACTCTCTACGACCCCCTGAAAGTGTCGGAGGTGTCTTAGAAACTTCCGGTGAAAGCTGTGGGACCATTTAATCAAAATCAAGTCCAAAATGCTGACTTTAAGACGACTTACTTGTCGATCTTCCCCTCTGTGCTGTTCAGGAGATTCATGAGCTTCCTCTGCGCCTCCTCCAGCATCTCCTGCCTCACGTCCACTGGAACACACACACACAAACCCATCTTTATTAGATTAAAACCAAAAAATAATCAAATATCAGCTTTCACAAGGCAATAAAAACAAAGGAGAAAATAAAACCCAGCAGGCTGCTCTGAACCAGCCGTTGAGCCGTCAGGATGAAACTGCTGTCTGGCCACGTCACAAAAAAATATATACTTAAAATATGTATTGAGACACAACGTTTAACTTGGAAAAATAATTCTTTGTGGAAACTGGAAAGGTTTAATCAACTTTTCTGTCAGACATGGAGAAAATAAAAGCGTTTCCAACCATATATTCTACATATCTGAGCAGCGCGTCCAGAGATACGGCGTTAAAACAAACCAAAGCTGGGTTCTGGACTGGACTGGACTGTGGTTCTGCTCAGTCTCACAGCTAATCACCTGTTATTATAACGCAACATTAATGTTCCTATAGGTTACATACACTCCAGATAAAGATAAAAAGCTCATTTCGGGACGGCTGACAAACATAAACAGTCTGAGAATTTGCTGTGATGTAATGGTCACACCTGATAAAAGACAAATCTGTGATTAACTCATTCAGTCTGTAAATCGGTCCAGATTAAAAGGACAGACATCTGCTTAAAGGCTGGGCAGCAGAGGAATGTTTCTGGAGCATATTTAAACAAAAAATGCAGATGTGAAACATTCATGGGGAGCTTTATCCTGCTGCAGACCTCACAGTCACGTGATGTAACGCCGGTCTGGTATTTTTCAGGATTCTGTGGACTCAAAGACCTCAATAATGGAATCTGCCATCACGGAATCGCGGAATTGGAGATTAAAAACGGAATTCACTTTAAATGCGCAATATAACAGAACTGAACGCAATTTGCGTAAAAGTTTGTTTTTTTTTCTCCCGGGCTAAAAGGAACTTTTCTTTCGAGAAAATGTTCCAACAGGGGTCACGAAAAGCTGGGACACTGCACGCTTCTCCGCCTCCTCCTGCTTCCCTCATTAATAAAAAAAAATATAAACCAACATGTCGAAGCGGCCACCTGAGAAACCGGCGAAGAAGCAAAGGAACTACCGGCTGACTCCCAGGTACAGAGCATCCGAGATTATTATGTGTCTGGTGATTCAATGTTCTGCTCGTTTAGCTAGAACACGATTGAATGGACACAAAAAGATACGCGTGAGGATCACTGGAGTGAAAAGCATAAACATAAAAAGGCGAGAATCACTCACTGAGCTAAACAGCTGGAACACCTAAAGAAAATAAATTACACTGACACACACCAACCAGTGTTCAGTGCTTTCAGTTTCATAGCATCTACATCAGCTGTAGTAAATATAGTTTATTCTGTTACCAGATACGCAGTTTGTCCTGACGTACCTGAAAAATGTCAGGTACGTCATGACAAACTATGTGTCACAGAAGAAATTAAACAAGCTAAAATGATTAGTTTACTGCTGTTGCAATTTTTTTTTTTGCACTTTAAATGGATTTCACCTATTTGAGTTATTTTTTCTTGAATTTTTTTTCTTTGTCAAAAAAAAACTAATGTTTTATTGGACACAATATGTTTAAATGTATGAAAACATTAAAGTTTACAGTTAGAATTGCATAAATTGTCTATATTTCATTACTTTATATACTGTCTTTGGGTTAAATTTGCATAAAATGCTTAAAACGGAATTCTCAAAAAATTAAAAACCGAAAAACACAGAAAATGAAAAAAATTAAAACGGAATTTGAGCAAAAATAAAACGGATTTCATAGGACCCTACCTCATGGTCCAATATTCACAATGAAACGGGGTCAGCTCAGGATGTGGTCTTAGACTGGACCCCCTAAAGGCTCCAGTCAAGGTACCTGCACTTTATATTTGTGGCTCCTTAAAGACGTTTCACAGCTATCTGTCTATCCGACCAGCCACTCACGAAGCGGGTTAGTTACTAGGGATACGCTCGATTAGTCGTCTAACCGATTAAACGTCCGCCCACTTTCTAGTCTGCACCAGAAATATTAGTCGTTTAAACCAATTTGTGTTTTATTCATGTACAAGGCCGCTTAACTGTCATACAGCCGCCCGCCACTAGTCGGAGCTACAGAGCCGTCAGACAGCAGCCCTCCTCTCCACGGCAATGCTGGAGTAGACTGGAGTTTTAAAACAGCACGGTGGGAAGATGGTCTCGCTAAACCAGCGCGGTTTGGCGGTACTTTAATCTAGAAAATGAAAACAAGGTAGTATGTAGACTGTGTCAGAAACAACTGGCATACAATCACTCGACTGGAGCAATGCGCAACCACATTCCACTCAAGCATTTGGATGTTAATCTGCACGAGACGACGGCTGCTGATGCTAGCGGTGCTAGCCACACTCAGGCCAATTTGACATTGTTTACCTGGAGACGTGTTCTCCCGTCCGGTCTGAGAGATTTTAGATGTTTGTTTAATTTTACACTCATATTGATCTGCGCATAGAGCTTAATAATTCAGCAGCAATTTATCTTTTTTAGATGTTACATTTATTTGTTAACTTTAAGTGAGTTTTTGTCGGATGTGCAGGGTTTATATTCATACTGCACGGCGCAAAATGCTGCTCGTTTCGGTTGAAATTTAATTATAATTTAGATGTTTTATTAACTTGAAAGTGAATTAAAGCTATAATTTTTGTCGGATAATCTGCAAGATTCAATGTCAGAGGCAATTTATTTATTTTGGTGGTTAACGTTTGACTGAGTTGCCTTCATGTTCACATTCATTCATACTGCACGGTGCAAAGTGTCTCGTACTTCAGCGGCATTTAAAATCCCACATGGTTGTTGAACATTGTGATTAAAGGCTTAAAGAACTCTTGTTGCACACAATATTTTTTGGGACAATGTTTCAAATTCTGTTTCGATGTTTCAATAAATTGTGCTAAATTTACACTGTTTTCTGAGTGTTTTCCTTTTTTTTTTTTAGACTAGTCGACTAGTCTTAATTAAAATTTCCGTTTAGTCGACAGGGAAATTAGTCGCCAGGAACATCCCTATTCGTTACCCACAGAGGGTACCTGACCGGTGGGGGCGGGGCTTATGAAAGATGTCTACGTGGAATAATCGGCAGCGCCCCACCTTGTTGCTTCAGCTCTTCAAGTTGCTCCTCCTTCAGATCCAACTGGTCAGTCAGACGAGACGCTGAGTCCAGAGCAGCGTTGGCTTCATCCAGGTTCATCTGATGGAGAGGCAGAGCAGCAGTTGAGAAGACTTCAGGTATTAATTCAGCTGCAGCGCCGAGGAGAAGAAATAATAAGGCGAATGTGTGTTTTGAAGTGCTGATTGTTACCTGCAGGGCAGACGCTTGGTCCTCCGACGTCAGAGCTTTTCTCCTCCACTCCTCCTTCTCCCTCTTGTGCTTTTCAAGCTCTGCTGAGTACATGGCTTTCTCTTCTGATGGAGAGGATAAAATAAGACATTTGGATTTCCTTGAACTTAACGCCGTGGGGCTAACTGGTCTGTGCTTGCAGACTTGCCTTGCTGGAACTGCTCTAGCACCATCTGCAGGTTGGAGAGCGACACTGCGTACTGGCTGACCTGCTCCTGGGAGGTCCTGAGCTGGATGAGGGCGTCGTCCCGCTGCTTCACCGCCCCGTTCAGCTGCTCCTGCAGAGACTCCACCTGCATGCTGGCCTGCTGGCTGGAGAGACGAGGCAGACCAGCATCAACGCTAAGCTTTTTTTTTTTTTTTTACCCCCCTCACCCAAACCAAGTGGCACAGAGCCGTAGAGCAAGAGCCATAACCCCCCAGTTTCAGTGACACACCGCTACCGTCTACGCTACCTGGCGTTCTCCACCGCGCTGGAGGACGTGGCCAGCTTCTCGTCCAGCAGCGCCACCCGCCGGCGCAGCTCGGTCTCCCTGTCCTCGGCGGCGAGGGCTTCTCTCGTGTACGAATCCTCGATCTCCAGCAGGTGGTTGCGCAGCCGCTCCAGCTCCAGGTTCAGGCGCTGCTCCTTGTCCCGCATGTGCTGCAGCTGCAGGCGGAGACAGATCAGACAGGGACGTTGGTGGGGAAACATGGGGGTGCATGATAACTATCGACCCGATAACAGGAAATTATGACGTCATTTCGATAAGTCCCATATCACGACGAATAGCCCCGATAACATATATATTTTTGTCAACACGGCAGTGTCTCGCTCCCTCTGAGCCTTGAATGACCGGCAGTGAATTTTATGTTCAAGTGACGTCAACATAATCAGAAAAACGATTTCTCACTGAGGAAAATCAAGAATACCCCCTCATGCCAGAAAACAACTCGTTAACTCGGTCATCATTTTGGTAGTTGCTGACTTTAATTGATATTCGCAGTATTCTCCCACATGTTACACATAAAAAATAGAAAAAGCCGAAAGAACGACGAGCAAACGAGGGAACGGAGGAATTTACGTTAAACCTTGAATGCAGCATTGCGGAACAGTGCGCTGAAAAGAAAAAAAAAACATGGCGGCGATGGTGTAGAACTTTGTTAAAGTTTCAGAGGAAGATAGTTCGCTGGTTATTTGTGACAAATGCTCCAAGCGAAGGAGGGAAAAATAGCACAAACTTTAATACGTCAAACCTGATCAGCCACCTGAAACATAACCGTTGCTTCCATGGAGTTTTGAAATCGCACTAACATGAGCTAACGTGAGCTAACGTGAGTTAGCCAGCAACAAGTCAAACCCTCGCCATCATCTCTCTCATCTAAAGCTTCCATGAGATTTGAAAAAAAAAAAACAAAAAAAAACAACTACTAAACCTCATTTACTTTAATTAAAGGTATTAATTTGAAAGGAACCACAAGCTAAAATCCTTTAAACGTAATTTCTTTGTTACTATGGAGTGCACTTTTTCAGTTTATTTACACAGAAAAGTCTAACTTGTGTCAGTACATTATGACCTGTGCATTATTTTTTATTGTCATTGATGAATTAATTTTTTCAGTTAGTAATTCTGATGTATGTATTTCCATCAGTTCAAGGAGCCTTTATTTTTTATATCAGTCAGTAATGAACCTTATTTAAGTTAATGTGAGATATCAAATAGGTTTGTTTGATAGTTTTATGAAAATGTCTGAGGCTTGCCAACAGTTTTTCATTGTAAAAAATAAATATCTGTTCATTTAAAGAGTCCAAACTGTTTTTGGTTTTGTTCATAGTATTGATGTAATGATCTTAGGTATATGTGTGTTATCGGTATCAGTATCGGCCTTTAGGAGCTGAAAGTTATCGGTATCGGTTTAAAAAACAGTTATCGTGCATCCCCAGGGAATCACGAACCCCACTTACTCCTCAGTTTGGCGCCGTACGCCCTCTTAATACATTATTGAACCGTTTAAAGGGTTGTTGCATGATGCACAAATCTGAAGGACCGATCTCAAAACAGGCACATGCTGCAAAAGACGTCCACCTGTCGTGTCAGTTTGTGGTCTGTGGCTGGACGCCAACGTCTCACCTCGGTTTGTACCGCCGTGGTCTCCATCTGTTTCTGCTTGAGCGCCATCATCACCTGATCCCTCTCCTGCTGGAACACCACCGCTTTCTCCTGCATGGACTTCAGCTCATTCAGGAGCTGATTCAGCTCGCCAGATTTACCCTGCACATCACCAGCAGCACATCGGAAATATAAACCGTTAATGAGGCAGAATGAAACGTTTCCATGTTTGCTACGGTAATACCGTCGTCTGACCTGCTCTTTATCTTTGAGCATGTTCTCCACGGTGGTCGCCTTCTCGCTCATTGCGCTCAGCTGGAACTCCTTCTCCCGCAGCAGGAGGGAAACCTGCATGTTGGTCTCCTGCAGCGCCCTGAACTCCGACTCCTTCTCCCGCGAGCGCGCCGCCACCCGCTCGTTCTCCTCCTTCAGCGTCTTCCCGTCCATCTCCAGTATGAGGGCGCGCTCCTTCAGGTTGGTCACCGCCTGCTTCAGCACCTCGTTGTCGCTCTCGCGGTTGCGCAGCGCGTCGCTGACCTGGAGCAGATGGTCTCCTTTGGTCTTGATGAGCAGGTCTTTCTCCCTCACGGACCTCTGCAGGGACTCCAGTCTCTTCCTTGACCTGCTGGACCTCCTCGGCTTGGCTCCTCTGGACGCTCTCTGAGGAGGAGGCCGAGTTGGCGAGCCGGTGGTTGTTCTCCTGCAGAGTCCTGATCACGGTTTCTTTCTCGACCAGCTGCGCCTGCAGCCGCTGGAGATCTTCTAGCAGCCTGTCGTTAGTTATGGGAGAGGAGGCCTGCTGGGTTTGAGCTTCGACCACCAGAGGGGGACCACTAGATGGAGCCGCTGCAGCTTCAGAAGGCTGTGACACGCTGTCCAGTTTCCCCAGCAGGACGTCCCTGGTGGAGCTGAGCTGGGTGATGGTCTGCTGGACCTGCGCCAGTTCCAGGCTCAGACTCCCCAGCCGCTTCTCCTTCTGCTCGTAGCTCTGGATCAAGCGGGTGTAGTCGACGGACAGCTTGGAGCTGCAGTCGCTGTCGGCGGACACCTGTCCCTGGAGCTTGATCAGCTCCTCCTGCAGCTGAGCCGACTCGTGCTGCATGTTCTTCACCGTGGTGATCACCTGCTGCTTCCACTCCTCCATCTTCTTCACCTGCTGCTTCAGGGTGTCCCTCTCCTGCAGCAGCTCCTCAAACTGGTTGCTGCTGACGCCTCCGGACCCGGCGCCGGACTCCCCGCCGGAGGACTGCAGGACGGTCACCAGGGTCTGGCACTTCTGCGTCAGCGCGTCGATCTCGATGTCCTTCTCCCGGATGATGCGGGACAGGTTCTGGATGGTCTCCTTGAACATCTCCTGGCTCCCCGAGGGGTCGCTCATGTTGGAGAGGCGCTGATTCTCCTGCTGGAGCTTCACCAGCGCGGCTTCCTTCCTTCCCCGCCACGATGTCCATGAGGCGGTGGTAGTCGGAGCGGAGCTGGCTGGTCTCCCTCGTCTTCTCTCGTTCAGCACCGCCAGCATCTGCTCCTTCTCCACGGCGCTCGTCTGCACCTGCTGCTGCAGGTACATGACGTCCTGGATGTGCCCCCCGCCCATGGAGACCCTGGCGTGAAGCGCCTGGATTTCCAGATCCTTCTGCCGGATCACCTGGGACAGTTTCCCCACCTCGCTGTGAGAAACCACCAGCTGGTCCAGCTGCTTCGTCAGCGACAGGTTCTTCTCGTTCAGCTGGCTGATCTCGCTCTCCTTCTCCCTGATGCCCCTCACCAGTCTCTCTATCTCCACCTTGGACAGGTCGTGCTTCTCGTTGCCGTTCTCCTGGTTCATGGACTGCGTCTTGTCCTCCTGCAGGATGACCTCCCCCTGCCCGTGGGGGGAGTCTGCGCGGCCCCGGCTCCCGCGGAGCCCGTCCACGGTCTGCTGGAGGCAGGTGATCTCCTCGTCTCTGGCGTGGATGAGCCTGTCGTAGTTGAGGGCGGTCTGCTGGTGGCGGGCGTGGGCCTGGTCCAGCTCGCCCTGCTGGGCCTGCAGAGACTGCTGGGACAGGAGGAGGGACGCCTGCTGCTCCTCCACGGTTCTCCTCAGAGTCTGCGCCTCCTCCTCGACGGCGCTCCTGGAGGACTTCAGCTGGGTGATCTCCGTCTCCAGCTCCGTGATGATGTCCAGGGTCTTGGGCTCAGCCAGAGACGGAGGACGGCTCTGCTGGTCCCGGAGGCGGTCGATCTCCTCCTTCAGGTGGCTGTTCTCCTCCTTCATGCCGCCCAGCTGCTTGTCCTTCTCCTCCAGCGCCTGCTTGAGCGCGTCAGCCTCCTTGTTCATCACCGAGATGCTGCTCTCCATCTCCGCCTGTAGGTCTGCAGCGTTTTGCTTCAGCGTCTCCGCAAAGACGTCCTTCTCCTGCAGCAGATCCGTCAGCTGCTTCTGTCCGGCGACCGTGATGGACAGCATCTCGTTGGTGTCTCTGTGGTCGGACGCCAGCTGCTCCAGGTCTCTCTTCAGCTTGGCGATCTCCAGGTCCTTCTCCTGGTTCAGCTTGATTGCAGATTCGTGCTCGGTCTGTAAGGTGGAGGCGTCCATGGACCGAGCCCGGGTCAGCTCCTCGATGGTCTGCTGGTACTGCTTCACCTGCTCCGCCAGCGTCCTCTCAGCTTGCGTCAGTTCGCCCTCCAGCTGATTTTTCTCCAGCTTTAAAGCTTCGATGCGAGTATCCTTCTCCCTCACCGTCCTGTTCAGGGAGGCCTGGCTGTCCTTCAGCTGCTTGGCCAGCTCCTCTGCTCTCCCCAGAGCTCGCTCGCTCTCCTCCTTCATCTTCCTGCTCTCCATCTTCATCTCATACGTCTCTGACATCCCCCTCTCGTGGGAGCTCCTCACGTCGTCCAGCTCTCTCCTGAGGTCCGACAGCTCCGTCTCCTTCGCTGCCAGCTGTTCCTCAGATCCACTCCCCCGTCCTCGATCCAACTGCGCTTGAGCCGCCGATAACTGCTCCTCCTTCTCCTGCAGGCTCTTCTTCAGCTCGCCCGCCTCCCTCCTGGCGTCCCGGCTCTGCTCCTGGGCTCGCCCCAGCTTGTCTTTCAGCTCCTTCGCTGTCCTCTCCAGCTCCTGCTTCCCCATGTGCAGGTCGTTCAGGGTGAAGGCGCTCTGGCTAATTTTCTCCCTCTGGGCCTCCAGCTCCTGGTCCGCCGCCCTCTTCTGGTCCCTGGCGGCGTTGAGCTCCGCGGTCATCCTCATCAGCTCGGCCTCCGCCTCCTTCAGCTGTCCCGAGAGCTGCTCCTTCACAGCAATCATATGCTAGAAAGACAAGTAAAAAAAAAAAAAAAAAAAAAAAACAGTCAGTTTTCCAATTGTTTTGCTCAATTAGATTAAAATAAAGATTTCCAGCCTGGTTAAGAAGAAATGAATAAATAAAGAAACCAGTGTGCTGGGTCAGACCTGCGTGGCCTCCTGGTTTTGCCGGTCCAGCTCCTCCAGCTCAGACATCAGAGTGTCCCGCTCCTCCTCCGTGGCTCTCAGGGCCTTTTCTCTCCTCTCCAGCTGCACCTTCAGATCCTCCAGGGACTCCTCCTCCTCCTCCTCCTCCTCCTCCTCGGACCCGGCCTCGCCGCTGCTCGCCGCGCGTCCCTCTGCCAGTTTCAGCTTTTGCTGCAGATCGAGCTGCGGACAGCAAAACCGCAAAGATCACTTTTCCCACGGTCCGCCTCAGCGGATGAGTTTCACCTCACTTCAACGCCGCGCTAACAAGCACACGGACGAAAACACATTTCTGGAAGAACAGCGTTAGCCTGGGCCGAGGCCGAAAGGTCCGGATGTGAGACTACAGTCCAACCATCCTGAACGCAGACGCCCAACATGGGTGTGTTCTCAGTCCCGTCCTTTACTCTGCGTTCACCTGTGACATTTCCACCAGGCTAATAACGGTGGATAATAGAGATTCAGGAAATCTGAGTGCTCCGTGTTCAGGAGGTAGAAGAGAGCAGAGCGCTTGAAGTTCATCTGCGTTTACGTCTCGGTCGACTCACTTCATCAGGCGGGTCGAGGCCCAGCCGAGGGAGCTCTCCTGCCTAGAGCTGAGCGATTTCATCGATTCTGCAATATATATTGATTAGTGCTGGGCAAGTTAACGCGTTATTATCACATTAACACATTAATTTATTATTATTATTATTATTATTATTATTATTATTGCACACTGTTTTTAGTCTATTTATTGTTCTGTTTCTGCACACTGTTTTTTTGTCTATTTATTGCCTATTTAATGTCTATTTAATGTCCTGACTATTTATGTATATTTTTGTATCTGCTGCAACAAGCCAATTTCCCCTCGGGGATTATTAAAGTATTTTCAATTCAATTCAATTCAAAAACACCAACATTTATTTTATCATGCGTTAACACATGTTGCTCACATGCTTTTTTTTTTGAAAAGTCTGTTACTGGCTGCTGTGGAACCAGTAGAGAATTGCAGGTAAACAAGGAAAAGTTCAAACAGACTTGGAGAACGGTAAAAATCTGTGAACTTTACAGTTCAGGTAGCACTCAGGTAGAAATATTAACAATTCTGTCTAAAAAAAGATAAAATTCTGGACTGCAACCAAACTTTGGTGTCATTCCTCCATGTTCCATCAGATCTGCTCCATGTGTTCACTGTCCTGCTGTTCTCTAGCTGGTTACTGCAGTGCGGCTCCATCTAGTGGCACAGATGTGTAATGACAACAGAAAGTCCAGTCCTCCATTATAAAACTAATTCAGTTCTGTGGCCCGTTTTTTAATTTTGTATTTTTGATCCAAGTCTAAACTTGAAATAGTAAAAAATAGGCATTTTTTGTTTTTTTGTGTTAGATTAAAAAACAAAAAATGTAGTAAAATGTCATTTTTTAATTTTTTTTAATTTTTGATTGACAATTGAAAATGGAAAGAATGATTGATACACGAATTGGTAAAGTTACTGAACTTTAACATGGACATTTTCATTTTTACGTTCTTCCAGACGGAGGATTCAACAGAAACAAGGTTATTTGTAACAACTGACAAGTTGAACTCCCCGTTAAAAGTTCCTGCTGTTACCTCAGAAATTACCTGTTTTAATGTTCTGATTGTGCTGAGACACAATCATTTTGTTGGATTTTATGATTGCAATGCGGTTAATCGTGATTAATCAGGGAAATAATGCGATTCATTGCAATAATACAATTAATCGCGATTAAAAAATTTAATCGTTGCCCAGCCCTAATATCAATATTTTATTTTCCCAGAGAGTATCGATTTTTCAGCTGCGGGTATCGATATTCTAAGCTTCTTTCAAAACCCCCGTGTCCCACCTTTAAAAGCTTGCAAGCAACAACTTGCACTGTTTAAATAAATGAAGCTATTTTTCTCAACAAATCTTTTATTCATGTTGTCCAGCATTTACAAGCTGCCTGTCAGCCATATAATGTGTAATTGATGCTTTCAGTTCAATTAATTCAAACAAAGTCATTGGAACACTCACAAGATGTCACCAAAATCACTTTGTCCCTTTAAAATCTTTTGGAAAATGATGTAAATGTATTGTAAGATGAATATCAATATATATTGTATCGTGAGCCGAAAATCGTATATTGTGTATCATATCGTATCGTATCACGAGATTAGTGGATCGCTACAGCCCTACTCCTGCCTATACACCTGCTGACGAACCTCTACTGGTTCGGACCTGCAACAGAGCAGGTTGATGGGGCGATACCAGCCTCCCCCAGAGACATTTACACTAGCTGAGACCGAAGGAGGAGCAAGATGCTTCTCTGATAACCCGACCCCACCTGGACGTCACCTGCTGAGCCTCCCATCCTCTGGTGATTAGGGGTGTGAAAAAAAAAAATCGATTTGACAATATATCGCGATTTTCGGGGCCGCCCAATATAATAACGATTTTTCAGCTCCTAATAGTGCTGGGCGATATGGAAAAAATCATATATCACGATATGGACTATTTTATATCACGATAACGATATATATCACGATATACCATAATAAAGTATGTTTTCAGTTATTCTCTGAAAAGTTTGACAAAAATTTCATTGCTTACTTTTCAACTTTATTTTGAAAGGACACTTAGCTGAACTGTCACAAACATACATTTTAGTGCAGCAAAAACAGGTAGGTACAGAGGTACAGTAGCTTTCACATTTTTTTAATGTGCACAACAGTTTCTGAGAGGAAAAACACATTTTTGCACTGAAGTTCAGCTATAAAAAATAAACACAAATTATTTTTCAACTTTCTGAAATCTGTAACCTTGTAGTGCAAAGTTTGCAAATCAATATAAAGTGTCTAAAGTAAACATCAGGGTTGAAGAGAACTCTGTTTAAGGCATTAACCATGAATAAAAGTGCAAACATAAAAGGCTACTTTGTAGAAGTAGATATGATTCTATCAAATTTATCGTTGCAGGTTATTTAATTACATATTTGCTGTAATAATTGATAAAATTAGGTTAGAAACGATAGAAACAATAGAAGAGAAATGGCACGATACACACTTTTATATTGTCCCCACGATATGTATCGTCATATTGCCCAGCACTAGCTCCTAATATTGATTTTTCGATTTTTTTCAAAAACACTAATAATAAACAATAATTAGGTTGTTTTGAAGCAAATAGTTTTGCCTGAATTTGTCCTCTGAATGATCAATATAATCTGATGAACATATACAGCAACTTGATTTTTCATCTCTAATTTTAATTTTGATATTAACAGGGTAGAATATCGCAATATATCGTGATATCGTGATAATATCGCATCGTGACTCAAGTATCATGATACATATCGTATTGCGAGGTCCTTGCCAATACTCACCCTACTGGTGAGAGACACAGAACCACAAGGACCAGAACCAAGCGCCTACCTACAGACGGTCAGATGCTCTTTGACAGCTCTCTTTCTGAGTTTGTCATTTCAACTACTCAACCAGCCAATTTTACTTTTTAAAACACCCTGCAGACAGTAAAACGACTACAGCTGCTCTCAGCAGCCAGGGCGTCGTGTATTTTTATCTTTTTTTTATTTTGGCAGCAGGTGAACGAACCTTCTCTCGTTCCAGGACGTCTTTTTCTTGCCTCAGCGTTCCAATAATGGTGTTCAGCTCTAAGATGTCGGCGTGCTCCACTTCTTCCTTTGGTTCCACCTAACAGTTGACATCAGAGAGAAGAACATCAGAGAGAAGAAAAATCAATGGATCAATCTGTAGCTGCGTTTATGTTAATGATGGCTAATTGGTTTTTTTTATACGTGCCTCATTCAGGTTTTCAGCCTCTTAATTTCCATTTCTGCCGCTAGAAAATTGAAAGTTTAGATTATTTATAAATAAATCAGAAATGAAATGCTGATGATACAATTCTATACTTTCTGCATGTGTGATTGATATTACTGCACTTAAAAAAATAAAGTAAATAAAAACAATAAATCACCAGAGACTGAAGCAGACAACGAGACTCACCTCCGAGATTGCTTCTCAACATCTGGATCTCGTGCTCCAGCTGGGTCTTCTGCAGAGCCTTCCCCTCCTGCTCCTCCACGCGTTTCTGGAGCTCCTCCACGGAGGCCTGCAGCCGGGCGTAGTTCTGCAGCAGCTGGGCGTTCTCCGCCTGGGCGTCGTCCCTCTCCAGCTGCAGCGCGGCCCGCTTCTCCTGCGCCTCCTGCAGACCGGCGCTCAGTTCCATCAGCCGCTGCTCGCGCTGCTCTGCCGCCTCCTGCTGCGCCTCCACGGCGTTCTGGAGCTCCAGCAGTCTGGAGGCGTCTGAGGGGGAACCGACTGGAGCGCCTCCTGCCGGGAGGAGTTTGAGTTACGCATGACACCATAAAATCCCAGGACTAGCCCGTCTATTTGTGTCCTGAATCTCGAGAACAAATGCCGAAGCCGGGCTGACCTCCGTGAAGCTGCTCCTCCAGCTCCTCGATCCTCTCCTCGTACTCCGCCAGCTCCTCTCTGTGCCGCCTGCTGACGTCGGCCATCTTTTGCCTCTGGGCGTCCTGCAGGGCCGCCAGTTCGTGCTGGTGTTCGTCCACCTCGCGGCTCATCTCGTCTCGCAGCTCCTGTTCCGGCAAAAATCAAAGTTACAGCAGCTTTTCCCCGCCGGCGCTGTGCTCCTGGAGCATCTTGGAGCTGCGCCTCACCTTGATGGTCCTCTGAAGTTTGAGAATCTCCCCCTGGTCGCCGTTACCAGCTCCTGTCGCTGTTGACGCCTGGAAAAAAGAGTAGACTGTAAACTTAGAAGATCAAACATGCAGGACGGAGAGAGCCCATCCGACCAAATAGACTCCTCTTTCGAGCTGGTTTCGGACTACGTTGTTTAAAAGTTGACTTGTCATTGATCTGTTCAGATTACAGGATTTATGAAGTCTTAAAGTCACTGTAGAGGTTTGAAGTGCTTGAGACGTTGCAATGGCTTACTCTATAGTCTATTTAGTGAGAAGTTACGTTCCACAGGCAGTGTCTGTAGCTAGCCCAGTCATGCAGGTGTACAAAAATCCACTCCAAAAACGTTCTTTGTGTTTGAGAAAAATATCCAGATTTATTGATCCAATCCAAGGTTATTATCCACCAAAGTACAAAGTAATGTGACTAAGCTAACACACTTGTTGCAGCTACTCACTGAAACGCAGGTAAGAAAACCGTTTGCTTCTGGCGTTCTCAAGCACTGACTGCGTGCTCCCACAATCAGACGCATCTTTCACATATGCGTTCTTAAAGGGGAAGTACACCTTTTTAATCAACATGTAAAAAATCACATAAAACATAAATTCTAGTGTGCTTTTAAGGTTTTTAACCATTATATGAACTTAAATGAAATTATGAATCTACAAACCCCGTATATTTATATATATTATTAAATTATGCAACTTCTTAATGCATTTCACTGTATTTATCAAAATGAACTGGTTTTTCTGCCTCCACAGTCACTTCCTCATTCAAACTACGTGACTGTGGCACCTCCAGATGTTTGGCTTGTTTAGTATCTGGCAGCTCTGCGACGAGTCTTTGAGCTGTTCACACATCAGGATCGAGTCCCAACCGAGCTGCACAGCTGGCTAACTGGGCCTGAAACGGCCTAAATCTGGATTTATGACTTAGAATGGTGTGACGTACACACCTGTGTAACAGGTTCTATAAAATTAACCACATTCACGTCTGCAGAGCCCCAACCGGTCAGGAAACCCTGAACGTAAATGTAAAAATTTAGACTTCACACTAGGGATGGAACGGTTAGCGGTATTACGGTAAAGCGCGATAACGATTAGCGTTTATGTTTGACTTCATCTCTTTATCGCGGTCGATTAGCCGGATGTGTAATATCAGCCTCATTCAAGTCTGCGAGCGACTCGCGACTGTGTCTCGCGTGAATATGTAGCATGTAACATCGGCATCGTAACGTTAGCATGGCGGAAAGTGGTGATAGCACACAGGACATTTACCAACTCACTAAAATGACGAAATCCGAGGTCTGGACATATTTTGTTTTTTTGTTTTATTAAGAATGCAGAGACAACTGGTGGAGGACAGTTGTCCTGTCTGCAGAGCACTTGTTTACATTTTATTGTAATTTGTACAAGCAACTTGAAGGAGCTAAGGCTAATGCTTCAAGCTACTGAGATGTTTGACCAAGAGTAACCTGGTCGACGCGCTTCGCTAACTCACATTTCGTAAACGTTACCGTTGCGCGTTGATCGAAAAATGACCGGAACGATGTTCTTCTGATGCAGTTAAAATATTAATTTATTCCATTAACTGTTCCGACAACCATAACGCCGGCAGTTAGCGCCACAGCGGTCAAACAGCTAACCAATAACAGGCAGCTACCTTTATACCTGACCCTCAGGTAACAACACAGCGACACCCACAGACACACAGAGTGAACTACAATTCAGAACAACATATTTGGCTCCTAAACAACTGTTTCTTTATTTACGCATTTATACTTATTTAAAGTTCAACTTAAGTTTAATTCATTTGAACATGAACAATAATTATTGTTCCTGATAATTGTTTGCATATTTTGACCTACTATGGTTGTTAAAGTGTTTATTTAAATTTCCACCAGACAAATAAGTTTTGTTCCTGTTTTATTTTGTTCATCTAAAATAAAACCTCTTTCTGTGCCAGTTGTTTCTCCGTTTAATGTGAAAGTTTCATTTTGATAAGATTTTGGCTTCTGATGTTTTAGTTTGACAAGAAAATCACAAGATTTTGTGAAATTATTTAAATGTATGTGTTTTTTGGACTTTTGTACGCCAATTAAGAATATTGCGATGATATCGTAAACCGTGATAATTTTGTCACGATAATTGTGATAAATTAAATTTTCTATATCGTTACATCCCTACTTCACACCAAAGAAAATTCAAGGATGTCTCATCCTAAATCATGCAACTGTCCTGCCGAGACATCTCAAGAACTAAACGGCGCTAAAGACGCCCGTCAGAGAAGGTACTCGTGGTCATATCCGTGGCTCCGGTCAGTCCTGAACTGTTCTCCCGTTACTTTACCTGAGACATTCTCCTCCAGTGCGCCACCTCCGACTCCAGACGGATGACTTCTGTGGACAGCCGGTTGATCTCCTGCTGCGACCAAAGAACGTCGCTGATGTCGACCTCGTCGCTGTGGAAACCCTGGTGAGAACCCGAGTGACGCGTCAGGAAGGTGGAGGTAGGAGACGTGGCGGTGGAGGAAGTGGTGGCGATGGGCAGCACCGCGGGGTGCGAGGCGGAGGCGGACTGGGCCGAACGCTGCAGCTTCTGGACTTCTTCTTGGAGTCCACTCTGCCGAGCTTTCAGGTGACTGATCTCCACCTGGAGGGGGCGGAGCAAACCCAGCATCAACAGGAGCTTCATGTCTAAAGCAGAACAGGACTTACACAGATCACATTTAAGGATGTTTCCTGTCAGAAATCACAGATTTAGGGGGAAAACCAGCAGATTTCAAAATATTATTGATATTATGCGTACTTTTTTTCTATTAGTGAATTTTGTCAATTTATTGTAAAATTTAGACTATTTGTAAAAAAAAAATTAATTAATAAGAAGAATAACAACAACAACTATTATTATTATTATCATCATCATGATTATTAACAATAATAATAATAATCATTATCATCATGACTTTTGTAAAAGATGTTCAAAGTCAAAATTACTAATTTTGGAAAATCAAAACTTTGTTCTGAAACCAAGACTTTTGATGTAAAATCACAAAAATGGTTTTCAATTAAAATATTTTTTTCATAAAATTTGACATAAAATTACAATTATTATTATTGTAATAATTGCAGCTTTTCATCCCAAAAATCACTCATTTTTATTGTACAAAATAATAATAATAATAATAACAAAAATATTTAGTGAATTATAATATATTGTGCTTGGGTTATTATAATAATACAACAATAATAATAATTTTCCTAAACCAACTTTTAAAACAAAAAAAATCAGCTTATTGTTGGAAAATCACAACAGTTTTCGTTATAAAAATGACACATTTTTGCTGGAAAATTGTTTTGTTTGCAAAATTATGACATTTTGACATCAAATTACAACTTTTCATTTATCTATCCATCTATCTATCTATCCATCCATCCATCCATCCATCCATCCATCCATCTATAGACTCCTGGCTGCTCTCATCACCCCTGTCACTCAAGTTTTTGACGTCTTAAATCAGACGTGCAGTCACGTTGACGCCGTGGTTTGATGAGATGGATAAAACACGTTTCCAGCTTCTTCCACTCAGGCTGGTTTGTCACCAGCTGTCCATCCAGATGTTTTCATTTAAAAACATGAACGTACGTACATCTTTCTGTTGCAGCAGGGTCCTGTATTCTGCAGACTGCTGCTTAATCTGGATCTCCGACGCCTCCAGCTTCTCCTCCAGTTCCGCGTGAAGCTTTTTCAATCTTTCGTACTGCGGCAGCCAAACAAGGAAGAGACAAGGAGAAATTAATTAGTTAAAGACATTAATCTGTGACCTACATGGCTCGAGTCCATCGCTTTACGGGGAGGAACATTATTCACAACGTGGAAGCACGACTCAGGTCTGTGAAGCTGGATCTAAACAAAGCACAAGACTTTCTGTAGACTTTAATCACAGCTGTGATCACCAGACAGGACTAGAAGCTGTGTTCTGATATTAATGTGAGGGGTCAACAAATAGGTGAAATTTGTCATATTAAGTTAAAATGACAGTAGAATAACACTTAGGTGGTTTGTTTTATTACTTAATGTTTTTTAATCATGTCATGAATATTTTACAGTAAATCAAAACATATTTAAAAAAGATCGAGAATTTAAACCATATTTGTTTAATTTTAATGACCTCTCACGGCCCACCTGTAGTACCTCCACGGCCCACCAGGGGGCCGCGGCCCACACTTTGGGAATCACTGGGTGTAGAAAATTAAAACTTCAAGTTGTTGCCACCAGAATTGGATCTACAAGCTGCAGGATCTACAGGCTCCAGGATCACATCGTTTCTGTTTGTCCTAGTTTTTGTTCAGTTAATGACACTGAGAAACCTGTCGGGTCACCTGAGGTTGGATTTCACTCATTTTAAGACCTGCTGAATCTGGACGTCTACGTCAGTAACATCTTAGAGGTGAAAGAGGACAGATAGAATATCTGCATCCTCATATCCATCAGTGATTAAAAAAAACAAAAAGGTGACATCTGCTGTTGAACATTTGATGTTTTTTAGGAACAGATTATAACACATCTGGAGCAATAATGAGTGTTTATAGGATCATGAATGTAGGAGGGACTGAAGGCAGTGATGAGCACTTGTTAGAAAATTTCACTGTCAGTTTCTCTGTTTATCAACTGTAATATGACACCGAACATACGTTGGTAACTACAGCGTCAGCGTGAGAGCCACCGTCGGAGCTCTGAGGGACTCTGAAGAACCTGCTGCAAAAACAATTCAGACCCGATTAATGTCATCGTGTTTTTTCCTGCTGCGACGGCTGAAATAAACTGAGGAGCAGGCGAAGGGTCTCACCTCGGACTTCTGGGTGGTGAACGCCGTCTCGGCTTCGGCCAACTTGGAATTGGACACTTGCAGCTCCGTGGCAGCATCTGTGGCGGGACGTTAAAGATATCATCAAGAACTCGTCTGGAGGGAAGATCACCGGCACTGAAACATTACTGGTGACGGCCACACAGCTCACGTTGAAGAGGAGGAATCATCACAGCGTAAAAACCGTGTTTGTGTTTAAACGTGCATCGGTCTGTTTAATCAGGCTCACCTGGTCGACCAGGTGACTCACCACACCAACCACCTTAAAACTCAATGACGACACAAGCTGGACTGGAGCCTCAGCTCAAGTCCCCTCAGAGATAAAGAGCCCTTTAACTTCTGGTTTCTGCCTGGAGCTGCGACCAAAGTTCTTTCCTCCTGTTGATCATTTCATCATTTTAGCCGGTGAAACATCTGGAACATCTGATACAACTTCCAACGTCCCCGTGAGTGCAGGCGGCGAGTTAGACGACTAAAACGGAGACGAGCTGGAAACCAAACAACAGAGGTGCAGTTGCCTTCACACTCCAACACGACGGGTTTAAGATAAAGCGATCAAGATGTGATCAAAGGGTCGGACTTTCAGCTTCAACTCGAGGCGACTGGAGGTCGTTTAGATGTTTAACTGGAGGGAATCAAAAGCAGAGCTCACAGCAGCGCCTGATACTGGAAGTAGGATCGTCTCTGCACGCACAGGGAGGAAAAGTTTTTAGAAAGATTCTTAAGGAGCCGACGTTTGACGAGCCCGGCCGGTCAAACTCCTTTAACTCTGCGGTGCAAAGAAACCGTCCGGTTCCTGAACTCTGACCTCCAGGAGAAACTCCACACCTCCCTGGAACCGTGGTGACGTTGCATCACAAGTGTGACCAGGGCTGTAGCGATACACTAATCTCACAATACGATACACGATATTTGGCTCACGATACGATACACAGTGATCCCTTATTTTTCATAGTTAATGGGGACCAGCGCTCCCCAGCGAAAATCAAAATCCGTGAACTGGAGCCGGAGCCCCCCGAGCCTCAATAATGTGTTAAAATATGTTTAAAAACGGCAAAAAAAAAGTAGCGAAACAAGACAAAGGCTCACCTGTGGTCTTTCTGTTTCCTTCACAGCCTCTGGTCTCTGAACCGTAGTAAACAATCCGCTGGTATTGTGCTATTTTTGGCTCATAATTAGCGGCTAACACGCTAACAACAACAAAAGAAAAAGTCTGGTTTTCTCTGCATGGAACAGGAACTTTATTGTGTCACTGCAGGAACTTGTGACATCACACAGGTTGTATTGTTGGGCTCCTGTCGGTTAACAGAGAATGTAAATCTATACACGCTGGGCTGCTGTTGATGCTCACTACACTTTTCATCTAACCCCGTTTTCTTCTGCTGTCCCACGACACACACACTACATTACCCATAAGGCCACACCATTACCCATAAGACCACCTTCTTAAAGGGGCCAGGCTGGCTCACAACATTTCTTCGGAGTGAGAGAACGCGCACAACATCCTGTGATGTTTCCGCAATTTTTTTCTTGATTTTTTTAAAAATATTATATATTGCTGAAAAATCCGTGAATAACTAAAACCGCGGAACTTAAAGCACGAATTGGCAAGGGATCACTGTATATCGATATTCATGTTCCAATACATTTAAATAAATTTCTGAAAGATTTTAAAGGGACAAAGTGATTTTGGTGACATCTTGTGAGTGTTCCAATGACTTTGTTTGAATTAATTGAACTGAAAGCATCAATTACACATTATATGGCTGACAGGCAGCTTGCAAATGCTGGACAAAATGAATAAAAGATTTGTTGAGAAAAATAGTTTCATTTATTTAAACAGTGCAAATTGTTGCTTGCAAGCTTTTAAAGGTGGGACACGGGGGTTTTGAAAGAAGCTTAGAATATCGATACCCGCAGCTGAAAAAACGATACTTTCTGGGGAAATAAAATGTCGATATATATCGCAGAATCGATAAAATCGCTCAGCTCTAAGTGTGACGCCACGCACACAAACGTGCTCGTTCAATGACGACACCTCCTGAATCCCAAAAGTGCCGTTTCACTTGTTGGGCCTCCGTCTAGTTTTCTCCACCAGCACCACGCTGCTCATCCTTTTCTTTAACTTTTATTTTTCTTCCCGTTCCAACAAACGGAGCTAAAACCTGGGCATCAGTCCATCCAGGATCTTTCGGTGTGAAAATAACTACACATTTCCCACATTTGTTCCTGAAACCCAACAACTCGCTTCCTGACCCGCCAGTCAAAACAGGAAGTTCATTCTATAGTTCATAAAAAAATAATGTAAATGCTCAGATACCCTTATCTGCGTATTTCCAGTCTTCGATGCTGGTGCCAGAAAAAACTCCACTCACATTAATAATAGATTTTTTTTCATTGACCTGAACGTTTTCTGTTTAATGTTGACGTCAACGATGAGCCGTCTGTGCTATATCGTAGATTAAACTGACACAGCTGTTATCTCCGTGTTTAATACGTTCAGTATTACAGGATAGTTTAATAAACTTTGCTTCTTCATGACATCTAGTGTGTTGAGCTTTGACGACTTTCACTGCGGCGCCGTTTCAGTTCACGGTTTCATCACTTCCTTCTCAAAGACCTTGAACTGATGACAGAGAGTCTCCTCCAGCACCTAGTCCACCTGGGAGCCACAGAACACCTGGACCCGCCCGAACGAAGCATCTCCAGGTGATGGTTGGAAGAAGCAGCCCCTCCTCCCTCCAGTGAACCCACCAGTCTGGATCCGGCTACGTAGGTGGGCCTGGTCAGCCACACTGGACTCACTTTGACAAAAAAAAAAAAACTCTGTCTCTGTAAATGGGTCCGGCTGGTACCTCCTCCCGCTAGTGCTGGGCGATATGACGATACATATCGTGGGGACGATAGAAAAATGTGTATCGTGCCATTTCTCTTCTATTGTTTCTATCGTTTCTAACCTAATTTTATCAATTATTACAGCAAATATGTAATTAAATAACCTGCAACGATAAATTTGATAGAATCATATCTACTTCTACAAAGTAGCCTTTTATGTTTGCACTTTTATTCATGGTTAATGCCTTAAACAGAGTTCTCTTCAACCCTGATGTTTACTTTAGACACTTTATATTGGTTTGCAAACTTTGCACTACAAGGTTACAGATTTCAGAAAGTTGAAAAATAATTTGTGTTTATTTTTTATAGCTGAACTTCGGTGCAAAAATGTGTTTTTCCTCTCAGAAACTGTTGTGCACTTTTTAAAAAAATGTGAAAGCTACTGTACCTCTGTACCTACCTGTTTTTGCTGCACTAAAATGTATGTTTGTGACAGTTCAGCTAAATGTCCTTTCAAAATAAAGTTGAAAAGTAAGCAATGAAATTTTTGTCAATAACCGAAAACATACTTTATTATGGTATATCGTGATATATATCGTTATCGTGATATAAAATAGTCCATATCGTGATATATGATTTTTTTCCATATCGCCCAGCACTACCTCCCGCTATCAGCCATTTCCACCGACCGCTTCAGAACGGATCAAACCAAATGCAACGGGCCTTGGATCAACAGGCTTCTACTCCAGAACCGACATCATTCACCAGAACCGGCCACATTTTATTCAAAATAGCACGACTCCTTTAAAACGACGCTTCCTCGCTGCCTTTTTAAAGTTTTTAATTGAATGAACGGTGAGCTGGATGGTTCTGAAGCCAGTTTTAATTAGTCAGTTAGTCGTTTTCTGTCTGCTTCGTGCCGACCAGGCAGGAGACGGAGTTGGAGGTAGCGGTCGCAGGTTCGACTCCCACCTGCCCATCTCCCCCTCCTCTCTCTCTCTCTCTCTCTCCTCCTCACTTTCCCGCCTCGCAGCTTTTGAAACCATAGGCTGGATTGAGACGGTCTGGACACTACGGAGGAGGGACGGTGAGTTTATCCGTCTGAGGGAGATGAGACGAGGAGGAAGACCAACGACATTTATGGATGCGGTGACGGAGGACAGGAAGTTAGATGGAGGCAGATGATTCGCTGTGGAGGCTGACGGGAAAAGAAGATGATGCAGACAAATAATTCTCAACTAAAAGTTAAATATTTTCCATTGACCACAGGATGCATCTTCTGAGGTGGATGTTTGAGTTTTGGGGGTTCAGTAACTTTGTCAGTGGAATCATATTCATCCCTGCAGAGTTTTTTTTTCCTTTCAGTGGCTCTAACTTGTCTACTTTTATTGATTTATTTTAGTGATATAAAGGCTTCCAGGGAGAGGTTTAGACACCGAGACACCGTCTTACCTCCGACCTCCTCCATCCCTTCCAGCAGCATGTCTTTGGTAAAGGTTGATATCTGCCCGGTGAAAGACGACAGGCTCCCGCTGACCTGGCCCAGAGACTGGCCGAGGCCGGAGCCGAGTCCGCCCAGCCACGACGACATCCTCGGCGGAGGCGAACCGACCACAAACACGAGCTAAAACACAAACACCGACCGGAGGCAGCGGCCGGGGAGGAAGCGCGGCGGAGCTGGCCTCGTTTCTGAGTCGAAGTGAGGCAAACGTCGGCCCGGTCATGAAGCTCCGCTGTCGGTTCCGGGCAGAAGAAACGCAGCCGAGTCCAGAGTCTGGACTCCCGGAGTCCAACGAGCTTGACTTCGGCTCTGACAGAGACGCTGACCGGCTAGCAACAGCTGCTCCGCCGCACGAAGGAATCCGTCGAGACGAGCGACTCACGCGGCGTCACATGACCCGTCCGGGCGGCCGTTGCCACAGATTCGGGCTCTGGGTCGGAGCCGGTGCCGTCCGCGGCCGGTTTTGGGTCTGAACTCGGCGGGTTGGCGCGGCTGTAAACACCTCAAAGTGCCACATCAACTGCAGCCATTATCGACTCCGCTCCGCTGTCGGCTTCTACGTGGACACCGAACGCGGCGGCGCTGCATTGTGGGATACCTGGAGGACCAACAAAGTCAAGGTGCGTTCAAGGGCCTACAGAACGAGTCGGACACTCGCGATTCGAAATGAATCTGACTCGGAATTGCTTAACTGATGGTGTTTAAGCCTCATTACAATACACAAATACACAAAAACAATCGGTGAGGTACTGTACTGTTAAGGTTTCGGGTTCTTTAAAGGGGAGAAAGGAAATACATACATACTTAAAAAATACTACTAATAATAATAATAGTATTAAAATAGTAACAATAAAATATGAATTAAAATTAAAATAAAAACGGGGGTGGGGGGGGGGGCTCATTTCAAATTCCAACAGTTTCCTAGCCTTCTACTTCAATATTATTACTTCCAAGAAAGTAACAAAACCTGTACCAGATCCTCCAAAACTTGTCTAGCTTGTCCTTTTGTGGTATAACTTATTCTCTCCAGAGCGAAATAAAAGCACATTCCTTTCAACCAATGTGCCAAAACACAGGACACCTCTGTCTTCCATTCCTTGGCCAGACTGCATTTAGCCTCCAAAAAACAAAAATTTAAATGAGTCAGCCTGTTTAATCTTTAATAATTATGACCAATGTGGGACCATTAAAGTAGTAAATGATTATAAACTAGCTACCTCTCAAAATTGAGCTAATTACAACAACCACACCATATTTGGTACTAGTTCTGTTTTAACATTCTAATAATATTATGTAAAAAAAAAAAATATATGTTTAATATAGAATTTGAATAAAGTGTCCTTTTAGCCTTCCAAATAAAATACTCAGTATGCTTGGATTATTCTCCAGGAAGCTCCAGACATCAACAGTTAGTTCTGTTAAGGCTGTGCAATTGATCAGAAATTGATTGAAACCATCATTCAGAAGCTGTAACAGACATAATTTTGTCCATGTCAGTTATTTTTTTTTGTCCAAAATATTCATTAAAGTCCCATTAATTGTGCATTTGTGCACATTTCCCTTCAATTCAGTTCAATTCAACTTTATCTGTTTTAGTGTCTATTACAATACAAGTTGTCTCTTTTCAGAGACCCAGAGCATGACTCCCGAGCAAATATTATAACCCATAACTAATATTATTTGATCTTAAAAAAACAATGGCAAGTATAAAAATAAATAATAATAATTAAAAAAAAAAAAAAAAAACTCCTGTTGCAGAAGAAAAACCTTTCAGCCAAACAGTGACAAGGAAAAAGTCCCCTTGAAGAGGAAAAGACCTTGAACAGGACCCGGATCATGTAGGCGAACTCTTTCTCTGGATAAAATAACCCACTTGTTATAGTCGAGCATATTTAGAGCAAAAACTTCTTAAAGGTTTTTCTTAAAGCTGTAGTCTTGAAGCAAGTCTCCAACAATGTGAAAGACTGGCCTCTAAACCAGTGATTCCCAAAGTGTGGGCCGCGGCCCCCTGGTGGGCCGTCGTGGGACTGCAGGTGGGCCGTGAGAGGTCATTAAAATTAAATTAATGTGTTTTAAATCCTTGATCTTTTTTTAATATGTTTTTAATGACTGTAAAATATTTATGACATGATTAACAAAACATTAAGAAGTAATAAAGCAAACCAGTTAAGTGTTATTCTACTGACATCTTAACTTTGTTGACCCCTCACATTAATATCAGATCATGGTTCCTTGTCCTGTATGTTGATCACAGTTGTGATTAAAGGTTTCGGTGGGCTGCAGAGACTTTTCACATTTCAAATTGGGCCTTGGTATTCTGAAGTGTGGGAATAGCTGCTCTAAACTATCACCTGGTTCAGGTGAGAAACTTCCCTCACTCACATGACGTGAAAGAAGCAGTTCCCTTATCTTGATCGTGATTGGCCAAGAGGCTCACGTGCACCAACGCTGCGTCATTAGGAAGAGGATTCTGACGGCTCCGACAGTCACGGGGGTGACATACTTTGATTCAAAACGGCAACTGGTTTTGCAGGTATGTTAAAGGAAGGATGAGGGGTTTGTGGATGATGTCACACCTGCTGATACCTGCTGATAAACAAGATCAAGTCCACCCCCACTGCGACCAGTTCAGCATGAACTGTACCAGCAGAAATGGCTGTGAATGGGAGATTTTTACTGAAGGTGACCAAGTGCTCCACATTAAAAATCATGCTGAATCCCAATCTTTGATCAATTATCACCACCACCCCCCCTCTTGATGACGTGAGATGAGCTACGTTCCGATATCAATGTGAGGGCCGAACAAAAAGGTGACACCTGTCATAGGACGGTAAAATAACACTCAGTTGGTTTGTTTTATTACTTTTAAATATTTTTTAAAATCATGTCGTAAATATTTTACAGTGATTAAAACCATATTTATGAAATCAAGGATTTAATATATTTGATTATTTTGAATGACCTCTCGTGGCCTACCTGCAGTACCACAAGGGCCCACTAGGGGGCCGCGGCCCACACTTTGGGAATCTCTAAAATGGATGATGTATTTTTATTGTAATAGAACTGTATTCAGAAATATGTTAAATATTGAAAATCAATCCAGTGTGTAATTCATATTCAGAATTCTTGAAATGGCCACATGTCTGTTTTTAAGAGAGGCAAACTGGTCAATCACTGTTGTGACTCAGATGCAGAGGCCTGTCTTTTTCAATAGACATAGAGCCCCGTGGAACTGGGATTAAGAACGGAATTCACTTTAAATCCGCAATGTAATAGAACTGAACGGCAGTTTGCGTAAATTAGTTCTTTTTTTAATCCGGACTAAAAGGAACTTTTCTTTCGACAAAATGTTCCAAGAGGGGTCACTAAAAGGAGGGGACACTCTAGCTTCTCTGCCCCCGATTTACTTATTAACCAAAGAATAAAAAAAATACATAATAATAATAATAATCCAAAGAACACACGTCAAAGTGGCCATCTGAGAAACCGGCGAAGAAGCGAAGGAACTAGCGGTTTACTCCCAGGTTCAGGACAGAGCAGTTTCTCCGAGATTATTATGTGTCTGGTGATTCAATGTTCTGAAAGTTTTGCCAACACACAGTTGGATGGACACGAAAAGATACGAGCGAGGATCACTGAGTGAGTGAAAAGCACAGACGTAAAAAGGCGAGAATCACTTACTGAACTAAACACAAAGAGGATGACAATTATGCATTTAAACGGCGATGTCTGTAATAGCTGGAAAACCTAAATAAAAACAAACAAGAAAAAAAAAACCCACACACAGACACACAACCAGTGGTCAGTGCTTAGGATTTCATAGTATCTACATCAGCTGTAGTAAATAAAGTTTCTCCTGTTATCAGACACAGTTTGTCATGTTGTTGCCCCCTTAAAATTACCACGTGGCAACAGCTCTCCTTTTTTTGTCTTTATTTGAGCTCCAAAAAGTTTGTTACATTTTTACACACAAAAACGGTCCCCTGTGAATAACAAATATGAAATGAGTATTTAGGATTAAGTCGTGAACGGCTAAAAACAAAAAAAAAACACTTACACGTCCCACAGTAGATCTAAGCATCAAGCTGGTACCTGCATCGCAACCCATCTCACCTGAGAGTGATTGTGGGCCTGCTTATAAGCATAAATACTGGGTCACGTGACGTCGACTTCCGTTTGATAAAACCAGATATGACATTAATACAGTGATTTAAGATCAGTGAATCTAACTGTTCCTTTGCCATCACCAAACAGATTCCAGGTGGATTAAAGAAAATATTTAAAGTGCACAAAAAAAATAGGTTGGCTACAATGACACACCTGAAGAAATGTCAAGTACGTTAAACAAGTTAAAACGATTATTTTACTGCTGTTGCAATTCCTTTATTTTTTGCACTTTAAATGGATTTTACCTATTTGAGTTATTTTTTTCTTAGTTATTTCATAAAAAGAACTTTTGAAATGTTTTTGTTTGTCAAAAAAACGAATGTTTTGTTGGACACAGTATGTGTAAAAGTATGAAAACATTAAAGTTTACAGTTATAAAAGCTTCTGCAGGTCTAAAGTCTCCCTCTGCAGGAACTTGTGGAGTCCTTCGGTTACAGACAGAAGTGACTGAGACATCAGTAGTGCAAAGACTGCTGGGAACTTGTAGAACTTTTCTCTGAGACCAGAGCAAAGTGATTCTTAAGTTTTCTTTCATTGTAAATTCAGTAGATTTTGATTTTAATTCAGCTGGTCAATTCTTCTGTTAATTCATCAACATCACCCCAAAAAGAAAAGTTCAAAATAGAGAATAATTAGAAAAAAAGTCAATGTCAGATTGAACTATTGTATTTTATAGATAGATCTTTTCAATGCACATTTAAAAATGTTTTAACATGAATTAAAAAAACAAAAAAAAAGAGTGAATTATTTTCATTGAACCATGATCTGTGAGAGGTAAAGAGTAACAATGCACAAAATACTGACTGAAATAGTTAGTGATGGAGTTAATAATGACATATAAACAGTGTTTATTGTGAGTTTAGTTTTTAGACACTTTTGAATGATCAAACATTTCCCGGGTCAATTCAATTCAATTCAATTTTATTTGTATAATGTCTGTTACAATGTCAGTTGTCTCTAGGTGCTTTAGATCTAGAGCCAGGCCATCGCAGGGCCACATATAGACAAACAACCACTCACACTCACTCCTACGGGCAATTTAGAATTACTAATTAACCTAACATGCATGTCTTTGGACTGTGGGAGGAAACCGGATCACCCGGAGGAAACCCATGCAAGCACTATGAGGCTAATTACTAATTAACCTAACATGCACGTCTTTGGACTGTGGGAGGAAACCGGATCACCCGGAGGAAACCCATGCAAGCACTATGAGGCTAATTACTAATTAACCTAACATGCACGTCTTTGGACTGTGGGAGGAAACCGGATCACCCGGAGGAAACCCATGCAAGCACTATGAGGCTAATTACTAATTAACCTAACATGCACGTCTTTGGACTGTGGGAGGAAACCGGATCACCCGGAGGAAACCCACGCAAGCACTATGAGGCTAATTACTAATTAACCTAACATGCACGTCTTTGGACTGTGGGAGGAAACCGGATCACCCGGAGGAAACCCCATGCAAGCACTATGAGGCTAATTACTAATTAACCTAACATGCACGTCTTTGGACTGTGGGAGGAAACCGGATCACCCGGAGGAAACCCATGCAAGCACTATGAGGCTAATTACTAATTAACCTAACATGCACGTCTTTGGACTGTGGGAGGAAACCGGATCACCCGGAGGAAACCCATGCAAGCACTATGAGGCTAATTACTAATTAACCTAACATGCACGTCTTTGGACTGTGGGAGGAAACCGGATCACCCGGAGGAAACCCATGCAAGCACTATGAGGCTAATTACTAATTAACCTAACATGCACGTCTTTGGACTGTGGGAGGAAACCGGATCACCCGGAGGAAACCCACGCAAGCACTATGAGGCTAATTACTAATTAACCTAACATGCACGTCTTTGGACTGTGGGAGGAAACCGGATCACCCGGAGGAAACCCATGCAAGCACTATGAGGCTAATTACTAATTAACCTAACATGCACGTCTTTGGACTGTGGGAGGAAACCGGAGCACCCGGAGGAAACCCACGCAAGCGCTGTGAGGCAACAGTGCTAACCACTAAGCCACAGTGCTGCCCCGAGCAAATATCATTAACTAAAAATATAATATTAAATCCTAAACAGAACCCTTGTTCTGAGACAAACACTCGTATCTCACGCTCAGCAGATCACAATTGGCTGGAAACATGTCACATGGGAACAGATGCCTTTAGGGTTCCAGGCAAGTTTCTCTCCTATTTGAACTTGAGTCACAGGCTCAGAAGTGACAGCTGCCACAGAAGTTGCAAAACTGCTTCGTCTTCCTTTGATGTGAACTTGTGATATGTTTCCACTTTTACTCGTTGGTGATGAGATGGGTACGTCCTGAATGTTTCCAATGCACACTTGTCTTTCAATGAAAGTGACTGCATCACTTGACGTTGATGTTTCTCCTGTATGTCATAAGCTGCTTATGTCATTTCTTCTTTACTTTGGAAAATTTTGTAGAAGAACCAACTATGTTTAGTTTCTAACCGTCTCATGTTCCAGAAGTACCAGGAACTGCAGCATTTTCTTCAGTACTGTCAACAGTACCGGGGTACATCGCCATCATTTCCCGTGCTTTGGTCACATAAGACTGATTAGTTGAACCAGATAAATGTTCCATAGTCAGAAATGTATGGTTGAGAGCCTCACTAGGACTGATTCTGTGACGTGGATCTATGGCCAGCATTTGCTTCAGAAGACTGATGAATGCATTTATGTCGTCTTTTTCATTTTCGTTAATAGTCAGAATCATGGGCAGATCAGCCAGCTCATCTAGACTATGAATTGAATTAGATATTCCCTTATGACTCGTAAAAACCTCTCCTGTTTCTTGTTTGAAGACTTTAGTCGATTTCAGCAACCATGTATTTTGGGGTGTGTAATTAAAAAAATACTCTGTGCTTTCTGCGGCATCCAGAAATTCCTTATCAGGCTGACCATTTACCTGCACAATTATCCTCACTACCTCATATTCAGATGTATCTGGATATAGATCTTGACCAAGAAATAAGTAAGCGAAAACGCAACCGAGTGACCATATATCTATATTCTGATCACAGATTGGGTGCCCAAAAATAAGTTCTGGAGCCCTGTGAGGAAGAATTTGTATGGGTCTTTCCTCGTTTAACATGGATGTTTCCTCAGCAAGTCCAAAATCAATCAGTTTAACTTTATATGGTCGCGTTCTGTGATTAACCAACATTATATTATTACATTTGATATCTGTGTGAACTATGTTGATGCTTTGCAAGGCTTTTAAGGCCACAAACAGCTGCTGAGAAATCACACGAATTTCAGAGATAGTAAGCGGTGTCTCAGATCTTTTAAACATAAAATCATCTAAGTCAGAATCCAACAGTTCTGTGACCAGACAAAATTCGTTCTCAAATTGAAAATGTTCAATAAAAGTCAGTAAGTTGTTTTTCTCAGGGTCTAACTCTCTAATTCGAGATAATATATCTACTTCCTTTTCACCCTCTGAGATATTATTGGGCTCTAATATCTTGATGGCTACATAGTTTTTAGATCCCTGAGATTTGCATTTTGCAACACGACCAAATGTCCCACTATTCAGATACTCGTCAATTACGTACTTCTCTGAAGAACCGCGGAGAAAATTTCCAATATCTGTGCCTTCTGTTGGCTTTTTCTTCTTATCTGCCATTTCTGAATTTGACTGAAATAAAAACTTTTTTTTTTTTAATCACTGAGGTCAAAATAAGCCTTACTTAAAGCGCTAACTTAAAGCAAATGTTTCACATTGAAAAAATATCAGAGGTTTTATCTAACGTACGTCATCAGTTTATATGACGTAGAGGAATGTTCCATTGTGTGAGAGTGGGGCGCGGGTGTGACGTCAGAGACGTGCGACTGGATGTTTTGAAAAGAGAAAGAGAGGGAAAAGAAGTATTCGTGTTGTTAACGTTCTGTGCAATAAACGGAGCGTGTTGCATCCGCTTCAAAAGAGTACCAAGCCTGTGAGTTTTTGTCCGCAGAAAGAGTGTCTCAGAAGCCCTGGATACTTCGGCCCGCTACAATTGTAAGAACTCCACCCCCCTATATTGTACTCAAATGGTACGTTCGGCGGGGGCCGGTGGGCGGGGCCGGTGAGCGGGGTTGTCTAATGTTCTGCAGTTCGTCGGAAATGAATAGAACTTTTTTCCCCGTTTTTTTTTTTTTTTTTTTTTTAATTATTCCAAGAATTCAACAAAATTAAATACAAATAAAATAAATAATATAAATACAATAAATATAAAATACAAATTACATACAATAGAATATTTTTCTAGGAACCTGTGCAAATACAAAAAAGGAAAAGAGAGAAATAAGTTTGTATATATAAAAACAAACAAAATCTGTAAAATAAATAATAATGAACAAAAGATAGGGTTTATTTTGTAAATTATATTTTTCCATTAAATTAAAAAGTTTCATTGCTTTTTTGTTAGTCGTTATGAAAGGCAATGAAATTGGGTCAAATTTTCATTTTCATTTTCATTTTCATTTCGTATAAAGAATTTACAGAGAATGACAATGTTATTAATTAGGAAATCATATTCCTTGTTGTTCATGACAAGACCATAAATAATGTCTTTTTGAGAGAAAGATTCAAGATAAATCTCATGAATTCAGTCATGTACATCAGTCCAGAGTGCTTCAGAAAACATACATTGATAAAATAAATGTTCTGAAGTTTCAATATTATCACAGAAAATGCAGTTATTAGTTTCAAACCCAAATGGTTGTTCTAGTAGTTGATTAGATGGATAAACACCGTTTAAGATTTTAAAATGCATTTCTTTTGCCTTTGGATTTATTGGAAATTTTAAGCATTCAGAGCGAAGCAAATAAATATCATCTTTGGAGAAGTTTGTTTAATAGAATTTTGAAAAGAGAGTAAAGGGTATGCAATGTCATTATACATATTTCAATCTTTTTATTTGGGATTTTAATGTTTTCAAAGTCATACCCACCAACTAACAAATGTGGAAGACATAAGGTAATGTTTATTGAGCTTAAAACAATTCCTTTAATTGATGCTAAAGTAGAATTAGGGATGGCTTTCCCAACAGAAGAATAGTTACGATTAATTACTGAATCATATTTCAGGCAAAAGGTTTTATATGACATCACACACCCATAACCATCGACTATATGAATTAAGGACCAAATGCCTTTATCCATATACGTTTTTATTATACAATGATTTTCTTTTAACTGTGATCTATCTATTGTTCCATATCGGTGTGTTATGTGGGGTGAAATTATGATTGTACAAAAGCTTCCAGTATAAACGAGATAACAGGGAGCTTTTGAATAATGAACTCACATCTCATTAAGAAACTGATGCCTCCTAGTTTTTTGAAAATTTAATACAACTCTATAGAGCAGACACAAACGAGTCTTCTGTCTTTCATTACACACAGTTTGTCGAACTGCATTGTGGGAATTGTGCATCACGTTGTGTCGACTGCGTGAGAGAAGAGTCTGATAAAATCAGAAGGTTGATCAAAATTAATATATGCTTGTCAGTCTCCTTATGTTCCTCCCCAAATGATTAAAAAGGTCAATTCCATCATTTTTAAATTCATATGGAAAAATAAGACTCACTATCTTAAAAAAAATCTGTGATGGTAGTTTATGAACATGGTGGGTTAAAAGCTGCTGATTTTGAAGCTAAGATAGGTGTCCTAAAGTTGAATTAGATAAAAGCTTATTTGGCAAAACGCGATTCCTTGTGGTTCCATATAGCAAAATATCTTTTCTAAAAGGTTGGAGGATTTGCATTTTTTAATGCTAATGCATTAAAGTCGGATTTTGAAATAACTAAACTATCAATCAAACTGACTTTCACAAATACTACTCTACTGGAAAATTATGTTCATCCACAACTTTACACCACATAGTTCCACCGTGGAATAATAGAACCAAATCAATACACAGGAAGACCTTATTTAAATAAGAATTATATAATAAGAAAGTTTTATATTTGTTACTGACTTGATGGATATAAATGACAATTTATTGCAGTTTAATTCATTTGTAGAAACATTTATTTATTCATTTAATATTTATTGTTGAAAAAAAAAACCTTACTACAATGTTGATTTCCCTTCTGGGATTAATAAAGTAATTTTCATTCATTTCATTTGTATTTTATTTGTAGCTTAAAATGCTCTTATCGAGAATTTAATCAACTTAGAGCCATTCCTCTTCTGTTCAAATGCATAAATAACAATATCCTCACAAACTCAAATGTGTCTGTTAAACTGCCCAATTTAAAAATCAGTAAATTGAAATTTAGTGAAAGAAAATGCAACAACAAAGTCCTTGGAAGAGTGTTTTAAAGAAAATATGTTCCATAATGACAAAAAGTCAACAATAATACTGAAGTGACACTAGTTACCTAGTTTGTAGTTACCTTAAATGGCCAATTTCACCCAAGATAAAAGAAATCCAGCTCAAATTAAAAAACAATATTTATCTTGCTGCTGAAACTCTATGAAAAAGGTTCAATTTTGAAGTAAGTCTGTGTGTTTTCTGTAAGACAGAACATGAAACAATTGAATACTTATTCTTCTCTTGTTCAGTCACAATGTTGTTTTGGAAAGATGTTTATCGATGGTTAAATATTGGGATTAAAAATTCTCTGTTTAACAAATTTTAAGTGATGTTCTATATGGAAGGTCTGTCTTAAAAGATGTCCAAAATGGTGAACATAATTCTTATTATGGGAAAATATCGTAGTCATGCGGTTTTAATAACTGTAGCACAACAATAGTGAGCGGACTGATATGTCTGCACGAATGGTTTAAAATCCTGATATTGTTTTTTTTTTTTATTTATCTGACAGTGGGAGTGGGTGGGTAATAATATCATAAAGCTATATTTCGAAGATAAAACGATTGAAAATTGCACATTTTGCAGCTGGCAACATGGATAATCCTACATTATAACTATACTGAGTAACAGATGAGGAAATATCTATATTTTATATAGATATATATATCTATATATCTAAATAGATATATATATATCTAATATAGATATATATAAATATATATCTATATTTTCTGAAGACATTTTTATTTAATGTTTAAAAATGAACCAAGTGATTGTTACCATTATGGACCACATTGTTCCAGGCTTAAATGTTCTGAGAAAGGTTTGAGAAAATAAAGTATTTCTGTTTGTTATAGCTCAATTGTACCACTAGGTGGCAATATTGTCTGTTACAAGTTGGAATGCTTTTGCGTAGAAGAAGAGCGAACAAGGAAGGGAGCAAATACATGCACATTAGAGTACCATTGCTTGGAAAGAAAGATAGATAGATAAACTTTATTACAGACTCAAGGTCCAAAAAGCCAAAGACAAATGTACCAGTGTCCCCAGAGCTCAGACTGGTAGCGTACAGCACTAAACATAATATTTGATAGCAGCAAGATGATTTCATTCTTAGAGTCATTTAGTCTGCCAATAAATTTATACATCAGACCTCTCAGAGCAGACTGTAAAGAGTTCACTCACTCACGCTGCCACAAACATCTCACTGGCACTAGTCCATCGCAGTCTTTGTAAAAGTGTCCTTAGGGAATCATTATATGCCACTTGCAGGCTCTGAAGGCTTGTTTTATTATAACGAGACCAAAGATGAGCGGTGTACAAGGGAGTACAAGAGGCTTTGAATAAAGTCACCTTCACAGAATCACTACATGAACCCAATTTCCGTAATAAAATATTTGCTTGCATGCGACGCTGTCAGTAAATGTCCTCATCATCTGTGAGCTGATCAGTAATCCAATGGCCAAGATATTTAACCTTATTGGAGACACGTAGAACATCACCTGCTAAACTAAAGTCAGGAAAGGTTATACATTTGTCTTCCTTCGTTCTACAGATCATTAAGACACTTTTTGTAGCATTATATTTGATGTCATGTTGAACCTATCGTGGAAAATTATCTGAAGAAGAATCCAAGTAGAATGACAAATATAACGTTCAATGTTTTTATTAGGTCAAGTCAGAAGAAAAAAACAGACTTTTAAGCAGCAGCACCAGAAGTCCATATATGGTCATGTTGTATGACTGATAGTCAGGGCGTAGGAATTAACAAAGAGTGGCTTGAGTTACATATATTTGTGAAAATGCAATAAAGGCACATTTCACCATTTTTTTAGTATGTAGATCACATTAGTCCTGGTCCACATCAAAAACCATAATACCTAAGCTTCTGTGAAGCTTTTATTCGATGTGTGAAAATGCAATAGAGGCAGGTTTCATCGTTTTTACAGTATATAGACCACATTAGACCAGGTCCTGTAATGGTTTAGTAAAAGGAACGCAAAGGAGACTCTAACTGGTGAAAGAAAAAGCTTTTTTTAAAGGTGAAGGAGTGAGAGGAAGGAGTGGTGCTGGTCCAAGTCGGGAGTTGAGAGCTGGTCCGGGAAGGAATCACTGCTGGAGGAGATGGCTGGGCTGACAGGCAGGTCGTCCGGCGGGCAGGTGGGCAGGATGAACAGAAGAAATTTTCACAAATAGAAAAAAGGTTTCACAGATCAGAAACTGTGTCTGAATGAATGTTTAGCCTCTTTAGGATAATCAAATCCAGATTTGAGAAGCCTAGGTATTATGGTTTTTGATGTGGACCTGGTCTAATGTGGTCTACATACTGAAAAAACAGTGAAATGTGCCTTTATTGCATTTTCACAAATAGAAAAAAGGTTTTACAGATCAGAAACTGTGTTATAATGAATGTTTAGCCTCTTTAGGATAATCTAGTCCAGATTTGAGAAGCCTAGGTATTATGGTTTTTGATGTGGACCTGGTCTAACGTGGTCTTTATGCTGAAAAAACGGCCAAGTTACATTTTCACAAATCGAATAAAGGTTTCACAGATCAGAAACTGAGTTAATGATTCTCCAGGGTCTGTAGATTAATCTAGTCCAGATTTGAGAAGTCTGGGTAACTTCAGCGTCGTCACTGCTTTCTAACGAGACCATCGACAGTTAAATTTAGCGGCACGTTTCTTCTGGTTTTCACGTTCAACATAACAACATTCTGTCAACTCGGACGATCTCCTACGTTGGGCTTTTCTTCCTCTGTTCGTCTCCAGATTTCTTCGGGGATGTCTGTACGTCTGAGCCTCCTGCCGGTTTCAGAGCAATCAGCTGATCCTTCATGTAAACAATGCGGCCATGACGTTGTCAGCTAAACGAAAAATGAAGACCTACTGAGTTGTTTAATCTGTTCCCTCTTGGAGAGGGAACAGATTAAATAACTTAGTGTAAAATAAAAAACAAGGAAAATAACCAATTTACATAACAATCAATGTTAAAAGTATAAATACCAGGAACGATGGCAACAGGCTGGGGGCACGATGAGTGCGCATGCGCATAAATGGTTCGAATTGAATGATATGACGTCACGCTCTCGTTGTTGTCACAGCAACGTCAACAGAGATAAAAGGGGCTACTCTTTTTTTCACATGACCTGTGTTTACAAACACAGAAATGGGTCGCTGTGAACATTTTAAAGAAGTAATTCTTTGAGGAATTCTCAAACTTTCAGAAATGCAGACACCCAGGAGCAGTTATTTATTAGTACATATTGATGACATATATGTAGGTCTTATTATCAGAGGTTACTCAAACAGTTACTACGTTGAAGAGCTCTTGCATTCAGGAGCTTCTGGAAACGTTTTCAGGTGCAGAGTACTGGGAACAAACAACCATGTGGCAGTAAAAATTATGAACAGAGATTGTACTGAGGTAGGAAAGAGCGAAGCTCTAATATTATATCGATTTAGAATGTATGACCCCGACAGAAACAACTTGCTCAAGTTTATTGAAAGTTTCATGTATAAGGACCATTTTTGTCTGGTCACAGAATTGTTGGACATGACTCTAACTGATTTTATTGAAAGAAGAAATTTTGAACCTCTGCACATCAGTGACATTCGTGACATTGCTAGGCAGTTACTAGTGGCTCTGAAAATACTGAGGACCATTGGTGTGATTCACACAAATATCACACCTGACAAAATAATGCTGGTAGACCACCAGTTGCAGCCTTTCAAAGTTAAGATAATAGGTTTCAGTCATGCTACTGATACAACTAATTCAAAGAAGGAGGGCACTTTCCAGAGTATTCCTTACAGGCCTCCAGAGGTCATCATTGACCATCCTAAAGTGGACGTAATGGCAGATATGTGGTCTCTTGGTTGTCTTCTGGTATATTTATATATAAGTCAAGACCTATTTCCAAATAAAGAAGCTGACGCAATTAGTTTTATGTATCGGCTGTCTCACCACCCCGGACATTCTTTCCTGAAACCTGGACGCAAGTCAAGAATCTTTCTTAACATGTTAATGATATTTTCACGGTGGGTATGGACACCCGTCAATTACGGTAGATATCACTGGAATTCTGATGATGAGTATGGTGATGGGCAGGATGTAATTGATTTAATAGACAGGGATTGTGAAAATCCCATCTTAGATCTAGAAGTATACATTTTCTTCGTCCTCATTTGGAACTTCATAACAATAGAGCCTCAAAGACGCTTTACGCCTCAAAGGGCTTTAAACGACCAATTCTTTACTTTGAAGCATTTGGATGGTTTGACTGATCCTTATATAACCAATGAAATAAAAAGAATGACACTGAACCCAGACAACATGTGCATTGAGTCTAAAGAGGAAAACACCAGAATGTCTGGAAGCTTTAGCAGCAATGAACACAAAGAAGCAACTGCAGCCAGCTTAACCACCACTGACATGACTAACAGATACATAGTTGCTGCTGAAGGTAATGAGGAGACCATCAGAGGTTCTGCTACCTCTGAAAATCAGGCTGTAGCCAGCTCCAGTAAAGAGGAAGTGACATCAGCACCAAGATCTGTGACATCAGACCAGCTGGAGTCCTCTAAAACATTATCTGTTCAAACTGGAACACGTGAAATCAGTCCCAGTAAAGAGGAAGTGACATCAGCACGAAGATCTGTGACATCAGACCAGCTGGAGTCCTCTAAAACATTATCTGTCCAAACTGGAACACGTGAAATCAGCCCCAGTAAAGAGGAAGTGATGTCAGCACCAAGAACTGTGACATCAGACCAGCTGGAGTCCTCTAAAACATTATCTGTTCAAACTGGAACACGTGAAATCAGTCCCAGTAAAGAGGAAGTGATGTCAGCACCAAGATCTGTGACTTCAGACCAGCTGGAGTCCTCTAAAACATTATCTGTCCAAACTGGAACACGTGAAATCAGCCACAGTAAAGAGGAAGTGACATCAGCACCAAGATCTGTGACATCAGACCAGCTGGAGTCCTCTAAAACATTATCTGTTCAAACTGGAACACGTGAAATCAGCCCCAGTAAAGAGGAAGTGATGTCAGCACCAAGATCTGTGACACCAGACCAGCTGGAGTCCTCTAAAACATTATCTGTTCAAACTGGAACACGTGAAATCAGCCCCAGTAAAGAGGAAGTGACATCAGCACCAAGATCTGTGACATCAGACCAGCTGGAGTCCTCTAAAACATTATCTGTCCAAACTGGAACACGTGAAATCAGCCACAGTAAAGAGGAAGTGACATCAGCACCAAGATCTGTGACATCAGACCTGCTGGAGTCCTCTAAAACATTATCTGTCCAAACTGGAACACGTGAAATCAGTCCCAGTAAAGAGGAAGTGACGTCAGCACCAAGATCTGTGACATCAGACCAGCTGGAGTCCTCTAAAACATTATCTGTCCAAACTGGAACACGTGAAATCAGCCCCAGTAAAGAGGAAGTGATGTCAGCACCAAGAACTGTGACACCAGACCAGCTGGAGTCCTCTAAAACATTATCTGTTCAAACTGGAACACGTGAAATCAGCCCCAGTAAAGAGGAAGTGACATCAGCACCAAGATCTGTGACATCAGACCAGCTGGAGTCCTCTAAAACATTATCTGTTCAAACTGGAACACGTGAAATCAGCCCCAGTAAAGAGGAAGTGATGTCAGCACCAAGATCTGTGACATCAGACCAGCTGGAGTCCTCTAAAACTTTATCTGTCCAAACTGGAACATGTGAAATCAGTCCCAGTAAAGAGGAAGTGATGTCAGCACCAAGATCTGTGACATCAGACCAGCTGGAGTCCTCTAAAACTTTATCTGTTCAAACTGGAACACGTGAAATCAGCCCCAGTAAAGAGGAAGTGATGTCAGCACCAAGATCTGTGACATCAGACCAGCTGGAGTCCTCTAAAACATTATCTGTTCAAACTGGAACACGTGAAATCAGCCCCAGTAAAGAGGAAGTGATGTCAGCACCAAGAACTGTGACATCAGACCTGCTGGAGTCCTCTAAAACTTTATCTGTCCAAACTGGAACATATGAAATGAGGTCAAGTGAGGAGGCAGTAGAGCCAATACAAAGACATTTGATGAAGGGACAGAAAACAGAGCCAGCACTGGAGCTCACTGGGAAATTCAACATAGATGTAAAAATGTATGTAAGAACAATCATAACTTTTGAGTTGCCACCATCAGCTGATGCAGATAGTTTAAGATGCAGCATCATCAACCTCCCTGCTGACGTGACAGAGAACACTGACAGAACTGCTGCTGACCACAAAGACAGACAAGCAGGAAACATCATCAACAGCACAGCTCCTGGCAGCAACCAAACAGATGAAGACATTCCCTGTGAAAAAGACAAAAAAACTCATCTTCCTGAGGTTAATCCCCTCATGAAATGTCTCCAATGGATCCGCAAATTCTTCTCTTGGTTGTTCAAAAAGACACCCTGCAGCTGTGTTTCATCGCCCTTTTAATTTTGTGACATGACACGAATGACGGAAACGCAGTCATTTCCCAGTTGACTTTCATCAACATTTGAAAATGTTGCTCAGGATTTGTTAGAAAACTTTCATGGAAATGTGGTTAGTGAGAAGGTAACCTGTGTTTTTGCAAACATTTCTTCATTTGCAACACATCCATTAAAAAGTCAGGGCAGTACGGTGCTGTGATGGTTTCCAGTCGCCTCACAGCCAGGACATTCCCAGTTTGAATCATGGCTGGGTTGTTGCCGTCTGCGTGGGTTCTCTCCGGATTGTCCGGCTTCCTCCCACACGCCAGGAAGGTTGATCATTAGAATGATTGGTGATTCTCCATCACGTTTATTAGTGAGCATTGAAGACCAGGTCAGGAATATCCTGATGGTGGCTTTTAAATGATAACTTTGGAGACACATATGCACAGAAGTGTATGTGTGACAGTGTTATAGAAAAGTGGCTTAGGTCACTTCGACCTGTTTGTGTGAATCATGTTAACTCTGTGTCGTGACTTCTCCTCTGGAATGTGAAATATCGTCACTCAGATGTTAATCGTATGATTTAGAGATGCGTAGTCTGGTTTTGAACTGAGAAATGGAGAGCAGCTCGGTGAAGTGGCTTCATACTGCTGCATCTGTGAAAACGACAGAGTTGCGGTTGCTAGTCGCAGAGGTTACTTAGCTTAGTTAATATTTCTGTGCTTACTGTGACATTGTTTACAGTTGAGCCCGCCGGTAATCCGCCGGCGCGTATTTACCCACGTGATTGCAGTGTTTCCTCACCACCAGCTGGCCTTCAGCAGGAAGGTCCCCCCATATGATCCAGGTCCTGCTCAAGGTTTCTTCCTCTTAAGTGGAGTTTTTCCTTGCCACTGTTTGGCTTAAAGGTTTTTTTTTTCTCCCTCTGTGGGAGTTTTTTTTTACCTGCCATTATCCTTGTTTAGAATTTAATATTATATTTTTAGTTAATGATATTTGCTCGGGGCAGCACGGTGGCTTAGTGGTTAGCACTGTTGCCTCACAGTGCTTGCGTGGGTTTCCTCCGGGTGATCCGGCTTCCTCCCACAGTCCAAAGACATGCATGTTAGGCTAATTAGTAATTAGCCTCATAGTGCTTGCGTGGGTTTCCTCCGGGTGATCCGGCTTCCTCCCACAGTCCAAAGACATGCATGTCAGGTTAATTAGTGGTTCTAAATTGCCCGTAGGAGTGAGTGTGAGTGGTTGTTTGTCTCTATGTGGCCCTGCGATGGACTGGCGACCTGTCCAGGTGTAGCCTGGCCACCTAGAGACAGTTCACATTGTAACAGACGTTATACAAATAAAATTGAATTGAACTGAATTGACCCGGGAAATGTTTGATCATTCAAAAGTGTCTAAAAACTAAACTCCCAATAAACACTGTTTATATGTCATTATTAACTCCATCACTAACTATTTCAGTCAGTATTTTGTGCATTGTTACTCTTTACCTCTCACAGATCATGGTTCAATGAAAATAATTCACTCTTTTTTTTTTTTGTTTTAAATAATGTTAAAACATTTTTAAATGTGCATTGAAAAGATCTATCTATAAAATACAATAGTTCAATCTGACATTGACTTTTTTTCTAATTATTCTGTATTTTGAACTTTTCTTTTTGGGGTGATGTTAATAAATGAACAGAAGAAAACGGGTTGACCTAATGTTCTGCAGTTCGTCGGAAATGAATAGAACTTTTTTCCCCGTTTTTTTTTTTTAATCATTCCAAGAATTCAACAAAATTAAATACAAACAACATGGCTTACATACAATAGAATATTTTTCTAGGAACCTGTGCAAATACAAAAAAGGAAAAGAGAGAAATAAGTTTGTATATATAAAAACAAACAAAATCTGTAAAATAAATAATAATGAACAAAAGATAGGGTTTATTTTGTAAATTATATTTTTCCATTAAATTAAAAAGTTTCATTGCTTTTTTGTTAGTCATTATGAAAGGCAATGAAATTGGGTCAAATTTTCATTTTCATTTTCATTTTCATTTCGTATAAAGAATTTACAGAGAATGACAATGTTATTAATTAGAAAACCATATTCCTTGTTGTTCATGACAAGACCATAAATAATGTCTTTTTGAGAGAAAGATTCAAGATAAATCTCATGAAGTATATCTCATGTACATCAGTCCAGAGTGCTTCAGAAAACATACATTGATAAAATAAATGTTCTGAAGTTTCAATATTATCACAGAAATGCAGTTATTAGTTTCAAACCCAAATGGTTGTTCTAGTAGTTGATTAGATGGATAAACACCGTTTAAGATTTTAAAATGCATTTCTTTTTGCCTTTGGATTTATTGGAAATTTTAAGCATTCAGAGCGAAGCAAATAAATATCATCTTTGGAGAAGTTTTGTTTAATAGAATTTTGAAAAGACAGTAAAGGGTATGCAATGTCATTATACATATTTCAATCTTTTTATTTGGGATTTTAATGTTTTCAAAGTCATACCCACCAACTAACAAATGTGGAAGACATAAGGTAATGTTTATTGAGCTTAAAACAATTCCTTTAATTGATGCTAAAGTAGAATTAGGGATGGCTTTCCCAACAGAAGAAAAGTAGTTACGATTAATTACTGAATCATATTTCAGGCAAAAGGTTTTATATGACATCACACACCCATAACCATCGACTATATGAATTAAGGACCAAATGCCTTTATCCATATACGTTTTTATTATACAATGATTTTCTTTAACTGTGACCGAAAGAATGAGATCGCGGATACAAGCGGTGGAAATGAGCTTTCTCCGTAGGGTGGCTGGACTCTCCCTTAGAGATAGGGTGAGAAGTTCAGTCATTCGGGAGGGACTCAGAGTAGAGCCGCTGCTCCTTCACATCAAGAGGAGCCAGTTGAGGTGGTTCGGGCATCTGGTTAGGATGCCCCCCGGACGCCTCCCTGGGGAGGTGTTTCGGGCATGTCCAACTGGGAGAAGACCACGGGGAAGACCCAGGACCCGCTGGAGAGATTATATCTCTCGGCTGGCCTGGGAGCGCTTCGGGGTTCTCCCAGAGGAGCTGGTGGAAGCGGCCGGGGGGAGGGAGGTCTGGGCCTCTCAGCTGAAGCTGCTGCCCCCGCGACCCGATTCCGGACCAAGCGGGAGTTAATGGATGGATGGATGGATGGATGGATGTGATCTATCTATTGTTCCATATCGGTGTGTTATGTGGGGTGAAATTATGATTGTACAAAAGCTTCCAGTATAAAAGAGATAACAGGGAGCTTTTGAATAATGAACTCACATCTCATTAAGAAACTGATGCCTCCTAGTTTTTTGAAAATTTAATACAACTCTATAGAGCAGACACAAACGAGTCTTCTGTCTTTCATTACACACAGTTTGTCGAACTGCATTGTGGGAATTGTGCGTCACGTTGCGTCGACTGCGTGAGAGAAGAGTCTGATAAAATCAGAAGGTTGATCAAAATTAATATATGCTTGTCAGTCTCCTTATGTTCCTCCCCAAATGATTAAAAAGGTCAATTCCATCATTTTTAAATTCATATGAAAAAATAAGACTCACTATCTTAAAAAAAATCTGTGATGGTTAAAGTTTATGAACATGGTGGGTTAAAAGCTGCTGATTTTGAAGCTAAGATAGGTGTCCTAAAGTTGAATTAGATAAAAGCTTATTTGGCAAAACGCGATTCCTTGTGGTTCCATATAGCAAAATATCTTTTCTAAAAGGTTGGAGGATTTGCATTTTTAAATGCTAATGCATTAAAGTCTGATTTTGAAATAACTAAACTATCAATCAAACTGACTTTCACAAATACTACTCTCTACTGGAAAATTATGTTCATCCACAACTTTACACCACATAGTTCCCTGAATTTGTGCAACAGTAGGATTTTTCTATTGTTTTTGATGCTGTGCCTTCAGGTATTATTTCCCTCTTCAAAAATCAAACTGTAAACAACAACTTGCCCATATCTTTAAATATTATTGAAACAGTAATGGGGAAAGCTTGTTTTACGGGTAATAATAAAAACAAAAACAAGTTTATTCGTCAACTATTTCAACAAGATATTGTAAGTTCACCCTCTGCTATATCCTACTGGTCCACATTTGTTGGAAGTATTAATTGGGAAAAAGTCTGGCTACTACCTAATAAGTTTTTTTTAACCAACAAGGTCAAAGAGATCTCATTTAAAATCCTTCATAGATTTTACCCAACTAATCATTATATACAAAGGCTAAAGAAGGACATTGATGTGAATTGTACCCACTGTGTCTCGGTCAACGAAACCTTGGTTCATTTATTTTGGTCTTGCCCACACCAGACAACTTTGGAGCAGACTGACACGCTGCATCAGTGATTATATTTATCCCTAGTTTAGCTTATGCTGGAAAAATGTCTTGTTTGGATACACTGAATATGATAAAAAACTAAATTTTCAATTTTACATAATTAATTTGTTAATTATTTTATCAAAATTTTATATTCATAGGTCTAAATTTTCTAGTAAGAAACCAAACTTCTTGGAACTGTCTGCATACGTTGGTCAATATATCTCCTCCCACTGTGATTGTGAGAATAAAAAAGCTGTTAAAACATGATCTTTGTAAGCTTTACAAAATATTTATTTAAGTCGATGTCTCCTTTTGGTTTTGCTGTCAACCCCTGGCGTATTTGTATTTGTGTTTGTTTGATTGTGTATTAATGTTGTATACACATGTTTTATTCGATTGTATTCAATGTTTTGTATACTATCGTTGTCAATAAAGTTTATAAAAAAAAAGACAGCCTTACAGACTGAGCATGCTCAGAGAGCCTAACAGACTGAGCATGCTCACACTCAGTTTGTAAGGCTGACTGAGCATGCTGTCTGAGCATGCTTAGTTAGCCTTACAGACTGAGCATGCTCAGACAGCATGCTCAGTTGTCTGAGCACGCTCAGTCTGTAAGGCTGTCTGAGCATGCTCAGTCTGTAAGGCTGTCTGAGCATGCTCAGTCTGAGCATGCACAGTTGTCTGAGCACACTCAGTCTTTAAGGCTGTCTGAGCACGCTTAGTCTGTAAGGCTGTCTGAGCACGCTCAGTCTGTAAGGCTGACTGAGCACGCTCAGTCTGTAAGGCTGTCTGAGCATGCTCAGTCTGAGCATGCACAGTTGTCTGAGCACACTCAGTCTGTAAGGCTGACTGAGCACGCTCAGTCTGTAAGGCTGTCTGAGCATGCTCAGTCTGAGCATGCACAGTTGTCTGAGCACGCTCAGTCTGTAAGGCTGACTGAGCATGCTCAGTCTGTAAGGCTGTCTGAGCATGCTCAGTCAGTCTGAGCATGCTCAGTCTGTAAGGCTGTCTGAGCATGCTCAGTCTGAGCATGCACAGTTGTCTGAGCACACTCAGTCTGTAAGGCTGACTGAGCACGCTCAGTCTGTAAGGCTGACTGAGCATGCTCAGTCTGTAAGGCTGTCTGAGCATGCTCAGTCTGTAGGCTCTGAGCAGCTCAGTCTGCTCAGTGCTCAGTCTGTAAGGCTGACTGAGCACGCTCAGTCTGTAAGGCTGACTGAGCATACTGTCTGAGCATGCTCAGTCTGTAAGGCTGTCTGAGCATGCTCAGTCTGTAAGGCTAACTGAGCATGCTCAGTCAGTCTGAGCACGCTCAGTCTGTAAGGCTGACTGAGCACGCTCAGTCTGTAAGGCTCACTGAGCACGCTCAGTTTGTAAGGCTGACTGAGCACGCTCAGTCTGTAAGGTTAGCTGAGCATGCTTAGTCTGTAAGGCTGTCTGAGCATGCTCAGTCTGTAAGGCTGTCTGAGCATGCTCAGTCTGTAAGGCTGTCTGAGCATGCTCAGTCTGTAAGGCTAACTGAGCATGCTCAGTCAGTCTGAGCACGCTCAATCTGTAAGGCTGACTGAGCACGCTCAGTCTGTAAGGCTGACTGAGCACGCTCAGTCTGTAAGGCTGACAGAGCACGCTCAGTCTGTAAGGCTGTCTGAGCATGCTCAGTCTGCTCAGTCAGCCTAACAGACTGAGCATGCTCAGACTGACTGAGCATGCTCAGTCTTTATAGAGTTTATAGGGTTTATAGGGTTAGGGCTTTAAAGGGTTATTGGTTTTTGTTTTTTAGTCTCTTCCAGGGGCGATTCTAGGGTCAGAGCTTTAGGGGTGCTGAACACCCAATGAGCCCCTGGAAGAGACTAAAAAACAAAGACCAATAACCCTATAAAGCCCTAACCCTATAAAGCAGACAGCATTCCTACATGCAATAAAGTTTTAACTTTAACAGTTAAAGGATCTTGTGAGTTAATCCTTACACCTAACACTATAATTATTTTCCATTCAAATAAGTCCTGGCAACAGGCAGCACAGTGTCTTAGTGGTCAGGTTGCTGGTTCAAACCTCAGCAGGTCTTTCTGTGTGGAGTTTGCATGTTCTCCCCGTGCCTGCGTGGGTTTCCTCCGGGTACTCCGGGTACTCCTGGTACTCCGGCTTCCTCCCACAGTCCAAATACATGCATGGGAGGTTATTCACTCCTACGGGCAGGGCCGGCTCTACCCAATTTGTTGCCCTAGGCGAGATTATTACCCCGGTGCCCCCCCGAGCCCACTGCAATTCAATGACAACAACCAACTGAGCAACTACGACAGTTTAATTTGAGCATTTGAACAACGACAAACTCAACTGTAACAACAGTTACTTTCAACTAAACTTGTCTTTTAACCAAAGACTACAAGTTTACACGTCTGGACTTCCTGGCAGCAAAGGCATCTATGATGTCATCAAATGACACCTGCCTAGACATCTCACGGTTTATACTCATCAGGGCAAGTCCATTTAAGGGGGACTGGCGGCGTGGCGGCACCCCTCCAGCAGATGGCGCCCTAGGCGGCCGCCTATATCGCCTATGGCAAGAGCCGGCCCTGCCTACGGGAAATAATAATAATAATAATAATAATAATAATAATTATTATTATTATTATTATTATTTCCCGTAGGAGAGATTGTGAGTGTGTGTGGTTGTTTGTCTACATGTGCCCTGTGCCCCTCAGTCAGTCTGAGCATGCTCAGTCTGTAAGGCTGACTGAGCATGCTCAGTCTGTAAGGCTGTCTGAGCATGCTCAGTCAGTCTGAGCATGCTCAGTCTGTAAGGCTGACGGAGCACGCTCAGTCTGTAAGGCTGACTGAGCATACTGTCTGAGCATGCTCAGTCTGTAAGGCTGCCTGAGCATGCTCAGGCTGTCTGAGCATGCTCAGTCAGTCTAAGCATGCTCAGTCAGTCTGAGCATGCTCAGTCTGTAAGGCTGACGGAGCACGCTCAGTCTGTAAGGCTGACTGAGCATACTGTCTGAGCATGCTCAGTCTGTAAGGCTGTCTGAGCATGCTCAGGCTGTCTGAGCATGCTCAGTCAGTCTAAGCATGCTCAGTCAGTCTGAGCATGCTCAGTCTGTAAGGCTAACTGAGCATGCTCAGTCAGTCTGAGCACGCTCAGTCTGTAAGGCTGACTGAGCACGCTCAGTCTGTAAGGCTCACTGAGCACGCTCAGTTTGTAAGGCTGACTGAGCACGCTCAGTCTGTAAGGTTAGCTGAGCATGCTTAGTCTGTAAGGCTGTCTGAGCATGCTCAGTTGTCTGAGCACGCTCAGTCTGTAAGGCCATGTGAGCATGCTCAGTCTGTAAAGCTGTCCGAGCACGCTCAGTCTGTAAGGCTGTCTGAGCATGCTCAGTCAGTCTGAGCATGCTCAGTCTGTAAGGCTGTCTGAGCATGCTCAGTTCTTAAGGCTGTCTGAGCATGCTCAGTCTGTAAGGCTGTCCGCGCATGCTCAGTCTGTAAGGCTGACAGAGCACGCTCAGTCTGTAAGGCTGTCTGAGCATGCTCAGTCAGTCTGAGCATGCTCAGTCTGTAAGGCTGACTGAGCACGCTCAGTCTGTAAGGTTAGCTGAGCATGCTCAGTCTGTAAGGCTGTCCACGCATGCTCAGTCTGTAAGGCTGACTGAGCAGACTGAGCATGCTCAGACAGCCTTACAGACTGAGCATGCTCAGACTGACTGAGCATGCTCAGACAGCCTTACAGACTGAGAGCATGCTCAGCTAACCTTACAGACTGAGCGTGCTCAGTCAGCCTTACAGACTGAGCATGCTCAGAGCCTTACAGACTGAGCATGCTCAGACAGCCTTACAGACTGAGCATGCTCAGACTGACTGAGCATGCTCAGACAGCCTACAGACTGAGCATGCTCAGCTCAGCTGAGCACTAGCACAGACTGAGCGTGCTCAGTCAGCCTTACAGACTGAGCATGCTCAGCCTACAGACTGAGCATGCTCAGTCAGCCTTACAGACTGAGCATGCTCAGACTGAAGAGCATGCTGAGACAGCCTTACAGACTGAGCATGCTCAGCTAGTAAGGCTGTCTGAGCATGCTCACTCTGTAAGGCTGTGTGAGCATGCTCAGTCTGTAAAGCTGTCCGAGCACGCCAGTCTGTAAGGCTGACTGAGCATACTGTCTGAGCATGCTCAGTCTGTAAGGCTGTCTGAGCATGCTCAGTCAGTCTGAGCACGCTCAGTCTGTAAGGCTGACTGAGCATACTGTCTGAGCATGCTCAGTCTGTAAGGCTGACTGCTGACTGAGCATGCTCAGTCTGTAAGGCTAACTGAGCATGCTCAGTCAGTCTGAGCACGCTCAGTCTGTAGCAGGCTGAAGGCTGACTGAGCACGCTCAGTCTGTAAGGTTAGCTGAGCATGC